>OZ025297.1:94004481-94604481 GCA_964019185.1 Maratus speculifer | reverse complement strand
TTATCGCCAAATATTTAAAAACTAGCTGACCCGCCCGGCGTTGCCCGGGTCCGTATTAACAATATTAAACGAACTTGAAATTTGTATGATTTTATCATTAACTGGAAGCATGCAGAAATGCATTGTCTGAAATACGTCGCAGCTGACTTTGTGAAAAATCGGTTTTAAAAACAACAACTAATATTAAGATCTAAAAATACTTAAAATGAGCAAGGAGAAACACGGGAGGGAACATGTATCCAACGATTGCGTTAGTTTCGTGTTAAAGTGTTGATATTTACCCGTAAAAATCACTGTTAAAACACGTAACTAATTATTTTTTTCGCATAGAAATCCCAAGTGAAATATTTTGAATTTCAAACTAATTATATTACTCTTAAATCCGACTATACCGTGAATGAAATCGATACGCGATGATAAAAGATTGGTATATAGTATTATAATTTCAGAGCCATTTAACAAAAGTGTATATTTTTATCAAAGCATGCGTAATGTTGACTCTGTGGACAAATTCCTAACCGTAAATTTTTGTACCATAACCATAATCTGTCTGCGACTTAACATTACCCTACCGTAACTTAAATATAACATAAATGTAACCTAGCCGTCACTTTGAAATATCAATATAGAAGCATCATTTAAGATTTTGCTTGAAAAGTTAACATTCTTTCGTTAATGTCTTAAAATCGTCTGCACTCTGAAATCTAGATTTTAGACTAATATTTGTTATTTAAGTTTTCGCGCATGATTTTAAAAGAATGTTTTCATAATTATATTTTATATATTGACATAGAGTTATTAATATATTGTTAAATTAAAAACATTTTTTCATCTACGTTATAAAGTATTAAAAAGTTCTGAAAAAAAAAAAAAAGAAAACTTTTAGTAATACAATTTTTAGTTCAAATCAAATGTTTTCAATATTTTATTTAATTTTATTTTTACATTTAATTTTTTCGAATATATCAATTCCAATTATTTTAAAAGCAAACATTTTTTAAAAATAAATGATATAATAGAAAAAAGACCATTTTAAAAAATTACTATTACTTCGTAAAATACGCTTCAGCTGTAATTCATTCCTTTCAATTCGTCTTAATACAAAATCCCTTCCACATGCTTTTGTTTGGGACATTAAAATTTGAGCGATAAATGGTTTAATATTGCGACCCTTTTTCGGTTTACTTCACCACCACCTATCTTTTTCCTCCATGGTTTACAACCGCTGTGATAAAAAATCATCATTTAAACTGACAGTTTGCCAGTCTATGAATTTTAAAGGTCTGTTCCAGCTTTTTTAATTATTTATGCGAAAATTTTATGCAACCAACCAACCATAACTAAATGAAGGGAAAAAAAGAAGAAAAAAGGCGATTTTTTATAAGAGTGATCTTTGGAATTTAATTAATTACTCAGTTAATAAATAGAATTTCGAAATTCTAAAGCTCAGGTGCATCAGGAGAGATATTGGGCTACTTTCATAAAAATTTTGAGCTTCGTACGTCCCATAGATTTTGCTAGCCATCGCAGACACACACACACACACACACACACACACACACACACACGCAGACAGAGCGATTTGTTATTTTATTAGTATAGATATCGCCAAATTTGAAGACAAAAATTAAGAAATCATAAATATTGCCGATTTAGCTATAGATTACTAATTTGGCGCAATTCTCATTCAAATTCAGTATTTACGAAATTTCTTTTTATAGGGTTCGTAGCATTTCATCTTCTTAAAATTTCAGTAAAATTTTAATGAAATAAAAATCAAGCATTAAAGAATTTTTATTAACTCATCTAATCGAGTCGCAAAAAAGCTATATTTACCAAAAACAACGAATATGAAAGCTATGGCCCCTGGCACATGCCGAAATTTCTGTTTTATTATGTACTTATCTATCTATGTATTAATAAAATAACAAATCGCTCTGTCTGTGTGTGTGTGTGTGTGTGTGTGTGTCTGCGATAGTTAGCGAAAACTACGGTACGTACGAAGCTCAAAATTTTTCTGAGAGTAGCCCAATATCTCTCCTGATGCACCTGATGCTCAGAATTTCAAAATTCTATTTATTAACTGAGTAATTAATTAAATTCCAAACCTCACTCACATAAAAAATCGCTTTTTTAAAGCTTTTTTCACTTTCATTCTCTTATGGTTGGTTGGTTGCATAAAATTTTCGCAGAAATAATTTAAAAAACTGGGACTGACCTTTAAAATTCATAGACTGGCAAACTGTCAGTTTAAATAAGGATTTTCTTTTATCACAGCTGCTGTATGCCATGGAGGAAAAAGATAGGTGGTGGTGAAGTAAACCGAAAAAAAAAAAAGGTTTGCAATATGAAACCATTTATCGCTGAAATTTCAATGTCTCAAAATAAAGCACGAGGAAGGAATTTTGTATTAATAAGACGGTTTGGAAGAAATGAATTACAGCTGAAGCATATTTTACGAAGAAATAGTAATTTTTTAAATGGTTTTTTCTATTATATTGTTTATTAAAATAAATATTTGCTTTTAAAATAATTGAAATTGGAAAATAATTAAATGTCAAAACAAAATTAAATAAAATATTGAAAACATATGATTTGAAGTAAAAAATTGTATTACTAAAAGTTTTCTCCTTTTTTTTTCAGAAATTTTTAATACTTTATAACGTAGATGAAAAATGTTTATGATTTAACAACATATTAATAATTCCGTGTCAATATATAAAATATAGAGATGAAAAGATTCTTTTAAAATCATGCATGAACACTTAAATAATAATATTAATCTAAAATCTAGATTTCAGAGTGCAGACGATTTTAAGACATTAACGAAAGAATGTTGATTTTTCAAGCAAAGTCTTAAATGGTGCTTCTATATTGATATTGCAAAGTCATATGATAAAAATAATCAAATAATTCTTGCCTATGATTGATCTAATTGTATCTTTCATGCATTCTGGTCGTGTATTATAGGCAATAATGGCACAAAACGTTATTTTTTAAACGAAATTTTAGTTATCTATTCAATAACAGTTTAAAAGGTAAAAAACAAAAACAAAGAAATACTGGTTTCAACCAGTTTGAATTGATCGGAGTTTCAAAGCACATGGTGCTTATTTGGACTTAATGTAGCGGATTTTAGAGTTACATTTTTTTGCGTCACCCCAAGACATTATATTGTCACTCTATTAATTTCTTTTTACTATATGGTTGTACGCATATTTTTGGCATTTCGAACATTAGAATGTATGAGCCATTAGCTGTGTTGCAGTAAAAAACATTAAACAACACTTTTCTATGAGTTTATTTTTTTAATCATTGAGTAATTAAAATGTGTTCTATTCGATTTAAAATTGTAATATGGCTTTAATTTGTTTTTAAAACAAAAATAAAATAGCTGTTTGGCGTACAATTGTTTGTATCCGCAAACGATTCATTCATCATAATAAATTATCAAATAGCAAAGTAAATTATCTATCAGAAATAGCCATAAAAAGAATAGTAGCAAAACTGATTATAACCCTAATGTTTAGACTAATTTAAACATAACCCGATCCCAACCAGAAAAAAAAAACAGACCACACTCCGATCCGTGATACACAAAATTTCCGTGAGTATAAACCCGACCCTGACCTAAAAATTGTTTGGAAAAAACAATAGATCTCATAACTGACCCGAACCAAATCTGAATCCCGCAAAAATGTTCAAGTGAAGCATAACACGATTCAAAAAAGAAAAATAATTTTCGTGGGCATGAAACCTGACCCGAACCTAAATATTTTCTTAATAAAACCCGAAATATGACTCGAACGAAATCTGAAACCGATAAAAATATTCCAGAGAGCTATAACCCGATATCAGCAAGACAGAATACTTTCCATGGTCATAAACCCGACTCAAACCTAAAAAACTCCGTTTGAAAAATCCTGAACTTTGACCCAAACCACATCTAAATCTGACCAAAGTATTCGAAAGAACCATAACCAGATTCGAGTAAGACAAAATAATTTCCGTAGACATGAACCCGATACGAACCTAAAACTCCCATTCAAAAAATACCTGAAATTTGAATAGAGCCAAATCTGAGTCAGACAAAACTATTTCAAAGAAACGCAACCGGATCCAAACAAGACAAAATATTTCCATAGACATGAACACAATCCGAACCCAAAAAATTTCTTTGAAAAAATCGCGAACTGAACGAAATCTGAACTTGGCAAAAATATTCCAGTGAAGCATGTCCTTATTCGAACAAGACAGAATTATTTCCGTGAATATGCAAGAAGACCCGAACTCAACAGTTATATTTGGAGAAAAAACCCGAAATCTGAAATGAACCAAATCTGGACCTGACAAAAATATTCCAAAGAACTATAATCCAATCCCAGCAAGACGAAATAATTTCTATGGACATAAACCCAACTCGAACCTAAAAAATACGATTTGGAAAAAACTGAAATTTGACCCAAACCACATCTAAATTCGACCAAAATATTCGAAAGAATCATAACTGGATTAGAGTATACACAGTAAAAAATGAAGACCCAAATTGGGTTGAAAGATTTCTGGGTATAGGTAATTTTCCTGAAATGGTACAGTAAGGATTCCAAAATGGTAGAGTATTGTTCCCAAAATAGATAACCCAAAATGTTTCAAAACAAAGCAGATCTTTATTAACATTAAATTAATCAAAATTTCTGAAGTATAATGTATATACTATCTAAGACATTTTAATTGTTTTAATGTCATTAAAAATCAGACTTATTTAAAACGATTTTGTGCTACAAACTGAACTTTCCAAATTGGAACAATTCTGTACCCAGAAATCTTTCAACCCAATTTGGGTTTCATTTTTTACTGTGTATGACAAAATAATTCCGTGGACATGAACGAGATCCAAACCTAAAAATTCTATTTGAAAAAATACCTGAAATTTGAATCGAACCAAATCGGAACCTGATAAAAAATATTCCAAAGAATCGTAACCTTATCTGAATAAAACAAGAAATTTCCATTCACATGAACCGAATCTGAACCTAAAAAATTTCTTTGAAAAAATCACGATATCTGAACTGAACCAAATCTGAACTTGAAAAAAAATATTCCAGTGAAGCATATTCTTATTCGAACAAGGCAGCATAATTTCCGTGAACACGCGAGAAAATCCGAACCCAAAAATTGCATTTGAAGAAAAAGCCGAAATCTGAATTGAAACAAATCTGTTCCCGACAAAAATATTCCAAAGAACCATAACTGTATCCGAGCAAGGCAAAACAATTTCCATGGACATGAATACGACCCGAACATTAAAACTCAATATCAAAAAATACCTAAAATCTGAACCGAATGAAATCTGAACCCGACAAAAATGTTCTAATGAATCATAACCAGATCCGAACAAGATAAAATAATTTCCATGGACATGAAACCAATATATGGTTTGGTAACATTTAGGTTGCAATTACATTACGGTAAGTCTTTGATTATATTTAATTTCCCGTTAGTTTGCAGTTAATTCACGGTTAAGTTAAAGTTAAGTTAAATTGCATTTATGTTACGATTAGAATAAGGATATGTTACAATAAAGTGAAGGCTTGGTTACATTTATGTTATATTTAATTTACGGTAAGGTACTGTTAAGTCAAAGTTAGGTTACAGGCAGGTTATGGTTACGGTACAAAAGTTTACGGTTAGGAATTTATCCATAGAGTGAACATTATGCATGATTTGATTAAAAATAACACTTACTTTTGTTAAATGGCTCTGAAATTATAATACTACATACTAACATTTTAGATACCAGCAAGTATCGATTTCATTCATGGTATAGTCGGATTTAAGAGTGATATAATTTGTTTGAAATTCAAAATATTTCACTTGAGATTTCTATGTGAAAAAAAAAAGTAATTAGTTACGTGACTTAACAGTGATTTTTTGATAAATATCAACACTTTAACACGAAAATCATGCAATCGTTGGATACATATTCGCTTCCGCGTTTCTCACCGCTCATTTTGATTATTTTTAGAGCTTAACATTAGCTGTTTTTTAAACCGATTTTTCACACAGTCAGTGGCCACGTATTTCAGACAATGCACTTCTGCATGTTTCGAGTTAATGATAAAATCATACAAATTTTAAGTTCGTTTAATATTGTTAATACGGACCCGGGCAACGCCGGGCGGGTCAGTTAGTATACTAATAAAAGAACAAAACGCTCTGTCTGTCTGTGTGTGTGTCTGTGTGTCTGCGATGGCTAGCAAAATCTACAGCACGTACGAAGCTCAAAATTTTTTTGAGAGTAGCCCAATGTCTCTCCTGATGCACCTGAAGCTCAGAATTTCAAAATTCTATTTATTAACTGAGTAATTAATTAAATTCCAAAGCTCACTCTAATAAAAAATCGCTTTTTTTCCCTTTCATTTTCTTATGGTTGATTGGTTGCATAAAATTTTCGCAGAATTAATTAAAAAAGCTGGGACAGACCTTTAAAATTCATAGACTGGCAAACTGTCAGTTTAAATGAGGATTTTTTTTTTTTTTTTAATCACAGCTGCTGTACACCATGGAGAAAAAGATAGATGGAGACGAAGTAAACCGAAAAAAAGGTTTGCAATATTAAACCATTTATCGCTGAAATTTTAATGTCTCAAACAAAAGCATGAGGAAGGAATTTTGTATTAATAAAACGAATCGAAAGAAATAAATTACAGCTGAAGCAAATTTTACGAAGAAATAGTAATTTTTTTAAATGGTTTTTTTATATTATATTATTTAGGTTAAAGTTAGGTTAAAGTTAAATTGCATTTATGTTATGGTTAGAATAAGGATATGTTACAATAAAGTGAAGGCTAGGTTACATTTCTGTTATATTTAATTTACGGTAGGGTACTGTTAAGTCGCTGTTATGTTACAGACAAGTTCTGGTTACGGTACAAAAGTTTTAGGTTAGGAATTTATACACAGAGTGAACATTACGCAAGATTTGATTAAAAATAACACTTACTTTTGTTAAATAGCTCTGAAATTATAATACTATATACCAATCTTTTAGCTGCCATCGTGTATCGATTTCATTCATGGTATAGTCGGATTTAAGAGTGATATAATTAGTTTGAAATTCAAAATATTTCACTTGGGATTTGTGTGTGAAAATAACAGTTAGTTACGTGACTTAACAGTGATTTTTACGGGTAAATATCAACTTTTTAACACGAAAATCATGCAATCGTTGGATACATATAGAGCACGCGCATGTGACGTCACGCTTCAGCCGCTTGCTTGTTTGGGTGGCAAAAACGATTCCTTTTCCACTGTAACTACCACAGACTTCTCGTACAAATATCTTTACTTTGAGATATTAACAAACTTTATTAGAGTTATTAATGCACTTTTTTTGTAGTGTGCTGTGGCAAAACACACGAGGGGGCAGAATTATTATTTTTTGGGTGGGGCGGGGAGAAAGGAAATATTTATAGTTATTAAATATCAACGAATACGCTTTTCATTGAAATTTTGAATATTATATGGAGGATATGAGAAGAAAGGGAAACGGAAATTTCAGTAATGGGGATTATTTATATTACTAATTATTTCTCTATTGTCATTATAGAACAACAAACAAAAAATATTATTAGTAGTATTAGTATTTTTTTTTACATAGAAATAAAAATAACTTAAAGATTTTAACTTTAAAACCTAAGAAATCACAATTTATGCTTCTCACTCTTTCCTACTAGTATACAAATATATTTGTATCAAAGAGGGGGGAGCGTAAATGATTGTAGGATAACGATAATTAAGATTATTTTTCATGTATTAATAACACACAGGTCTGGCATTTTTTTAAATAAATATTTTTAAAAATAAATAATTTTTTAAGTCAATATTTTTAAATAACTGTTTTTAAATATTTGACAATCAGCAAACTGGGCGGGGGGGGGGGGGGGGCAAAGAGAAGACTGGATGAGAATTTCAGAAACAGAATATAAGTTATATGATTAATTATTTTTGCGACTACAGAACAATAAATTGAAAAGATTTTTTATGTAAAATAAAGATTTAAGATCCTTTGTATTCCGGAAGGGGGGGGGGCTACATGGAGAAGCGTAAGTTCGGAATGTTAGGAAATGATTTTAATCATTATTTATTTATTCTTATTAGTGAGCAACAAATATATCAGTTTTCTTTTCAAATGAAGAATTTCAAAGTTTTAAAATTCATTTATGCTGGAGGGAGGGGGGGGGGGCAGAGGGAAGAAATTTTTTCGGAATAAAAGAGATGATAAAAAATCGATATATTTGTATTGATATATTTGATTATTTTTTGTCACTGGAGAGAGAAAAAATAGAATTTTTTTTATAGAAATTAAAAAAAAAAAAAAAAAAAAACTTATAAGTTTTTTTATGCAAAAATATTTGCATGGTGGGAATGGGGGGGGGGGCTAAGAATGGAAGCATACATATTTCGGATAAGCTGGAGATAATCTAAATTATTATTTATTTATTGTGATAAGTCAGAAATAAATGCGACAAATTTTATTTAAACAAAATAAAGAGTTTTAAAAATATGAAACTGTATATGATCAGAGGAGGGGGGGGGGCAAAGGGCGGATAGTGTAATTTTTGACGGAAGAAACCTAATTTACTTTATTCATTATTGATTTATTATCAGTAGAAAGCCGTAAATGGAACAGAATTTTTAAACTATATAGATCAACAGTAAATGTTTTTTTTTTTATATATCGGGGGGGGGGCAGAGGGGGAATGAAACATTAGAAAAAGGTTAAGCCTAGCCAGACAGGACTATATTTTTCCAAAAAATAATCATGATTGGATGAAAAAGTCATGATATCGTGAAGATTGCTATGGATTTAAACGACGACAAACAAGGAACGGCGAAGTTTCTGCCACCCAAACAGCGAAAATGACAGTTTACTTGCAACCGTGCCCGTGCTCTATTTCCTCCCGCGTTTTTCATTGCTCATTTTGAGTATTTTTAGAGCTTAATATTAGTTGTTGTTTTTAAACCGATTTTTCACACAGTCAGTGGCTACGTATTTCAGACAATGCATTTCTGCATGTAACAAGTTAATGATAAAATCATACAAATTTCAAGTTCGTTTAATATTGTTAATACGGACCCGGGCAACGCCGGGCGGGTCAGCCAGTTTATCAATAAAAAAATTGCATGTTTATAATGTTATTGATTATGATTTCCATTTTGATACTTGTTTTAAAAATAAACGAAATACGTTAGAAAATAATGTTTAGGTATTTCATGAACTTTATTTTTAATATCCACTTCAATACAAAATTAGAGTTTTACTGTTTATTCATACATAGTGTTAAAAAATTCAATAGGTGGTGTCCCAAAAATGGCACCCAAACTCTGCGCAGCCAGATTCCTCGTTGGGAATACATAAAAGAAGCCCAAAGGACTGCACCTGTACGATTGATAATTTACGAGAAAAATCGAAAAACAAATTATTCATCAAATACATGTCAAATTATTCGCGAACAGAATAACGAAACTTGATACCAGAGGTTATGGATTCGAATCCTTCGCTCCCCCAATTTGTGTTTATGCTTTTTTTTTACTTTATTTGCTGCTGTATATTAATAATTAAGGTATTTTAGAAAAGAAATTTTTTATATTAATAATGCAGAAACACATGCATTTTTATTATAATAATAAAATACTTATTTAAATACGAGAGAATGAGATATTTCGCAATGAAAGTTTTACATTTGAATGCCTTTGAATATTTAAAGTATAAAATCAACATGATTTATATGCTAAGCAAATGAAAAAATAATTACTGTGAGAAAATATCCGTTTGCGCGTAAAACAATTTCCATCTAATCTTTTTTTTTTTTTTTTTTTTTTTTTTTTTGAGAATTTTAAAAGTCAGTTTTTATTGAAACTAGGATGCAAATCATGTTTTATGGTGTCAAAATTAACATGGAAAATACTATAAAAAGCAAAATGCATTAGATGTACATAGTTTTAACTAAAAATATCTGCACATATATTTTTTTAAAATAGTAAAATGTATGGGATTTTCCTTCTTCGTTTTCTCTTCAATGCAGCAACCCCAAATAACTGTCGCCAATTTCCGAGCCAAGGGAAAACGGGGAAAATGTCTGTTTCGCGCCGGGCTATACAGAGACTCTAGTGTATTGAGAAGCCGCGGTATATGTCTGTCTGCCGGGGGTTGGAATCACCAAAACTGTCTGCCAACTGAGGAAATATCTTCTGGTAGTCACCTAAGTAACATATATAAAATTAAGCTTTTATAAAATGACGAAAGTAGAATTTCATATTATTGAAGTTTAGTGGTGTCGGCCGGGGGTTGGAACCATAGGAAGTGTCTGCCAATGGAGGATGTGATTTCTAATACCATTCCAAAGGAAATATAAAAAAATTACGCTTTATAAAATGACGAAAGTAAGGTGGCATTTTTTATACCTTTGCTCCCTGGTCACTGCCAAACCCACCATGATCCAAATTTCATAATTACCCATCATTCCTATCTGTATTGGAAGACTGAACTGAGAAAGTTTCAGCTTTTATAAAATAACGAAGGTCTGCCAGTCACGGGCTCTTACACTAATATTAAAGTTCATGTCATATATTTTGTGTTAGAAACAAGGTGAAAATTATGTTCCGTTATTTATAAATGAAATGCTTTACCTGGTTTTTGACAGGCGTCACAAGTCCTTCTTCACGCCAGTCTACTCTCTCGGGGAGGTCTACGTTGGAAGGCCGCAGCCATACACTTCCGTTACTCCTAAGTCTCGGAGTGTACACCAGCCCGGTCATTCGCTTCATGAACTCTTCATAAGTCTGTAATAAAGGCAAAAATAGTTAAAATAACTTGAAAATTGCATAGAAAATGAGGTACTATAACGACATTTTAAAAATATTCAGATCTTGGTGTAATAGTATACAGTACTTCCGATACGGTATAGTAGCCGAAATATTTTGTGTGTCCCTGTAAATACTATCTGCTTTCCATTATACGGAAAATAGCTTGTAGTAAGCCTCAGAAACGTATATCAATAGGATAAAATGACAGTTTGTTGTTATTATTAAAACGCGCCCCAAAGAATGTTTCCCTCTATACCATTATGCAAAAGAATACTTTTGTGTGGCCCTGTAAATAAATAGCAAATATTCTTTGCACCACAGATTGTATAGGACATATATTTTAGTATGTACTTCAAATATGCATATCAATTTCATTATGTTCGAAAGAGTGTAACACCATTAAAATGCATTTGAAATTGTTTTTTCCATTGGCTGTAATCTAAAGGAATACTTTTGATTGTCACTGTCATTAAACTATTCATCCGATTTTCATAAAAATTGAAATGACTTGACAAAATTATGCAAAAATTATACATTTTAAATTTCGAACGATTCGATTGGGGTTTTTTTTTTTTTTTTTTTTTTTTTTTTTTTTTTTTTTTTTTTTTTTTTTTTTGCTTTGTTATATACGGACGGACAGACTGAATGACGACTATATGTGCTACGTATTTACGTAATTACGAACGCACCTTAAAAAAAAAAACACTATTTTATAAAGTTGCAATCTCCATTTTAAAAATATCGCATCATTTCGCGACCCCAATTCATGTATTTTTTCCAGAAATTTCTGTTATCATATGACGTGCAACTCAACTAAGGAAGTTTCACGGCTTTTTTAAACTTGGAAGAAAGCGCAAGCACGTGGAGTAATTAAAAAGCATGTAGTTTTGGCTCTGTTCCTTTCTAGGTGCGTTCGTAATTATGTAAATACATAGCACCTAGAGTCATCGTTTGATTCGCCCGTCTGTTCACCGTATTTACACGAGTAAATACGGTATTTTCGCGAATTCGTTGACGCATTTCTAAGCCCATTGTTGTTTCAATTTCGACGAAATGCAGAAAATTTTGGGCGATTTATCAGCTATTGTTTCATAATTAATATATTCATTCAAAATTAAATTATAAAAAAATATTAAAATATTGTATTATCATTGAAATACCGTAATTTCCATAAACCTAGTTTATCAGAAATTGAGTTAAAGTCATTTACAAAATCCTTCCTTACATGTAAGCCAGGTTGAGTTAAATAAAAGCGTGTCAAGGAAAAGGAAGTTATTATCGAGTTCAGCGAGATTTAATTTTAAATAATGAGCAAATATATTAATGTTTATTTTGTACGCTTTTCCACAGAAAAAAAGACACTTCTTTCAACTGGCTATAAAATTTTAAGTTTTTAAAATTGTACGAATAGTATTTTAATACTTATAATGTCATAAAATGAAGCATTTTCATGGATTATAATTAAAAATAAGGAAAAAGAACATGATAATATGGAAAACAAAATAACCTACAGGTGTAAGATATTTTTATTCAATGCAAAGACATCCGTTATAACAGAATCGATATAGACCAAAGATGATTTCTTTTTAGAAAGATTTACCTTGGATATTATAGTTATAATGAAACGTGAATATTGCAGATTTGCTATATTTTCATTAAAAATATTCTTAAGCGAATAGAAAATATTTCTTGACAATACTGGTACAATATTAAAGGACTGCCACCGGCGACTATTTTGTAGTTCTATTTGGCGCCACTTTTTAAAAGCAAAAATCCTTTTCATGTACTTTAACATTTTTCAAGAGAAATATACTGCAAAATATATTTTTTTAAATAGTGGTGCGAACGAAATATAAAAATAGTCACCTGATATTAGCAAAATGTAAACATCTCAATTTCAACATTTCCCTATCATCTATATAAGAAAAGCCTAAATCATGTGATTGTCCTCAACAGTTCCGGGCTAGCCACTTCACTTTTTATATACCAAGTGACCATTTTGATACTTGAATGTTAGCCAGGCATAGGTGATATGTCGCCAAACATTGTTATATTGCCACCATTTCATCTGTATTATAACAGTCCAAGTCATGTGACTCTCATACATAACTATGAGCCGATTCCATAGCTTTGCATGTATAAGATTTCCTTTTTGATTTAAAAAAAAAAAAAAAAAAAAAAAAAAAAAAAAAAAAAATCAAAGATATTTTTTGGAATAAAACTATAAAAATTGCAGTGATCGCGAAGAATCTTTGATATTTTTATATTTAGCCAGAGGCAAATCTCGTCAATAGCACCTTTTAACTCGCCATTTAGAATTTTTTTTCGTGTGGTACATTAAAACAATCTTTTGAAGTTGAAATTAAATATCAAGATTTGTGGCAATATTTAAAAACTTTTTTTTTTTGCTTTTCGTTAAGAAAAAAAGAAAAAAGAAGAAGAAAGAAAGAAAGAAAGAGCAAGATGTGAATGCTGTGAATTTTAGATGTTTCAGTTTAAAATGAAAGTACAATCATATTTTGAAATGAAATAAGTGAAAAGATTATAACTTTAATGAAGTATTAAAAAAAAAGTGATGAACAGGTGAAACAATATTTGATGATTTATCACCTGCGTCCTACTACATAAAAATAAAAAGCTTTTGATGTGTCTATCTGAATCTTCCGATTTATCGAAATATTGAATAAATAAATTGAATTATGAATAAATGTAACATAGTACATTGCTTAGCATACATTTAAGCGAGGCCAAACTGGTCGCCAAGGGCGGCTAGTATAAATATAGTCGCCTCATGCTAGAAAAATGTAAACATCCAAATTTTAACATTTCCCTGCCAATATAACTAATATTATACATGATGTAACCTATATAAACAAGATAGATGACTAATATTATTTTGTTAATAGGAGAAATATAAAAACATGCCTTGAATTAAAGTAAAATAATATCTAACTGTTTGTTTGACGTTAAAAAAAAATGCCCCACTCACCATATCGGAGTATTCGTTGATTCCGGTTTGAAATGAGTGCAGTCCCATATCGGCCGCCAAGTTCTGGTGGAAAATCTGATTCACGTTGTTTTCCCATATCAGGCGTCGGGCTCTTTCCTCTCTGCCGCTATATGTCTTGCCGTAGACTTTCTGAAAAAGCAAAAGTTAAAATAATGCCATAGTCATACATTATATCACACTTTTCTACATTAACAAAGCAGTAAATAACATGTAACAAAAACTGACATTATTGTAAATTATACAAGTAGTATTTTTTTAAAAATCTGGGTAAAAAACCCAGAAACTTTGGCCTTAATTTCCAATCTTTTTCCAACTGAGCTACTTGGACTACATCCCAGCTTACATAATTAGGCTGCTTTTTGAAAACAGATTAGGTTTCTAATCTGTTTCAAACCATTTTGCTAACGTTTCTATCGGAAAAAAAATCACGAAAGATTTGTGCCAGAATTAAGTGACAAGTATGGTTGTGATGAAATAAAGCATTAGTTACGCAGAGTCAATGTTTCTAGTTTAAAAAGTAAGGTCTAGTATTTTATTTACATTTTTTATGTTCAAAAAGTTAAATAGAATACTTTTTTTTTATTTAGTCTAAGTAAGACAAATATCATTGTTGTTAAAATTCTTTATTCACCTTACTTACACTACTTACATTATTACCTTACACTTAATTCTTTTGTGATTTGCAAATGTTATGCATCTTGGATTTGAAAATATGTAGTTTCATTAAAATATAAACTAAATAACAAATTTTGCAGCAGAAAATAAATTTCTGAAATTTAAAGTTTCTATCTCAAAAGGCTATTTTATTTAGCCTTAGTTTCAGAAAATAGCCGGATAGAATTCTTCGAAATATCGTACTTAAAAAAAGAAAGAAAAATCCGCCAATATTTAAAAAAAAAAGTCAAATTTTGGGTTGAAAAACACAGAAACATTTAAGTTCTTCTATTTATAAATCCCTTTTTTTTTCTTTTCTTTCTTTTTTTTTTTTTTTTTTTTTTTTTGAAAGCAATTTTTGTATGAATAAAAACCACTTTAAACTAGAACATTTGGCACTTCTGGTTTCATTCGTTAAGTAGTTTTTCAATCACAATAATTCAGGTTTTATTGATAGTACGATAACAACAAGCACAAATAAGGTAAAGTATTGAGCTCTAATAAAATGTAATAATAAAAAGAAAATACCAATTTTTGTCAGAAAATCACATTTTCAACCCTTTCTGGCGCGGGCAAATTCTGTTGGTAAAATGAAAAGTTATCGACTGACACAGGAATTTAGAAAAAACTTTTTGGGGAATTAAGAATCCCTTAATTTAAGCTTTCACTGTAAAAGTAAAATTTTATTTAAATATTATTAGTGCCGTTTGCAAGTTTGGAATTAAAATTGAGTATTCCGGACTGGGCACAGTGTGCCGGAAAGGGTTAACGTAAGTCAGATGCTTCACAAAAGTAGAATTTACACAGTGATTTCTGTTAAAATTTTCATAAGTTACAATACTATTTTTTATATTAATTTCAATCTTTATATTTTTAAGGTTAAAGTATAAAACGTGACATAGAAAAGTTCTGATTACATTTTCTGTAAGATTAAAATGATATAATATATCACATATGTCGAATCCTTTAATTCACCTTATTTATACATAAAACCAAAATAAAATACTCAGATTACTTAAAGGTGTTTTTATTAACAAAACCTAGTACTTTCGAGCATGTCATGCTCATCATCAGGATTAAAACAACAAAAGAGTAGAAGTCGAAGGCTGAGTTCTTTTATACGAAGTGGACTGATCCAAAGACAACGTAAAAAAGGGGGGGGAAGTCGGAATGTTCCAAATTCGATTGAAAGGGCGTTCAAGTGATTTTGAGCAGATTGTACCATATTCTTGGAATGTCGTACGACAAAGTATCGTTACAAGTATTGTTAGCTCAACATAAAATTTCAATTGATTCCATGATTTTAATCTTCTGATACTTTGATATTTTCTTTAGTAATTTAGCTTTTTTGAAATCTATTATAACTTCTTGTTCCTGTTTTTTTACATTTTCTGTGTCAGCGTGAAAAATACATGATTATAAAAACATCGATTTATCAGTTCCACCAAATCGTGTTGACTAAAATTATTGTTAAAAGCAAAAGATTAAAAATGCAACAAAATAAAATCTCGTTCAACAGCATTCAACATTTCATGGAATGTTCTTCATATGTACAATAAATAAATGATGATGATTTTTGAGGATGGTGATGGTAATAATAGCAATAAAAATAATAAATTGCAATACAAATAATTTTGTAGAGTTGCATTTTTAGAAATCCATTAAGATGAATGTACCGTAACATAAGTTTAATAATGTGTATGTAAATTAGTCATAGGCAGTCACATATATTTATAGTTTTTTAATGAAATTTAAAATTATCTTGATAATATGATGGGTATAATTATTTCCAAAAGGGTTAATTTTTTTTATTATTTTTTTAAGTCTAATTATTGAAATGTTTAAGAAATCAGAAAAAAAAAATTCAGAAACCAGTTCGAAGTTATTGTAAAATTTAAAAACATTTGCGAGATGGAATTGTATCCTACTCTACTAATGTTTAGAAATATTTTTATAATTTTATGGACAAAATTAAAACGTTATATTAAAATACAGCACGAAATTCTAACAGTCATATATTGTCGTTAAAGTAGTATTATCTCTCTATTCTAAAAAAAAAGTGACTAACGCTGTCACCGCCACTGACAATAATTTTTTTTTTTTTTTTTTTTTTTTTTTTTTTAATGATCTAGGATATTTCTTCGCTAATATTAAGAAAACTACTGCTACCATGGTATTATAAAAAAATGTTTGAAAAATACGCTGATGCAGACATTTCTTTAAACGAATAGTTATTTTATGATATATTTAATGTTAAATTTGGTCAAAATCGTTTCATTAAAAAAGTTTCATAGAGCAAAATCTATATGTAGAAATTTAAACATTTTTAGATCATTTTATACATTAGAAAGTTCCCGGTGTGCAGATTGCATTTATTGCTTTAATTTGATTCATTTTTTGAAAATGTATTTCCATTTTAAATTCAAATTTTTAAAATTTTGAGAGACATTTTTGACATATTTTAGAAAAAGTTATTATTTTACATTGTTGCCAAATGATCAAAGAATAATATTTCCTTTAAATTAAAACATTATTTACACGCAATTATCACAAACAGAAAATAACTTCCAAATGAGAATTAAATAAATACGAGTTTAGAGCGGGAAAATTTTGAAAATTACGTCATAAAACTATATTTATATGTGAATATTAAAAGAGAAAGAACGAATTCATTAAAAAATACGTTAACTGCCGTAAATGGAAAAAAATTACATCATATTTAAAATAGCCAAACAATAATATTTCAAACAGTTTAAATTTAAAAATATTTTTATGTGAGACATTTCACATTTCTAAATTATCTTTATAGTACTGTTACCAATTCTAATGCAACGGAAATAAAAAAAAATATTTTCTTTCTAGCAATAAAAGTATCTTCACGTAAATATCAAAAATAGAAAGAAAACTTTAAAAAAATAAATAAATTCGTTAATATACGTTAAAAGCAGCAAGTAAAAGAAATTACGTCATATTTAAAATGACCAAGTAATACTGCAAAACAGTTAAAATTTAAAACATATATATTTAGACGAGACATTTATTTCGTATTTTGATATGATCTTTTAAACTATTGCTTTGAATTCTAAGACGGCACAGGTAATATTTCCTTTCAAGCAACAAGAGATAACATAAATGTTAAAAAGAGAAAAAAAAAAATACTGAAAATTACATCAGATTTAAACGATACATTTAAAATGCCATACTTAAAAGCTTTTCTTATACCGCAGTGCAAAAAATACCAGGAGGCAAAGACTCTGTCTGTGTACTTCACTTTTTAACTGATCTTGTTTTTCAAACATATAAATAGCCAGTAGATGTTAAACAGCAGCTGATAAGAAATTAAAATTCTCCAATCAAAGGAAAGTGAATGGAAACCCGTTTACAAAGAGATCGCCATTTAAAGAAAGAAAAAGATATACAGTGAAACCTCCAAATAATGGACACCCATGGGACCGGAACTTTTGTCCCTTAAATAGAGGTGTCCCTTATTCGGAGTTTTTAGTATTATTTTTAATTAATCGTCCAGAAAGATAGAAAAATAACAAAACGTTAAAGGTGAAGTTTAAATGTATTTGAAGTGTATAAATTATGTTAATAAGGTGCAGAAAGAATTGAGAATTAACTAATTGAAATTTTCAATTGATTACTAAGTCATGAAATAATGCATAAAATTATTGATTTGTATTTTTATGCAAACTGTGTACATGCAAATAGTATAAAAACATTAAAAGAATTTTACTTCAGTTAATCAATCAAAAGTGATTGTTTTGCAAGTTTCAATATTTCACTATAAACTTTTCGAGTGTTCATATAAATTTTAGTTCTTTATTATCAACAGTATTTACAAAAAAAAAAAAAAAAAAAAAAAATTCAATTGCTTTACATATTTTAAGGCAGCAAATTTCTCAACTGCTCAGATCAGCAAACGGAAAACATTTTGATGCATTTGCAAATTCATTTTTTAACGAAAATGTGTAAAATTGGAATGTCTGACTATGAAAGCGATTTGGAATCGAACTGTGTTTTCAAGTTTTGAATTACCTATTGAGTTATAAGCGATTTTAATCACATCAAAAAAACATTTTTCACCCTTTTTTGAGTAGAAATTCGGTTCGAAATGTCCACGTTGACAATATTTTCTAAAAAATCTATTGCGTTTGAAAAAAAAAAAAAAGAAAAAAAACCCAGAAAAAACCAGTTTGATTACATAGTTTCTGAACAACAATGCCTGCTAGTTTCAGGCATTTCAGAATAAAAATAAATTAAAACTTATGTTATAAAAGTTGACCTTTTGGATTTGAGAACAAACTTTAAAGCATGTGTAAAATTCTTTATTCCGCAATTTTCTTTTATTCTCCATTTTTATAATCATCCTCACAATTTAGCATTGCTTTCAATGCGGATAATTTTAAATGCATTGAAGTCGAATCAGAATTGAGGGTAAATGCGAATTGGGCATGCTTGTGAATTGTGTCGTATGCCTAAGTATCAACATGACTGTGAGTCTGTCTCATAAGTTCACAAAAAAACTATATTTTCATTTTCATTTTCACCACAGATTACTTCATTATATGAAATGCAAAAGCCAGCCCCTTAAATCTCAATTTCAAATGTCCCTTAAATAGAGTGTCCCTTATTCAGAGGTAAATACATTACACGTCCTATACCAAGGGACTGGGACCGGAATTTTTGTCCCTTAAATAGAGGTGTCCCTTATTTGGAGGTTTCACTGTATTATAGGTTTTGCAGTTTTTTAAAAACCAATCAAATTGGCGTGTTTTTAGAGGTTTTAGTATCTTAACGGAGATTGCAGAACCCCCTAGTATTATAAGATATTTTAATTGCGCAGGGATCAATAAATTAGACAACAAACTGAAATCAGCATGGAATAAAGCTTACCTTAAAAATTTCCCAGTGCTCATTAAGATCGGGGTCAAAAGGCAATTCCCGAGCGATAACCACGGCAAAGAGGGCAAAGAAAGCAAAATGCTGCATGGTCTGATAGCTGAAATGCTGAAAAAGAGGTTTTATTAAAATCAATTAATTAATCCAATTATAATACTGCTACAAAGAGTTAATTATTTTTTAACTACTCACACTGTTTTCAACTTCTCAATTTTTTTAGTACCAATATTTTTATGCGGAAAAACTGCGTACAATTTCTGAAATTAAATAAAGTCAATATTTTTCTAAGAATTTACTGGTATTAAAAAAATTGGGAGGTTTGCAACTATATACTTATGACAAAATTGTAAAAAGAAACAACAATTTTTAACCACTTATGCTATTTTTTAAGAAACTGATTAAAGGCTGCCTATCTTACAATAATTTTAAATCACCTTAATTTAAAAATTCGAGTATTAAATCTACTAAAATTATATTTTGGTTTATTTTAAATCACGAAATATGAAATTAAATTGTATAAATAGGTTTACTATTTTACAAAAGTATTTTCTATTTATATTATTCCTTTTATAATTCATGTGTTGTAAGAGCTACACTTAATAGAAAGCTACGTAAAATAATAAAACTCAAATTTCTTATAATTAATTATAAATCAGTTGTTTTTTTTTAATGTTAAATATATTGATTAAGAAAGCAATTTCTTTTTTAAAAGTGGTCTTTGTTTTATCCTATATTTTATACATAGCCGCTTTTCATATTTTGAAAAAGATAGCTTCTACGCGATTTTTTTAGTAATTTTGATTATTAAAATTTCTGCTGTAATGTATAGTAAATATATAGAGAAAGATAGTTTTTAATTTATATCGCATTTTAAAAAATATATATATAGATTACTATTTATATGATAAGAAATTCTATTAATTTATATAGAATTTTCTATATTTTTAATTACAAAAAGCATTCCCAATTTTTATCAAATGTTAAATCAAAATTTAACAAATGTAAAAGTCTAAAGTCTTAGCACATTGAATTACGACAAAAGTATTCATTTGTTTCCTCTGAAACAAACAAATATTAAATACAACTTAAATGGGATCGGAAAGCTACTTAAATACAAGACTAATCGAATTAAATTAATTAAAATTAATAATTAATCAAATATTTTCAATAAATGAAAGATGCAATAAATTATAATGCTAAATTCACCCTGAGTTAAATTATTAAAATTCATATAAAAAGCACGAAAAATGTACTAAAAGGAGGTGGGCTAATAAGGGCTATTTTTCGCCCATCATATACCCGAAAAAAAAAGTTTCGAATTCCGATAACTGTTCAGTGGCTTTGCATAATTAAAGATATGTATTTTTGTTTAGTATAAGTTTTAAATGATAAATAAAATAGTAAGTCATGGAAATTATAGCCGGAACATAGAGTGTTTTGGCTTTTTTCTACATTTTTGTCGTTTTTTGTGTCTTTGAGTTAATTTTTTTTCAGAAGCGCTCAATGAACCCAAATAATTTTAACATGCAATGATACTAATCTTTATAGGCTTTCATAGGAGCATTATTTTATTTGGGTTCAGTGTGCGCTTCTACCTCTTAAAGAAAAAAATGTATCGTGCGGGAGAATCAAATGCAGTGTTATCGGAGCCTTCAGATTTCCTTTGCCGTACAATATACATATATATATATTACAAATTAAAAAAATTTTCGCCAAAACTAACCTTTATACTATCTTAATGTTCTTATAATAATATTTCGTACTTACTTCAAATTATTAAATTAAAATCTTGTTTCTAAATCTAATCTGTTAATCCTTATGCAGACGATATAAATTCTTAATTTGCCGTAAAAAACATTAATCCAGTATGCGTAAATTTAAAAAGATGGCTCTAAATTAAAAATATCCTTAATTAAAACTTTATTTCTTAATATTCCAAATAAAACTGATTTCTTCTATGTTTTCATCAACCCTTTTTAAGAAAGTCTTGTTAAATTTATTCCAAACCCATACCTTTTAAAAAAATATCATTATTTTATTTTATCTATTTATTTATTTTTCCGCCGTCAACGATAATTTGCATATTAATAAATTCATTTCTTTTCTTTTTCTCTTAAAATTAATCATGTATAAAAATCGTCTGCCTAAGATATTTAAAATTCTGAGTCAATTATAATTGGTTAAATAATATTTTTTTTTAAAAATAAATTTATCGTCTGTTTAAAATAATCTCGTAGCTGGACAAGAATTCTGTTTACATTAAAGAATGATGGTTTGAGGTTACCGAATGTTCCAGAACTTTCTTTTTAGTTTAAAAGGGGGAAGTCTCGAGATGAAGGAAGATTCTGAAGATTTCTTGGGTTGCTTGTTGGATGAGGACGGCTCGCTGAAATAATGATGGAATTTTTTCAAAAAGAGCTTTTCCCTTCCTCATTATTACGAATTTAATAAATGAATTACAGCAGCCCATGACTAATTATTGGATCGTCTACATTTATTTATTTATTTTGTTTTTCCCTCGCTTGCCATGACTGTGTGTTTCTTTTTAACCGGTGGAAATAATTCGAATTCTTCTTAAATCGTCACATATATATATATATATATATATATATATACAGGGTGATTCATAAAAGATGGGCAGAACTTTAAGGGGTTATAGTACACTTAAAGACAAATAATATTAAATAGGAGACTAAGGGTCCCAGACGTATTCCCAAGGAGATAGGGGGCATTAAAGTTTAGGGTCCGAAATTTCAAATTATTATAAAAAATGGAAAAATTGGTCGATTCGTTTGCGGTTTTTACAAAAAATTTTCTTTATGCCAGTATTTTCTTGAAATAAAATTTTAAAGTTCAATTTCAAAAAATGCCGATAGGGGGCGCTTTAGACTTTGGAGTAACAAACAACTATTTTTTAACGTTATTTTTTGTATTTCTTTAAATGATTTCGAAAGCTTAGACTTAAACTTAAATTTTGATCTAAAAATCTGAGTCTTAACGAGTAGTTAAGTAGCGTAAACTGAAATTTGAAATTTGAAACCCTTCTCCCCCCAGAACAAAAATCAGTTATTCCCGATCTTTGTGTCGTAGATTAGGCTCTAACTACTGCCGCGTTTTGCTAAAATTATTCTTTATGTCAGTATTTTCTTGAAAATAAATTTTAAAGAAAATTTTCAAAAAATTCCGATAGAGGGCGCTTTAGACTTTGGAGTAACGAACAACTATTTTATACCGTTATTTTTTGTGTCTCATTAAATGCTTTCTAAAGCTTAGACTTAAATTTTCAGCCCAAAATCTGAATCGTTAGACGTGGTTAAGTTTCTGGGGAGAGGGGTTTGAAATTTCTACTCCTGAGCACAGTTCAGTTTACCATGTCCACACATTGTGTGCTGTGATACGAGGTAAAAAGACACAAATTAGGATTATGTTACCAAAGCATATTTATTAACATGTAATTACAATAAATGTTCAAAATTGTGACCACCAGAGGTTATGCACGCAGAACAACGGCGAAGAATGGAACGGCGAACATTCGCGAAAACATCAGGCTTTTCGAGCACTTCCCCTACAGCGGCGGAAAGTCTGGCGACCAGTTCCTCGGGGGATTCAATGGGTGTCTCATACATAAGAGCCTTCAATTGT
Organism: Maratus speculifer; assembly: GCA_964019185.1. Classification (NCBI taxonomy): domain Eukaryota; kingdom Metazoa; phylum Arthropoda; class Arachnida; order Araneae; family Salticidae; genus Maratus; species Maratus speculifer. The sequence goes on along the minus strand of OZ025297.1, from coordinate 94,581,401 downwards.
CTCCAAAAAAAGAAATCGAGGGGTGAAAGATCTGGCGAGCGAGCAGGCAAAGCAACAGGACCACCTCGACCAATCCATCTGTTCGGAAATGTGATGTCCAGATAGTTGCGGACGTCTCGTACGTAATGGGATGGCGCTCCATCGTGCTGGAACCACATGACCCGCCGGATGCGTGGAGGAACAACGTTTAACAGGTCTGGCAGCACATGTTGCAGAAATGTGAGGTATGTTTTACCGTTGAGGCGTTCAGGAAGAAGGTACGGTCCGATTAGGTGGTCTCCGAGGATTCCTGCCCAAACATTGATGGAAAAGCGTCTCTGATGAGCATGTGGATACGTAGCATGTGGATTGACATCCGCCCATACATGTGCATTGTGTGTGTTAAATGTACCTTCACGTGTGAAGGTACATTCATCGGTGAAAAGTACAGTTCGTCCAAAATGGGAATTTAGCGCGTTCTGCTGCAGAAACCAGCGGGCGAATTCAATACGATTTGGATAATCCCCTGGAGACAGTTTCTGGACTCGTTGCACATGAAACGGGAGCAAATGTTCATCCTTCAGTACCCTCCAAGTCATGGACTGTGAGGTATCCACCTGCCTAGCCACTGTTCGTGTACTTGTACTTGGCTGCGCCGCTACTACATCCAGAATGGCTTCTGCAACAACTACTGATTCGTCCTTTTTTGCACGACCTGCATTCGACCGGGAAGCGAGAAATGATCCCGTCTCACACAACTGTCTGTGCAAGCGCTCGAAAGTTTTGCGGTTAGGCAACCGCCTGTTGGGAAATCGCTCTCCGTACATTCGTTGTGCCTCTGCACCATTTCCATCTGCCGCTCCGTAAATTAAATGCATCTCAGCCTTTTCCTTATTCGTGAAGGGCACCATCTTCCGATTCATTACTACAGCGACTTACACTTGACTCACCGGTCAGTGGTTTTTATGCCTGAATCGTGTCGAAATTTTGCATACGTGTTCTTCTTCTTCCCCATTTGACATTTGCATACTTTCTGTCTCCTTCTTCACCCGGTGACTAGCGTCAGGAATGGAGCTTTAACGTTTGCATGAGCGACGTTTCCAACTGTGCCAGTGCCTTTATGAGTGAATTCCGACTATGCAGTCCTTGACGAAAGTTGTATTTTTGCCTCGTATCACAGCACAGAATCGTTGGGCATGGTTAAGTAGTGCAAACTGAACTATGTTCAGAAGTTGAAATTTGAACCCCCTCCCCTCGCTACTGAACCACGCTCAGCGATTCAGATTTTGAGCTGAAAATTTAAGTTTAAGTCTAAGCTTTAGAAAGCATTTAATGAGACACAAAAAATAACGGTATAAAATAGTTGTTCGTTACTCCAAAGTCTAAAGCGCCCTCTATCGGAATTTTTTGAAAATTTTCTTTAAAATTTATTTTTAAGAAAATACTGACATAAAGAATAATTTTAGCAAAACGCGGCAGTAGTTAGAGCCTAATCTACGACACAAAGATCGGGAATAACTGATTTTTGTTCTGGGGGGAGAAGGGTTTCAAATTTCAAATTTCAGTTTACGCTACTTAACTACTCGTTAGGACTCAGATTTTTAGATCAAAATTTAAGTTTAAGTCTAAGCTTTCGAAATCATTTAAAGAAATACAAAAAATAACGTTAAAAAATAGTTGTTTGTTACTCCAAAGTCTAAAGCGCCCCCTATCGGCATTTTTTGAAATTGAACTTTAAAATTTTATTTCAAGAAAATACTGGCATAAAGAAAATTTTTTGCAAAAACCGCAAACGAATCGACCAATTTTTCCATTTTTTATAATCATTTGAAATTTCGGACCCTAAACTTTAATGCCCCCTATCTCCTTGGGAATACGTCTGGGACCCTTAGTCTCCTATTTAATATTATTTGTCTTTAAGTGTACTATAACCCCTTAAAGTTCTGCCCATCTTTTATGAATCACCCTGTATATATATATATATATATATATGTATATATATATATATACATATGTATATATATATATATATACATATGTATATATATATATATATATATATATATATATATATATATATATATATATATATATATATATATATATATATATATATATTTACTTTGTTGAGAAGTCAATGTTGGTTTGTGATACTATTTTTGTAAAAATTTATTAAAGAAATTACTAATAAATAATGCTTGGATGTTAGTGTCTTTGTTGTAAAACATGACGGAAAATTTTTCGTATCTGTTCTAACGAAAAATGTTACTTAGATACCTTGATGTTCGAAAAACTGCGATCTACAGAGTAGTTCTAAGCAGTGCTCTAAATGTAGATAGTATGTATTTCGTGATCTTCACCCTCGAAATACTCCTATTTCTTCTCCTGATGTAACAATAAGAGATTATGTTTCAACGATTACTGCAGACGAGACCACAAATGAGAAACCTAATATACATTTATCAATACCTCATTGTAAGGTCTCTAACACTTGTTGTATAATATGTAAAGGTAAGAACTGCCTCGTTATTTTAGCAAAAGCTTTTGAAACTCAAGCCTTTATAGAAACTAGAATCTATATTTTGTCGGGAAAACGATGCTGTAAAACTCATATATCTTGATCAATCTTCAGTAAATTTGTTCTGCAATATTTATTCTCTATAAGTGAGAATACATCGATGTATGAAATATGTACTGAAAGTATTTAAAACAATATCAGAAATGTACAAATCAGAAGGCCTCGATTTTGATACACCTGAATGCTTTTCCAAAATTGATTGTTATACTCTCATGGGTATATCTATGCATCATTTTAACTATATATTTAAACTAGTAAAGTTCAAAATACGTTCCTGAAAATAGAGGCCATCTCGTACTTGCTTTGCAGTGTTGCTTGTAAAACTTTGATCTGTCTAATGATGTTCTATCCACATTATTCAATATAAGAAAAATAATAATATCTTCTGTAAAATATGCAAAAAAGACAATGATTTAGAACTTTGTTTCACAACACCTTGAAATGGAATACATCACCAGAACACAGATAATTGAAAAATATATGAGGCCTTTAGAAGGAAAATTATTTATTCCTGAAGACGACAATGATACTGTGATGATTATTTTCGATAGAACATATATTTATATCCAGAAAAGTGCGAACTAATCCTTTCGGAGAAATTCATTCTAATAATACAAAGAAATACCTTTTTCGTTAAGCGTACGGTATTCGTCACTACTTCAAATTATATTTTGAATGTCTTCGGTCCTTATTTCGCGGATTCAAAGAACAATCATGCTAACGTACTTACACATATAGTAAAAAAAGATCCACATAATATCAGAGAGTTGCTGAAGTTAAATGATATTGGGAGAATTGATAGATTTTTACGGGATTATTTGGAACTTCTGCAAGAAATGAATGTCGAACATAGCACGCCAGGATTCCCAAAGAAGTCGCAACAGTTTTCAACAGAGGATGCTAAGGGACACCTCTCGTGACCAAAGTTTGATTGTTCCACACAAAAGTATTAAAAACTATATTTATAATACCTGGATTAAAAAAAACAGTGAAGCAACATCATATAATGGCACTTTCAATGTAAAGTAGGCGCAAGTATCTTAGAGTACTAGACGCATGTTGCTTCTGTATTACGTTTTCTGGCTTACTAGTGCCATATCTCAAAAAAAAAAAAAAAAAAAAAAAAACAGGTATTGAATATGCTCTTATGCTATAAAAGGGGGCTGCTAGATGATCAATTAGTGATTCTGGTGAAGCAAACAAGGAGGAAAATAATCTGAAACATATTGCCAAACGTGTCTGAATCTGAATGATTATATTTTCTGTTATTGATTATTTCCGATATTTCATATATCAAAATAAAAGCCTTACTAAGGTCCATTCATCATAATTTTGCATTTAGTGTTGTATTTACTATTGATTTTTTGGATTAAAACTAATGACAATAGTGTTTATCCTCATTAATATACATCATATTTATTTATATATACACTTTATTTTCCCATCAATTATTAAACTTTCATCCAAGATATTATTATTTTCTTATTTTTATGAGGTATACTAATGAAAAAAATATATGTCACATTTATGGCCATGATACTGATGGGCGAAAAATGACCCTTATTAACCCACCTCCTTACTTTCAGGTGCATAATAAAAGGTGCATATTTAAAATAAGGTTCATAAATAAAATTATCAAAAATGCATTAAAAATGTTTTAAAATACATTAAATTGTTTTAATGGGTTTTTCAATAGTTTTTGATGCATTTTAAGATATTTTATTGGGTAAAAAACATTCCTAAATCAGCAATTATGTTTTTGAATATTATCAATCACAATCCCAGTTTTAAAATGTTTGATTTAGATTTGCTTTAAATGCTATGAAACATTTAACTTAATCAAATCAAATTAAAAATGTCTTTTACTATCATTTACATCCGTCACTTCCTTATTTATAAGGAAATCCTTTATCTATATTTAAAATTTGATAAATTTGCTTCTAAGGAACAACTAATAAAATTAAAGAAAAATTTAGCATTAATAATTTAGAACAATATTTTGATGACACTTACTGTTGTAAGAAATTATTGCGAAATATTATATTTTTCATATATTTGTTCAAATAAAATAAAACATGAGGAATATTATTTATATTATCTAGCCATATAATTTCAATTTAAAAGTTTATTTAAAAATTACCTGATAAGCTTTAAAAAATAATATTTTACTATAATCAATAATAAATATTAAGATTTATGCTTTTTTCAAGTGATGTAAAACAAAAAATGCTAGATTTTACATTTATGAATTTAAACTTAGATATTTCTTATATGTAAAGAGCGGAAAATTGTGAAACTAACCACCAGTTTTATTAATGTGAAATTGAGAATACGAAATTCAAAATTACCGAAAAGCTAAATTTACAAAATAACGAAAAGTACAGAATATATAGCGTTACATTTACGGGAGAAGTAAAAAAATAAATAAATGAAAACATGCAAAAATGTTTAACAATTGTTTTAAGTTACTTGAAAATTACTTTTAGCATTATTATTATTTGTAAGAAGTTAACTGTAAAGAACTTATTTTAATGAAATGAAATTAAAAATATTATTTATAAACTTTGTTACTCAAGAATTTTATTTTTTAATATTCTGTGTATAAAACCTTAATGAAAGACAAAGTTATATCAAGAACCAATTTTGAATATGTGTAGAATATAGAGTCTAAAATGCAGGCAAAATGTTTATAAAATATCAGACAATTCTTACCCAATTTAAAGTTTTGAAATTGAATTTAAATAAAAAAACGAAACTATTAAAAGACTACAATCAAATTATTTATTTTTCTTTATTTATATCATCATTACTATTATATTATTATTAGTAGTGTTATTGTTATTAGTGCTGTTTATTATTATTTGTAAAAAGTTATAGCAAAAAACTTACTTTAATAAATGAAAAGAAAAATTTTATTTATAAGCTCTGTTATTTAAGAATTTTAACTTTAACATTTCGTACACATAACAAGAACAAAGGAAAACAAAGATATGCCATAACAAATTTACAAAAATTGGTAGAACACATCATTCAAAATACAGTCGAGCCTCTATATAACGAAATCCATCGTTCCAGTAAAAAATTCGTTATATAGAGAAATTCGATGTATAGAGAATGATATTAAAAATAGTATTTAATGTGTAAATTTTGAACAAATATTATTTTTGATCTTTTTAATTAAGAATTTGAAATGTTTAAAAGTATATATTAACCTAACATTTTATTTCTTAATTATTTAAGCAGTTTCAAAAATTAGAACAGACATTTATTTGAAAGCTTAATGAAAATCAAATGAGGAAGACTTGCATTAATTTCAGAGGAAGAAATCTGTAATTTTTTGTTGTTTTGATTTTAAAATTACAATTGTTACGCTCTCAAAAAAAAATTCTCAAATTTTAGCAAGGAATAAAAAATTGTAGTTGATATTTTCCTCCATTTGAAGGTCTCTCTTATGTGCTCTCATTGATTCCTCTCTTATATGTGTAACAATTCAATTGACTGTGTTTTGAGAAGGATGTTGAAAGGTGTGTGGGAGGTGGGATGAACTTGTTAGATTTAAAGAATAATGAGAGAAGTAATATTTATAAAAAAAAAAAAACCTCTCCACTGAACGATAAATCAAAAATAAGTGATGGAAAATTGATTCCATATGATTTCGAAGCTTTTTTAAAACTGAATAAATTAAGATCAATTTATGAAAAAATTCGTTATATGGAGATAGATATTTCGCTATGTAGAGTCTGTTTTTAATGTAATCATGCGAAAAGGGGACCGTTCTTACAAAAAATTCGTTATATGGAGAAATTCGATGTATGGAGTTTCGTTATATAGAGGTTCGACTGTACTAGCTTCTATCGTTACAAAATAGATGATTTTTCTTACCTTATTTAAAGTTAGCAAAATTAATTTAATCAAATTAGCCACACCTATTAACAAACTACAAATAAATCACTTCAAACTTAAAAAAAAAAAAAAAAAAAAAAAAAAAAAAAATCTGAATCTAGCATTATTATTATTATAGCATTTGTTAAAAGTAACTGTTAAACGCTTGTTTTTATGAAATAAAATTAAAAGTATTATTTATAAGCTTTGTTACTGAAGAATTCTAATCTAATATAAACATTAATAATAACACATTGCTCAGTGGTGCACAAAACAGGAATTTTAATATACATTAGTACATATTAAAATAAAGTAAAACTTTCGACGTTTCGCGCCGTCTTCTGCGGGCGTCTTCAGGAAAATATGAAATGAAAGGACTACGTTTGCATCTTGTTCGAGAGATAATATTTCTACTAAATTAAAAACTAAATGAATTAAAATTTTAAAAATGTTGCCAATTACACGTGAGTAAAAATTAAAATATTGCAAGGAAATAAAAAATTTAAGGTTTTATGATGTTATGCCATATTTTTGGTATATTGTAGGATAAATTATCATTACATGGTTTATTTTGAGCAATGAGTTATTGAGCAATGTGTTATTATTAGTTAAATTTTATGGTGCAACTGTCCTATATATATTTATCTAATATAAACAATCATGGAAAACAAAATTACACCAAAAACTAATTTTAAAAACGCATCGAAAGCGTTACAAAATACCTGACACTTCTTAAATCATTTAAAGTTTTCAGAGTAATTTAATTTACTAAAAAAAAAAAAAAAAAAAAAAAACTAAAACTGTTAATAGACTACAAAAAAATTACTGAAAGATTTTCAAATTTTTTGTCATCGTTGTTGCTGTAACGATTATTTTTCGTTCATATTTTTAGAGACCGAGAATTACAGTTTGTTAACTGCTTGAGACGTGTAAACAGACAGCCGTGACTATTAAAAAGTACTTTGCGTAAAACAGCAATAACTCAAGTAGGAGAGACTCAAGACCAAGATTTGACTATGTATGTGGCATTTATTGATGAAAGTTAAAAGAGTATTACACTCTTATGGGGTGACCCCCGGTAAACAGACAAATACTGGGATACTACATCTTGACAGCCGGACGGTCAGAGATTGAATGAATCCCGACATCAAAATAAGGTAGCCAAAATGCGTCGAGCTAAAATGTGGTTACCCTTAGATTCTAATAACCCTATACATTATAGTTCATAAAGAAAGTTTAAATTAAAAACATGCCAACCGGACCGTTAATTTGGCGATTAATATGTCAGCGTACACATATGCATGCCAATACTGATTGCTGGGAAAAATATTTCTATATGCATAACACAGATGTCAGACGCCGCTTTAATATAAACAGAGCGTTAGATTTTAAGCCGAAAAAGGAGTTGTAATGTCTGTTAATTTCAAAAGGAATTAAGATATTGCCGCAAATGAGCATATGATTTTAAACTATCATTCTATGTACTCTTTGAACAAACGAAAGTATGCAAGCTCAGATAATAAACTTAGGATGAGAAAAGATTTGATTTTGATTTATTTTATTAACGGCCTCGGTTAAGGATGAAAATCTACATAACCGCAATTTAAAGGAAAGAGATAAATATATTCTTTTTAGAAAGTAAAAATGATGTTTAATTGATTTGAAATCGGGAAAGATAATTTAAATTTTAAATTTGAGAATTTAAATTAAAAAAAAGAAGCTAATAATAATAATATGTGATGTTATGTTGCTTTCGACATCACATATCTCTCCCCCTTTCCCGGAAAAATTATTATAACCCACATGAATTTAGCTCGACACATTTAGTGACGTAGAATAACAGTATAATAGCACATACACAATAGAAAATAAAGTTGCAACTAAGATATATATCATATGGATAAATGAGCTCATAAAATATTTTTAAGCATATGCATTAATTAATAAAATATTGAGATTTAATTTCTCAAATAAAATATATAAGGTATACCATTTTCATATATTTGTTGACATATAAAATAAAATCTCTTTATTGAACTTGAGATTATAATCTGGAAATTTTATTGTGCACCGGTGACTTAAAATAATATATTTCCAGATCTTTCATCTTGCTTGATTTCAAGTCCTCAAGCTGAAAATGTTTGGTGTCCAAGACATGTTGGATATGTCCCAACCAAAAGATTATGTTGAAATATAAATATCAACATAAAAATCTATATTTTATGAAAATTTTAAAATTCAATAAGCGTACATGTAAAGGATAGCTATAATAAAATATAAATGACACATAAAATATCTAGTGTGGCTAGAGACATCAACGATTAACAATAATTACAAGTAAGCACATTAAATTTACTCAATGAAGACAAATTTTTATTTATTTTTTTTTTTTTTTTTTTTTTTAGTAAGAAATTTAAAAAGGTGATCACAATCTGTAGCATGTAAATGAAAACTGAAAATGTGAAAATCTAAAGCATTTGTTCTGATGAAATGCATAAGTATTGATAAAGATTAAAGTTTTCTTGAATGTCTAGAGAATGTGTTTGTAAAAAAAGAGATGAAGTAGAGAGTAAATATGTGCAGTTAAAATGCAACCATTAACTGGACTTCTATTGAAGATAAGGCTGGTATAAACACCAACAAGATTGCATTTACATTTAACTTTTTTTTATAACATACTCTCAAAACCAAAAGATGAGAAATAAAGCGTGAATTAATGTTTATTAAACTACACCTTGTCTAAAAGAAGTTATGTTAAATTGAATGTGCTTTAAGAATTACATGAAAATTAAGTGAAAGAGTTAAATAGGCATACAAGAAAACAAATGGCTCGAGTTGATGGTTTCCTGGTAAATTAACTAACATCATCAAATAAAATTTTAATTTAGACTGTTTAGTGAGATATTTTATTGTAATAAAATATCTTTGTTAAAAAAGCGAAGTTTTTAGAAGAAACGAGTGATATAATTTTGATGTATAAGTGTTATACCGTTTATAAATGTATATGAATAAAAGTATACAAAACAATTTACAAATTGAAATATATCAGATGCTGTATTCGTATATTTATCACAGCAATATGCATCACCATTGCTAAACTGTAATCATAAAGATCATCCTAAGTTTTCAGTAATGCACAAATATATATTTCAAATGTACATAAAAGGTAATGTAAAGAAAAGGATTGTGTATATGTGTCATTCATTGTATTGACAAAAAAAAAAAAAAAAAAAAAAACAAGTAAGTGTAAAAAAGGTTAAAATGAAAGTGTAAAAAGAGATTAAAATGTAAGTTAATATAATGTATCATGTTGTAAAAAAAAACAAAAAAAATATAAATATTAATCAACCATTACACTATACGCATACTATTGCGATGCAATAAGTAAGTACAATTGTTCATCATGTACGATGTTAATAACTAATGTCATGAAAACATAACTAGTTAAGTTGTACTTACAAGGAATATGCGATTATTGAATGGTGTTAATGTAAGATTGAAGTGTTCATGTTAAATAGTATACGTGATGAAAGCAAAAAATGAAAAGGTCGTGTTAATACCCCTGAATGAAAAGCTTGATTTACTCACCAGAAATAATACCTTGATTGACACATTGATTCGTAACATTGATTCGTACATTGATTGGAACATTGATTGAAAAACCATGACTCGCATTTGGATTAACACCTTTAATGAATTATAATGTATGTAACATTGACCAAAAATGTAAATAGTGTTTGATAAAGTAACTCATTTATAATTTCGACAGAAATTAATTAAATTGGTCTACACCAAATAAGAGTTCACAAACACTATGGCAAACATGAAAAGAATGTAAAAAAAATGTGTAAAATTTTAATGATATGTCCTAAAATGAAAAAAATGTATGTGATAAAGTTATATCTCCTATATAATTTGCAACGGCGCACATGAAAAAGGAAAACATTACATGAAAAAGAGGACACCGTCACATACTGCCAATATGGCTATAGGCTATGGTAAAGCAGTATAAAATCTAAATGATTTCTTTATATTCTCTTTAAAAATAAGAACTGTTAAACTACTTTACCAAGAAATAACTTATGAAAATGTTAATTGTGAAGTGTAAAAATGTTTATGTCATCAAAATAAAAAAATGTGTATAATTTCAAAAAGCACACAATGCATGTTATAAAAATTAATGCTAGCATAAATAGCCTTAACTTGTAACACTCGATGATAACCTTAATTGAAATTGTATCTAATGTGTAGTGTGTGATATGCAAAATTCGCAAATAATGTCTACAGAAAATTTCAGAAAATGGCATCTTAACCTAATTAAATTTTTGTAACCTTACGAAAAGTTTAAAAAGTGATATCAATAGATATGTTTATTTTAATAACAAGTGTGATTCCAAAAGAAAGAGAAGATTCAGAAGGTTATATTTCCTACATAAATATGCAACAGTGCGCGTGTAAAAATAACCATGAGTGGATATATTAAGTGTTAATGTGTGTAAAATGAAAAGGCACGGTTGCATGTTACCAAAATGGTTATAGGATATGGTAAAATAGTGTCAAAAATCCCGAAGATTATTGTACATTTTACATCTGAGTAAACGCATTAAACCTACTTTACCAAAATAATAACTTCTGAAATTGAAATGATAACGATGATAAACTCTAATGTACATTAATGATAGAAAAAAAAGTTAAAGTGTGTCATTTATTAAATTAAAAATATTGAAAAGAATGAAATGAACCAATATCATTTTAACTTGGCAAGCATTGGCGACCAGCGCCATACGGTAACAACCAAGTGCAAAAGATAAATACTTTCAAAAAATTATTTTCGGCCGTGAAATAACCAAATGAAAGGGTTCATAACATTTTGAAATATTAGCTATTGCATTGTAATGTGCATTTTGAAAATTAATTTTAAATGTAAAATTGTGAACCTGACACTTCAAAAGAGTTGTACCTGTAATAATAATGACACATGCATGGTTAATTGCTTGAATGATAGAAAATGTTTCTGTGTTGTAGTGAAAGAATAAAATGAAATGACGATGAAATGTGTCAACCTCGTTAACTGATATAGCACTGAAAATACGTTTAACAATCTTCTAAAGTATTCCTGTAATATTTTTTTAAATAACCTGTATGCTGAATGAAAAAAAATCTGTCAAAACCTCTAGTGTTAAATATGCATTTATATCTAGTCGAAAATTGTAGTCAGCCAATTATTGATAATTACAGTACGACTGATAGGATCCATAATCTAAAGTGAAAAATGTAAAAGGAAAGTAAAAAAAAATATTTATAATTTCTTTATGTCTACACCGAACAAAGTATTAAGTAGATGTTCTCTAGCGCACACTATGTGTATATTTAAAAAAAAAAAACGTACATAACTATACATGTAGTACATTTAAAAAAATGTGTACATGAACATTTTCACTTTCAGCCATACTTTTAGTATTAATTAAAAAGATAAATTGTAATGTAGTACCTTCGACAAAATACAAAATATAACTAACTTTAAACTAAAACATGATAAAGTAAAACTTAACTTTAAGAATATTCACAAGTTTTGTATGTGCAGTTGTAAATAAAACAATATAAAAGAAAGGACAAAAAGTAAATTGTGAATTGTTAATAAAAATGTGTTTAATGACTTGTTACCATTATCTCATTTTAACAATAAATTATCCACTGTAAATAAGAGGAAATTTCTATGTCAGAAAATTCTTAAAATGTGTGGTTTAAAAAAAACAAAAATGTAAATTAATTTGAATAGTATGAAAAGTGAAATGTGATAAAAAAAAACTGAGAAAGAATTACACCTACAATATACAGAATTGCCAGGCCACAAGTTGTATATGAGTATAAATGTTATACCACGTGTCTACCTAAGCGGTTTATAACAAAGTATGTGTACCCTAAAATAAAACTATTTCTTTGGCAAAATAATATTGTAAGTGAGATAAAGAAGAAGAAAAAAAAATATAACAAAGTTTCAAAAACTTTTTTTTTTTTTTTTTTTTTTTTTTTTAGTACTAGAAAAATTATTATCTTATAAGCATACACTGTACAGTGAATATTGAAGATTGCAGAAGAGGAAAAATGCAGAATGTGTAAATATCAATATAAATTCCAAAAGTTAGGAGGGTACAGCAACACATGTGTAAAATTGATTAAACATACAAAAATAATTGTCAAATGTAAATATGTGTGTAAATAAGTAGGCATCGCTGTACACAACTAACTGGTTATTGATTTTTTTTTATGATATTGAAAATGATATTAAAAATTTATTAATTTCATGCAGAAAAGAAAATTTTATTCATAAAATGTGTCAAAAATTAAAAAAATTTACCAACACTGTCGACTTACCTAGAACAATGACCTCAGTGGGCAATCTAAAGTTAAATTATAAACATATGCAAAAATTGATTTTCTCTTTTTTTTTTAACCAAAAAAAAGGAAAAAAATTCTTGTACAATTATTTTAGTACCAAAAAAAATTACCTCTTTTTAAAAAAAAAAAAACCATGAATAATAATATAAGTAAGAAATTATGTCAAGTCTGGTACCAATTCGATCATTAATTAAATATTATATTTCCATAAAAATCTCTATACTGAAAATATAGATGATATACTTCTGAAATATAATAGAAAATGTAAAAAAAAACTTAGTATAATAATATGTAGTATAATATAATGTTAAATACTGTTCTTAGTATTTAACAATAATACCTGAAATGGATTTTTCTTTGTTTCTTTTTTTTTATCACTTTGTAAATCACAATGGCAACATTAAACAACTTACCTTGTATATTATTTTAAAATGTTCAAACACATGTTTACAAAATCTAATATAAAAATAATTATAGAATCCACCTCCAACTATTGTGGATTATAATCTCATGTACTTCATCACTTGCCACAATTGCAAAATTCACTTAGTAACTGTAGCTAAATTTATCTAATGAAAATGTATAAAATCAAGAGAATGAAATATGTAAAATATTAATTCACACACAATTCACTAGACGTCTATAAGATGCTATAACAAATTTTTTTAGCACTTGTGATAATGGAAGGTTGATGTTTTTGTAGCAACCTATTTCGTAGCCTTTTGTAATCGAGGAGAAGCAGCTGATTGCATTTACACAACGCTGCGAGAAACAAATCACTTTCTTCGAGACGCACACAAATAAACAATTAAAAGCAGCGATTCCTTTGGCTCAACGCACACTGCACCCGAAACGATAATCAAAATAGCATATTTCACGTTTTCTCCTCGCGGAGGGAAATTTGTCTTAACAAGCATATTTCACTTTTTTTTCTTCGGTAAGAGTTATGCGGGAGGAGGGAATCGAAGAATCATTAATCCTACTAAGAGTTCACAATTGCCGGAAAAATCAACATATCAGGATCCCAGTTGTTACACAGTGACTTAGAATTTTTTTTTCTTTATACTCGTAAACATTCAGGACGATCCAACATTAGCCACTAGTTTTGAATGATTGCAGAGCATCTTACTCAACGTAGCATCTTAATCCTACACCGGTGGTAAAATCGGAAACATTTTCCGCGCTCCATAGGTGAAGTGTCTCACTGAAGCATAATACACATAATAGAATTCCTCTAAATGAAGGATATCATATAACACCAATCCACAGTGATGATAACGAATGGCAAGTACGGGAGATTTCCGTCTCGTAGATAGTGAATTTCACAAACATTCTCTCGTACTGCAGTGTAGAATCCATAAAAGTCCAAGACAGCTTTGTTAAAAGTCTAATTTGTGACGAAAAGATAGTCTCCACTTGAAGATATAGTCCGCAAATAGCAAGAAAAACTAGTTCAGAGGGGTCACCCTAGCCACATTAAATCATATGAGTCTCCACTGGTGCTAGGCACCAATTTATGTAACGATTATTTTTCGTTCATATTTTTAGAGACCGAGAATTACAGTTTGTTAACTGCTTGAGACGTGTAAACAGACAGCCGTGACTATTAAAAAGTACTTTGCGTAAAACAGCAATAACTCAAGTAGGAGAGACTCAAGACCAAGATTTGACTATGTATGTGGCATTTATTGATGAAAATTAAAAGAGTATTACACTCTTATGGGGTGACCCCCGGTAAACAGACAAATACTGGGATACTACATCTTGACAGCCGGACGGTCAGAGATTGAATGAATCCCGACATCAAAATAAGGTAGCCAAAATGCGTCGAGCTAAAATGTGGTTACCCTTAGATTCTAATAACCCTATACATTATAGTTCATAAAGAAAGTTTAAATTAAAAACATGCCAACCGGACCGTTAATTTGGCGATTAATATGTCAGCGTACACATATGCATGCCAATACTGATTGCTGGGAAAAATATTTCTATATGCATAACACAGATGTCAGACGCCGCTTTAATATAAACAGAGCGTTAGATTTTAAGCCGAAAAAGGAGTTGTAATGTCTGTTAATTTCAAAAGGAATTAAGATATTGCCGCAAATGAGCATATGGTTTTAAACTATCATTCTATGTACTCTTTGAACAAACGAAAGTATGCAAGCTCAGATAATAAACTTAGGATGAGAAAAGATTTGATTTTGATTTATTTTATTAACGGCCTCGGTTAAGGATGAAAATCTACATAACCGCAATTTAAAGGAAAGAGATAAATATATTCTTTTTAGAAAGTAAAAATGATGTTTAATTGATTTGAAATCGGGAAAGATAATTTAAATTTTAAATTTGAGAATTTAAATTAAAAAAAAGAAGCTAATAATAATAATATGTGATGTTATGTTGCTTTCGACATCACAGTTGCCATTATACTTTGTAAGATATACCTCGAAATAACTATTCTGGAGAAAAATGGTATTTATAAACTTTGTTACTTAAGAGGACAGAGTATCTTTGAAAGCATCTCTGCAATTTTAATAATGCTGTAATATTATTACACAATTTTAAATGGCATAAATTTTAATGTTAAAAATTAAATATTAAAAATAATAATAAAAACTCTTGTAAAACAGCCTATTTTACTATTTTTTATTAACTTTAAAAAAAAAAATCCTATTACTTTTATAAAGCTGAATATTTTGGCTTCGATTTTTTTTTCACATTCATTAGAATATACTATTAAAACTGTACACTGTAAAAAAAAATCTGTGAAAGTACTAAACATTTTCTAGGAAACTGGGATTCCAAGAACTTTTCATGTAACGATAGCAGGAAAAATTCATGTAATCGATTCTGAAACTTGAGTTTTTGCTGTTACCGTTACAGGAAAAGTTCTTGGAATCCCAGTTTCCTAGAAAAGGTTTAGTAACTTTGCAGATTTTTTTCACAGTGTACTTACATTTAGTACACTGTAAAAAAAAAATCTGCAAAGGTACTAAACATTTTCTAGGAAACTGGGATTCCAAGAACTTTTCATGTAACGACAACAGGAAAAATTCATGTAATCGATTCTGAAACTTGAATTTTTGCTGTTACCGTTACAAGAAAAGTTCTCGGAATCCCAGTTTCCTAGAAAAGGCTTAGTACCTTTGCAGATTTTTTTTTTTTACAGTGTATGACTTTTTTCTCTCTCGTGTATATCAAAAAATGGAGGAAATTCAACAAATTCTCAATTTAAATACTTTAGTATTAAACAGCTATAAACTTGAATGTTAAAACCATGCATAAAAATACTAAATATCCTATACACTGTAAAAAAAAAAAAAAAAAAAAAAAAAAAAAAAAAAAAAACTGTAAAGGTACTAAACTTTTTCTAGGAAACTGGGATTCCTAGAACTAACTTTTCCTGTAAAGGTAACAGCAAAAATTTAAGTTTCAGAATCGGTTACATGAATTTTTCCTGTTATCGTTACATGAAAAGTTCTTGGAATCCCAGTTCCCAAGAAAATGTTTAGTACCTTCACAGATTTTTTTTTTTTTTTTTTTTTACAGTGTATAAAACAAGTTAAAAAAAATCAAACCTCTACCTAAATTATCAAAAGAGCCTTCGTATTTTTTGAACAAGCAAGGTAGAAAAATAGGAAGATGGTGAAAAATCAGTTTGAAGTTTTCTTTTATATGGGTCATTGTGCTGGATCTACTAACAAAATTGACAATATCTCGCGATACACTATAAAAAAAATTCTGTAAAGGTACTACACTTTATCTGGGAAACTGGGATTCCAAGAACTTTTCCTGCAACGGTAACAACGAAAACTCAAGTTTTACAATCGGTTATATAGATTTTTCCTGTTATCGTTACATGAAAAGTTCTTGGAATCCCAGTTTCCTAGAAAAGGTTTAGTACCTTTACAGATTTTTTTTTACAGTGTACAATGGTCGTATAGGTAAAAATGAAGTATCAAAATATTCACAATTAAAGAATCTTTCGGTTAATATTAAAAAAAGAAAAAAAATCGATATTTTGACCAATTTTAAGGTACTGTGTCCCCTTAAGGACTTTTTAAACTTTCAAAAAGTCACGTCTCGAATTTTGTTTTTTTCTGAATATTTTAAAACATCTCAATAATATACTAAAAAAATGCATTATACCTTGAGTTATATTTATTTTTAGACGGTGAGTCCAACTGAAGGTCCGTAAATATTGAAATTTTAAAGTGTGTTATCTATGATTAGTAAATTTCAAAAGTGCGCACTATTTCTTTCAAATTATATAAGCTAAAGCTTTAAAAAAATTAAACAAATATGCACTTCTTTATAGTCTTCAAGCTAAAATTAAACAAATAACATATTTTACTTCATTTTTATTTTGTTTTATTTAACAATTTGTTTATTTGTTTATTTTTCATTTGAAACACTTGATTTTTATTAATTAATTTATTTATTTTTGTGCTAAAACCAGATTTTAAACAAAACTTTTGTATATATTTATTTTTTAACATAAGAGCAGATATGTTATGATTTTATTTTGTTCAAAAAATGTTTTCTATATGCATAATTTAAAAAAAAAGTTCTCACGCGCAGCGCTTAAATCACGCGTTAGGGAGAGGAATTTTTAAATTCAAAATTTAAATATAAATTTTAAATATATGACATCCACTTTTCAAAATAATATAATTAAGAAAGTATATACTTTAAGGCAGAAAGAGAAAAAAAGTTCTTAATTGCAAATTATTTGTGTTTTGGTACTCTGAAACAGGCAAATGTTTTTTTATCGTTTTGAAAAACTCGAAGGTCTTGTATATACCCTTTTAAGAATTTTAACATAATACAGTCGAGTCTCTATATAACGAAATCCACCGTTCCAGTAAAAAATTCGTTATATAGAGAAATTCGATGTATAGAGAATGATGTTAAAAATCGTATTTAATGTGTGAAATTTGAACAAATATTATTTTTGATCTTTTAAATTAAGAATTTGATGCGTTTAAAAGTAAATGTTAACCTAACATCTTATTTCTTAATTATTTAAGCTGTTTCAAAAAAGAGAAAAGACATTTATTTGAAAGCTTAATGAAATTCAAATAAGGAAGACTTGCATTAATTTCAGACGAAGAAATCTGTAATTTTTTGTTGTTTTGATTTTAAAATTGTTACGCTCGCAAAAAAACGCTCAAATTTTACCAAGGAATGAAAAATTGTAGTTAACATTTTCCTCCATTTGAAGGCCTCTCTTATTGTGTATCAATCCAAATGACACTGTTTTGAGAAAGATGAAGAAAGGTGTGTGGGAGGTGGGTTGAATTCGTTGGATTTAAAGAACAGGGAGAGAAATAATAATAATATTTAAAAAAAAACTCAGCATTGACGATAAATCAAAAATAAGTGATGGAAAATTGATTCCATATGATTTCGAAGCTTTTTAAAACTGTTTTTTATGACCAATTTATGAAAAAATTCGTTATATGGAGATAAATATTTCTCTATATAGAGACTGTTTTTAATGTAATCATGCGAAAAGAGGACCGTTCCTACTAAAAATTCGTTGTGTAGAGAAATTCGATGTATGGAGTTTCGTTATAGAGAGACTCGACTGTATTTTTAAATAAAAAACTTTCATCAGAAAAAAATCGAACCGAATATCAGCATTAACAGTGTTCGAAATACATTATCCAACAATATTGGACAGATTTACTAGGTAAAGTTAAGGAAGTCAGAGTTTAAAGTCTACACAAGGAAAAATAAATTATGTGAATCCAGCAAACTCAGGTTACATACCATATTGCTTCAAATCTGAAATATAATATTTTGCAACATTTAATCGTGGAAAAATATTACAAAGTCTGTAACAAAATAAAGGCGATTACACAATCAGTGATTCAAACATCAAAAAGATACCAATAAAAGTTTTCTTCATTCTACTAAATCCTATCATACGTAATTAACCATTTGATAATAATAAAATTATTTTATAATGAATTCTCATTTGTCACAAAAAAAGATTGTTTGATTTTTAAAACTAACAATGAAAAATATTTTATGCATGAAAGAGTTAGTTCAATGATATTTCGTGATAGGTAAAGATTCTAGGTTGACATGTTGTGCATTCTGTTAAATCTTATCCTAAATCATCAATGATATTCCATGATAGGTCATGATTTTAGATTGTCACATTGATGTCGTTCTATTAAAGATGGAGTCCTTCTTTTTCCCTATTACTATTATTTTAATGAGTAGAATCCTGATAAATTTTGTATTCAAGATGCATTTTTGAATAAAAATGCAACAATTATTGTACCAAGATCTGAATATTTATAAAACTCATTATATACGAACGCTCCTCATCTGCCACATTACAATTCCGATTTTGTTTAATTTTTTGCTAGCTCTAAAAATAATTAATCGATGAAAATTAAACTTTTTTGGTGGCATTAGTTCCAGAAAAGCAATAATTTTATTTTAATTAAGTAATAAAAGAAATCAGTTCAATAGTTCTGAAAAAAAAGTGTTGCCCAGTTTAAAAAACAGGGTTTTGATAAGAATAGTTTAAAATTTTAAAATAGAGCAGTTTTACATTTTATAAAATAAAATACTATAAGAAATTGAAATATCACAAAACAGCTTTAGAGCAACTATCTGCACAATTAAATAATAAAAAAAATCGAATTATTTTATTTAAAGAAGTAGAACTTCTAATTAAATAATAAAAATAGGGTCTCAAAACGAGTTTTGAACTGAATTTGATTTTAAATGAAATAGCTAAAACAACCAAACTTTTTCTGCAGCGGTGCGTATCTTTTCTTTTTTCTATTACATAAGAACAGAGGGTTATAGTTGTGTTAATTCAAGGAATATATATATACATATATTTTCATTTATTTTTCTCAAAATTCATAAGCGAGAGGAATAAAATAGCCTACTATTGAAACAATTTAACATCCACTAATTAAAATAATACTAATAACAAACATTTGATAGAAGTCAGACATTTTGAAAAGTTTTTAAAACACAAGTAAATATATTTTAAGAATAAGGACATTAGCTTTACATAATTTAACTTCATATTCATTTACTGCAGACAATGTTAAAATTTTACGATGCCCGACTCTTTTTTGCAAGATTATGCGCGCTATCTACAAACTAACAATTTTATGGAAAACTGGCAAGCCCCGCAGCCTTTCTCGCATAATAGTTGAAAAGTGCCAATTGATTTTTATACTTCTAAATTTTATTATAAGAAATTCCACTTATAGAAACAACTCAAAAATTAATATTTAAGCAACAGTTTGACTAAATCATTGCACTGCATTAGACAGATAAAAGCTGAAATAGAAGAGAAAACTAATGGTAATTCTAAATAAATGATAATTTAGAAAATATTTTGAAACTTTTATGCTCAATCCATATGTTTATTTCAGTATTCATTTGAAGTTTTGAATCATTTAGAAAACATCTTTTAGTGCGCATTTACATTTTAAAATTCACCATCGTGACAAATTCTAAGCTTCATTTCTTTTAATTTTATAGAAAATGACTTTAAAATCGAGCGAGTACTCACTTACGGGTAGTCACTATTATTTGCAAAAAGTGTTATCAAACCACAATTTAAGAAAAGTAATATTCATTTTATTTAAAAACAGAAAATCTGCTATAAGAAGAAATTTTTATTTATTTTATTTTATTTGTTTATTTTATTTTATTTTAAAAAAAAGTGCCCGGGATCTGCATAGTTATTAACTCTGCCTTAATGCGATATAATGATAGTAACTGAAACTGGTTTTCGCCATAACATTTCTTCAAAATATTGAATACTTTATATTATTGATTATTTTATATTATTACAAATTAATTAATTTTTAATACAGATGAAAGAGTAACAATTTTTTGGTTTATTTAAAAACGCTTTCTCTTAAATATCTTCCATACATAAAATCAATCAGGGAAAAACTGTGCAACCAAAACTCAATTTTACTAATGCACGAGATACTGGATAAGTTTCAAAATAACCTCTTACCTGAATCAAAGTATCCAAAGCACAAAATTTACACAAAAATCAAAAATCTTATTCGAGTACAGACAAACTTAACAGTAAAAACCAATACAGTAATGAATGGAAGCTACGCAATAGGACCTTTATATGAAATCGGTATTTCGTGATGACCTCATCATCATAGTACTATGGTCATCTGATTCAAGAGATAACATCTAGTAAAATGCAGCACCGACCTGTGTCCAGAGATTATTACTTATCTCGAACTAATTCTTTATCAGTTCTGAAGAAGAAAAAAGCGTGAGAAAGGTATAGTTAGGTTTATTTTCAACAAAAACGCACATATTTTTGCTTTCAAAATAAATAGCATGTGATTTTCAATTTCAGAAAAAGTCACGTATTTTTCCTGATTTTGCTTCGATGTTGAAAAAAACATATCTACACTATTTTTAAACATATCAAATATTGCTTTAAAGTTATTTTTGTTTTTAAAGGTAATACTAATAATGATTCCTCAAAAATTTATTTATTTGTTTTGCTAGTTAGTTGAGAAAATCGCATGTAAAAATCGGTTTAAAGAAGTTTATTACCAGCATTCGATGCAGGAAAAATTTGCGGTCCATGTAGGGCCCCTTCATAAAAAAGGTCCCTTCACAAAATTCCTTTTAATAAAACAGGCCCCTTCACAAAATCCTTTTCCATAAAAAATATACTCTTTATTATTCATTTTATAGTAGTATGTTCTAAAATGTGTAATAATTGAAAAATAAATAAATAAATAAAATATATAGTTCGCCAAAACTTTAGCAGAAGACTTAAAACAATTGTTTCACTTTTCAGAAACTGCACTTCGTATTTCGTTACAAAAGGTTACTTTTCACGAAACTACAGTAAATTTCACAAAAAATAGCTTTAGTCATTTTTCGCAAAATGGTCCCGAAGAAAAAATCCTTGCATCGACTTTTGATTATATCAGTCGTTAACACCATTAAGGGTGTATTCCAATCCAAACTGCTGATTTTCTGATTTATTTTTAAATTCTTTTTTGCTCTCAAACGTATCAAACTGGCAAATTCTTTTATTTAGAAACTACACATATTGTGCCCTGCTTGTCGAGTTTTTGATAAATGGAGAAAATCTTTCAAAAAATGCAGTCAAAGTTGCCTTGAACCGAATTTTTCAAAGTATAGGAGATCTGGGAACGAAAAAAAAAATGGTTATTTCGTGAAGGTAGTTGTTTATAAATCAAATTCTAATGAATTGAGTGAAAAATGAAATCACAGTGCCTCTTATATATTTCCTCAAAAATATCTTCAGCAAGTTTCATGTTTTTAGATGCGTTCGTAATTATGTAAATACGTAGCACCTATTGTTGTCGTTCAGTCCGTCTGTCTGTCTGTCCGCATATAACAACGCAAAAACTACCCAACTGAATCGTTTGAAATTTAAAATACATAATTATTACATAATTTTGTCGAGTCATTTCAAATTTTATGAAAATCGGATGCATAGATCAATTACAGGGGCAATCAAAAGGATTCAGTTACATTACGGTCAATGGGGAAAAAAGTTTCAAATACATTTTAATCGTTTGAAATTTTAAATACATAATTATTACATAATTTTGTCGAGTTATTTCAAATTTTATCAAAATCGGATGCATAGTTCAACTACAGGGACAATCAAAAGTATTCCGTTACATTACGTTCAATGGGGAAAAATGTTTCAAATGCATTTTAATGGTGTTACACAATTCGAACGTAATAAAATTGATATGCATGTATAAAGTACATATTATAATGTACATTTTGCATAATCTGTGGTGCAAAGAATATTTGTTATTGATTTACAAGGCCACACAAAAGTATTCCATGGCATAAGGGTATAGGGAGAACATTGTTTAGTGCGCATTTTAATTGTAATTATTTAAAATTTTATAAGATTGATATATGAGAGTGATATTTTTAAAAATTCGTTATTGTACGAACGCACCTCATTTGCTACGCTTCACGTGCAATTTCCAACTTGTTTCTTTTAAAAATGAGTCAGAAAATATTTCAGAAAATGTCGAGCTGTTGAGGATGGAAAAATATTTTTTCAAATACACCCTTAACACATTATTTTTTTTTCTATTAAAATTCAGAACAGCGGCTGTGACAAAATGATGATATCTTTAAATGTCTTTCTCATCGAGGTTTGTATAACAGGTCCATCCCAAACACAAAATGGACAAAAACAATTTATTTCTCTTGTTAATCTTTATCAAATTTGCAAGAGAAGTACACAAGGACATTAACCCTTTCGGGTCT
Organism: Maratus speculifer; assembly: GCA_964019185.1. Taxonomy (NCBI): domain Eukaryota; kingdom Metazoa; phylum Arthropoda; class Arachnida; order Araneae; family Salticidae; genus Maratus; species Maratus speculifer. Next base: position 94,558,264 of record OZ025297.1, on the reverse strand, counting down.
GGTGTACTATTAATAGTACATGTATTTTAATGAAGTATCATTTCGTTTTAACGTATGTTTTTGCTACTATTTACATGTAGTAATGTTAATAAATGTCTATGCATTTACTATATGACTTCATTTATATTTAGGCATTTAGAAATAACAATAATAATTATTATTTGCTTAATTCTCTTTGCGACGTTTGCAATTCTTTTATTTTAAACATATATTTCACTCTTTAAATTTAAAACAAAAGTTACTTTCCTGAAAGAATCATATGTAATAAATCTCCAAAAGTACAGTAGAACCCCGCTAATTCGGACCCCTTTAATCCGGATCGGTTTGATCTTTTTTTTTTTTCAAGTTTGAGAAGCGATTGGCTAGTTTCCATACATTAACTTGTTTCATCGTCGTTTTCTGAATTAAAAAAAAAACTTTTTCTGACATCTTTTCGCAAGAATTAAGCAAAGTAAGCATTATTACTGTCTGTAAATATTCAATAAGCTTAACATAAAGGTGATTTTCTGTAAGTATGTTATATTTTATTTCATTTTTTTCTAATTCTCCGGATAATCCGGATTTTCGATAATTCGGATTGGGTCCGGTCCCAATTAATCCGAATTATCGGGGTTTTACTGTATTAGAAAGATGTAATGTAAGTTGAATCATATTGTAATACAACATTTTCTAAACATCTCCAAAAATTCTTCCTTAGCCTATTGTCACATGGATATGAATTGAATAGTACACAAAACAACAACATTCGTCATCTTCCATACAAAGAAATAGCCGTTAAACACTAATTAATCTCTTTGGATAGCTAGTGTTAATGTTTTTAACCTAAAAGTATTTTTTTCTAAAAATTGAGAAAAAATTCGGACCTCGAAAGGGTTATAAAATATTGATATTTGTAAAAATGATTATATGATGGGATGTCATAAAATTTTAATTACAATCTGCTACAAGCAACTATTGTTTAATTCTATTTCACACCACTATTTCGAAATAAAAATCTTTTACATACGCCTTGAGAACATTTGAGAGAGAAATATGCTACGAAATACATTTCTTAAAAATAGTTATGCGATCAGAATATTAAAATAGTCGTTTGTGGCAGTCTTGTAATTAAAACTTTCCGAGATTCCATCGTATTTTATTACACACATGAATATCTATATTATAAAGGCGAAACGTATCTGTGCGTAACGCATACGTCATTTTGCGAGTGGCAACACTTTCCCCTGCAATTTCGGTTTTGCAGTTTTCGCTACTGCAAATTTTACATTTCTAAACATCGCACATTTTTTATTTTTACACCGTCGTATAGAAAAAAAATGTACTTTTAAATGCAATTTGTTTCAAACCTGTATCTCAATTTATTTTTGAAATATTAATTTTTTTATAGTTTTTAGTAGTAATTTTGTCATTGTGGCAACAGAAACACTCCATTTTCTCTTAGAATTGAAAAGAAAAAAAAATACAAATTAAAATGCGCAACACCTTCTCATGCAATTTCGGTTTTGCAATTTTTGGTACTGTAAATTTTACACTTCTAGACATCGTACATTTAAAATTTTTACACCATCGCATACCAATATATATATATACTTTTAAATGCAGTTTGTTTCAAAGCTGCATCTTAATTTATTTTTGAGATTTTTTTTAATTATTATTATATAATTTTAGTACCAATTTTGTAATTGTGGCAACAGAATCACTCCATTATCTCTTAAAATTAAAAAATAAAATAAAATGCGTATACTATTTTAAAAGTATCGCCTGTTATAAAAACCAGTGAATTTCGGTTTTATTTTGTTTGATAATTTGGATAATTGGGTTTTATAGTATTTTGTTAATTTTAGTTTAAAATGATATTAGTTTGAGAGTTAGACTGAACAATATATGATGTATTTTTTATTGCAACTAATTATGTAGATTTATTATAAATCAATGAAACAGTTCTTTCTTAAAGATTTTCTTTCGTCGAATTTCGATGGGTTCCACCTCGTAATAATAAATGCAGAAAATAAGTTACGATCTTTTTGTAAAAATTTCACTTTGTTCGTTGTTAAAATATATATTTTTATGCATTTGATAAGTTATAATTACTTTTTGTTTTTCTTTAGAGACAAAAGTTAAGAATAGACGGTTAAAATATGGAGGTAGCTGGATTAGAATTGTTATCCTGCGATCAAACTCAGCAGTGTAATCGGGCAAATAAATAAATAAATAAATAGATAAATAAAACAACAGAGTACATTCTAGGGTATACTCTCTGCCATGAGCATAAACTCATGGCAGAGGGTACACTGTAAAAAAAAATCAAGAGGTTACTAAAAATTTTTTAGTAATTTTGTATTTCACAGATTTTTTTTAGTAACCATTACAAACTTTGTTTTGCAAGTGAAACAAACATTTCTTTTGTTTGAAACTGAACAAAAGAATTTTTTGTATAACTAACTTAAAACTTTTTAGTATGAGACACCAAGCAAATTTTAGTAATAGCTCCAAAATAATTTTTAATAACCAGTACGTGTGTCCGAAGGGCATGAGCTTCCTTCGAGCTGCATCCAGTGGGTAAAAAGACAAACTTCTGAAGCGAAAGATTTTTGGCTGAGCCGCAATAGATGGCAGCACCAAACATTGCTACCTGCTCTAACAGGATTTTCAAAATCCCTTTATTTAACGAGTACTTACACTGCATACATTCGGTGCGTATTTGGTAGTGCCCAGCATCGAACCCAGGACTTTTCAGTCTGGAGCTCGGTGCTATGACCACTAGGCTATCACGGCCACACCAAGTGAGGTTTAGTAATAGCTATTAAAAATATAAAACTATTAACTCTATTCGTTGCTAGCTTTTTTATAGTAATTCTACAGATTTTCTTGTAACCGAGTAAGATTACAAAAAAATTTTTAATAATTACATAGATCACTAAAGTTTTTTTAGTAGATCGACCCTTTTTTTTACAGTGTATACCCTAGAATGTATGTACTACAGCTTTCTTTAGAAACAGGGGATATACGGTGTTCCTTTAAAAAAAAATCCTGAATGTATATGGCATAATCCTCGTAGACCTTCCACTACATCCTTGATCCAACTTGAAATACGTGCTTCAAAGCTCTGGGTGCATAAAATTGTCAATAAAGAAACAAAGTACGTTAATGAAGTTAAAGATTAATATAATAAATACCTCTCAAGCAATTTTAATTTCGTAGAGTTTTGTCAAAAGAAATATGACAGGATTCATGCGGGTCCTGGAAATTCTTCAATACCAGCATTTTTTCATATAAAATTTCTTTTTAAATAAAGCGAAATTTTGCGCGTTTGAACTGCATTTATTATTATTTTTTTAAAGTTGGGAATTGCACGGCAAATGTGGTCCGTTCATATTATAATCGATTTTACAAATATTTAGAGCTTGATGCATTAGCTGTTAAACTGTTAATCAAAAATGCATGAATGGTACGATTATATGTGTTCAATTCAGTAATACGAAAATAACAGGACTTCATCTTAAATATGGTGTAATCAACAAGGCAAAGTATAATCATTATCTATTACGGGATATCGTAAAAATGCGTAACTCATTCGAAAAACACATTAAAGCTACCTTCATTCATATTCTCCAACTCTTACCAATTATGTTGTGTTACCCTGTACATGATTTACAACATTTATACGCAAAACATAATTATGCAAAAATGTAGTTAAAAACTCACATCACAGCTAAAAATGCACTTCCAGAAAAAAAAAGTCATGGCTGTAACATATAGTATTTCTGATACAGTATAGCATCCGAAATATTTTGTGAGTCCTTGTAAATACTGTGAGAACTGTCTATTATACAGAAAGTAACTTGTAATAAATCTCAACAACGTATATCAAATTCATTATACATGAAATAATTTAACATGATTGAAATACGCCGAAAACAATGCTTTCCCATCAGTGTTCTCGCTGACATTTGACCAATGTAAGGAATTTGGCTAATTAAAAACAAAAAACATTCGCCAAATTAAAAAAGTATTAGCAAAATAGATTCGCCATGCGGCTTAAAAAAATACATTTAAAAAAATACATTTAAAAAAAAATACATACATTTAAAAAACAATTAATGTACCCCCTTTTTTTTCAATATGTTCTAAAATAACCGAAGTTTTTATAACTGCGACAACGATTGTCATTAATCTAATTTCAACTATCAGCTACAAATATATTAAAAATATGTGTATATTAAAAATATGTATACATGCATATTTAAGAAAAACGAAAAAGAAAAGAAAGAAAAGGCAAAAATTGAGCACAAGCAATTTGGAGAATCTAATCGCTTGTTTAGTCGAAAAATGAAGAATTTGGCGCCATGGCGAGCGACAGCGAGAACCCTGTTTCCCATACATTATTATGTAACGGAATTCTTTTGTGCAGCTCTGTAAATGAATAATAAACTTTTTTGCACCACATATTGCACTGAATGTAATATTTTAGTATAATTCTGTAAACGCATATCAATTTTATTATGTTAGAAAGAGTGTAACACCATTAAAATGCACTTGAAACTATTTTTTCCCATTCGCCGTCAATGTAACTGATGAAAACTTTGGAGTGTCCCTGCCATTCAACTATGCATCCGATTTTCATAAAATTGGAAATGACGTGACAAAATTAGGCAACAATTATATATTTTAAATTTCAAATCATTCGGTTTGATAGTTTTGCGTTGTTATATAATTTGCGGACGGACGGATTGAACAACGACTATGGGTGCTACATATTTACATAATTACGAACGCATCTAAAAATGGTATTTGACCTGGAAAACCTATAAAACTAACGGTACCCGTTACAAACCCTGTATGATAATTGAGTTTTATAGCAAATTATTATTATTATTTTTTTTTTTTTGGCATTGTATCTACTAATTTTTACTTTAATTTAATGTTTGAGTTATTTTCTGCTTTTAATTTTTGATTACAATCAATTATCATTCTTTAATTATTTCTAATCTCTAATCTCTATGCAATATAAAAATATTTAATATTTTGCATTTTTATCAAGAGATAATTATTATTTAAACGAAATTCTACGACTAAGCAACATTGCCATTTCAACTTTTAACAAAGTACGTTAACGAAGTTAAAGATCAATATAATAAATACCTCTCAAGCAATTTTACCTTTCGGATCTGGTGTACTATTAATAGTACATGTCTTTTAATGGGGAATTATCTTGTTTTAAGAAATACTTTTATAACTACAAGGTAGAACCCGTCGAATTTCGACTAAAGAAAATGTTTAAAAAGGAACTGTTTCATTGATTTATAATAAACATACAAAATTAGTTGTAGTAAAAAATGCATTTTATATTGGTAAGTCTAACTCTTAAACAAACGATATTTAACGTCAAATTAACAAAATACTATATCATTAAAACTTTGGTATAGAAATTGTTAAATTAAACTTTAATCGTACATGTAAGCAGTAAAAAACAATAAAGATCTATTATTATAATAAAGTTATCAATTTAGGTTCTTATGCTAGTATTTCAAAAGAAAAAAAAGCAAAATTTATTCAACTCTGACTCAATCATAGAATTTTTTTTCCGGTGAAATCTAAACCCGGCACCATTTTCATCATATCAAAATTTATAAATGCACACTTTGTATCTGTATTCACTTTTTTAGAAAAAATTGGCATTTTAATTTGATAATTTTTTTATTCAAAACTTGGAGTCTCAATGCTATTAGCTGAAACAGGTATTAAACTGTTGATATTATTTTACGTGTAAATCAAATTTTGTAAATGAAATCAAAATTCACCGGGTTTTATAACAGAAGATATTAAAATGAGAAAATGGCAACATAAAGATACAGTAATCAATTTCTTCCTCCCACTTCTTACTCCGTGCTTCCTCTCTTTTTTTCTTTGCTTTTAATAGAAATGGAGTACTCCTGTGGCCACAATTAGAAAAGCTGTATTAAAAACTACAAAAAAATTAATATTTCAAAAACAAATTAAGGTATAGCTTTCAAACAAATTTCATTTAAAAGTACATTTTTTCCCCTACACGACGTTGCAAAAACTGAAAATGTGCGATATTTATAAGTTAAAAAATTTGTTGTAGCAAAAATTGCAATACCGTAGTTTCATTTAAAATTTGAAAGTGTTGCCATGCGCAAAATGACGTACGCGTTACGCACAGATACGTTTGGCCTTTATAATATAGATTTACATGTAATGTTGTTAGTATATGTCTCTGTATTTATTATATTCTTTCATTTATGTTTAGGCATTTAGTAATAATAACAATTATTATTATTTGCCTTATTCTTTTCACGCGTTTACGATTCTTTTATTTTAAACATATATTTCACTCTATATATTTAAAATAAAAGTTACCTTCTTAAAAGAATCGTGAGTAATAAAGCATAAGAAGTATTAGAAAGTTGCAATATAAGTTAAATCTTATTGCACTACAATATTTTCTAAACATGTCCAAAGATTCTTCCTTTGCCTATTGTCATATGAATACTACTTAAATAGTATGCAAAACAACAACATTCTTTTCCAGACAATGAAATATTCATTAATCACTAATTAATCTATTTGGATAGCTAGCGTTAGTGTTATCAACATAAAAGTAATTTTTTCTAAAAACTGAAAAAAAAATCGTACCGGAAAGGGTTAAGTTGATTTATTTTTTGCCGCAGTCTGTTACTCTGACACGAAACTAAGTTTGTGTAATCATGAGCATATACTTTACCTTTTAGGTTCGTCCGTGATTTTATAAATACGTAAAGCACATACAATCGTCAACTGATCCGTCCGTATGCCTGCATTTAATAACTCAAAATTTAACTCAACTGAATGGTTTGAAACTTAATATTAGAGTCGTTGCACAACTTTGTCCAGTTATTCCAAATTTCGGGAAAATCTAATCAAAACTTAACAAATTGGAAATTGCACGCCAGACGAGGCAAATGAGGTGGTTCATACTACAGGGTGTTTATAAAGTCCCGGACCCATTTTGATGTTTAATAACTCATAAAATAATAAAGATAGATTAAAATGAATAACATAAATGGTTAGATAGCCTCAAAAAGTTTCATGACACTTGTCAATGAACTTCCACGTGTGCCCCCTTCGTCGCACGGAGAATATCAAGTCGATACTCAATTTCACGCTAGGTAGAGGCAAGCATGTCGGCATACGCAGGGGCTAAATTCTTTTTCCACCGCAAGATGCTGCTTTTTGATGGAGGATATTATATCTGGGTTATCATCTTGCGGTGGAAAAAGAAATTAGCCTCTTGGATGCAATAGCCTCTGCGGATGCCGACATGCTTGTCGCTACCTGGCGTGAAATTGACTATCGACTTGATATTCTCTGTGCGACAAAGGGGGCACACGTGGAAGTTCATTGACAAGGGTCATGAAACTTTTTGAGTCTATCTAACCATTTATGTTATTGATTTTAATCTATCTTCATAATTTTATGGGTTATTAAACATCAAAATGGGTCCGGGACTTTATAAACACCCTGTATAATTAATTTTATAAATATTCCAGAGCTTAATGCATTAGCTGTTAAACTTTTATAAAAATGCATGAATACAAAATTTGGTACGATTATATATCTTGAATTCAGTAGTACGAAAATAATAGAACTCCATCTTAAATAAGACACAATGAACATGGCAAACCTAGAATCATTAACTATCATGGAATATCGTAAAAATGCGTAACTCATTCAAAAACCACTTCAGTCAGATTTTACATTAGGTGAATATCTGGCAGCACCAGAACAATATTTTATGAAGGAATTCTTCAAGGTATTTGCGAGATCTGTTCCAATGACGTTTTAACGGACACTGTCGTGATGAAAAGTTTTGCACGATTTACTTTTGTGCACTTGTGTAAATAAACTTTAAGACTCAACGTATCTGATTAACAAACTCTTCTAAAACTAGATTTTCGGCCCTAAATCTGAGTTTCGCAGAAATTTTTTTTTCAACGAAAATCTTGCTGGAGATTTGACCGAACCAAAACTATCTATATTCCAAAAATAGTCTTTATTCCTTCGGAAATTTTAAACATTACACATTGATTTGAGCTAAATCCGATAAGAGACCCTTTATCTATCTATTGTTATGAGCCTCACTGTTTATGATTATATTAGTCATGATTGACTCAAGACTTAAATGCAAATTATAAAGCAAAAAAATTTATATATCACAATCTTTAAATCTACGTGCTCATTAAAAGCTGTAGTTATGGAAAATATTTAGTATGAAACCGCAGAAGTGTTTCGAATACTCTTTAAGAAATTTTTAATATAACAGTTGGTCATCTCCCAAAATCATTATAAAAGATAAATCAGCCCAATTAGTTTGAATTTCTTCGATCAAGAGAAACGGTCACCCGTTTGAAAATCCATAGCTCGCATTTACATTCTATTGTATTACATTCTATCGCATTCTATTATAGTTAGGGATTATTTAATATACATTTAAATTAAAATTAACATTAAATTATTTTACATTTAGCATTAGCAAAAAAAAAAAAAAAAAAAAAAAAAAAAAAAAAAAAATTGCGTTTGCAATGCAAGCTTGTTAATTTGCAATTTCTTGTCCGTCTACTTGTCCCTTCGAACCTTAGAACAAGTGAAAAAAAAATCTCACAATAAATGTTTGAACCGACAATTTTTTTAGGTGCGATCGTAATTATATAAATGAGAAACATCTATAGTCGTCGGTTAGTCCGTCCGTTTGTCCGCATATAACAGAACAAAAACTGCCCAACAGAATCGTTTGAAATTTAAAGTATATGATTTTTGAATAATTGTGTCGTGTCATTTCAAATTTTATGAAACATTCAAATTTATTTCAAATTTTATGTATAGTTCAATTACAGGGACAATCAAAAGCAGCGCGTTGCATTACGGTGAATGGGAAAAAATAGTTTCAAGTGCATTTCAGTGATGTTACATTCATTCGAACATAATAAAATTGACATGCATCTGTGAAGTATATATATTAAAAAATACATTCTCCACAATCTGTGGCGTAACGAATATTTGTTATTAATTTACAGGGCCACACAAAAATATTCCATTACATAATGGTTTAGGAGTAACGCTTGACGTGCAATTTCCAACTTGTTTTTTTTTTTTTTTTTTCTTTTTTTTTGCTTTGTCTCTTAGAAGCTTTTTGTAATTGAAAGCGAGTTTTCTAAGCTTTTTTTAATCTTTACTACACTTAGCTCGTCTGAATCCATATTTTCAAGAAGCATCATTTCAGCTTCAATAATGTTCCTTCTGTTAATTTTGCAATCCTCATTATTTTACCTTGTTCCGCTTCACTCTAGGCTCAAAATCTTCATCTGCTTCTTCGACAGAACTTTGTATCCTTAATTCGATAAGTTAGTCAATGTTTAATTATGGATCATAAGAATTTATGAGTTCAAAAACATCTTCATCATGTTTAGTTCTCTTTCATATTCGGACGATTTCATCAATTAACTCGTTGGAGAGTCTCACGGAGACTGATACTGAACTTTCTGTTTAGGCCGCGTGACTGACAGTGTAAAATAGGATAAAAAACTTAAAAAAAAAAAAAAAAAAAAAAAAAAAAAAAAAAAAACATTGTTTTAAATAATTATTAAGAAAGTATAATTCTGTAATAAATAAAAGTTAAGTAAATTTAAAATACATTTTCAGAAATTACTGAAAACAATGTAAGTTTCTTAGTTTTATACTATATTTTAGACTATCAGATATTGATGACTGACGCGGCCCAAACGGAAAGCTTAGTGTCAGTCACCGCTCATGCACTCAACGAATTAAGGGAGTCGGAGAATTACAATTTTGACATATTTTCTTAGTCTTTTCAGAGGAAAAGTGACACAGTCTGTTTCAAGCATCCCTCATTGTTTTTTTTGCTGAACTTCATTCTATGAATTTCCTTGACTGTGACTGCATCAAAAATGCTTCTTCTTCCAAAAATCTTTAAAAAAATAAAAATAAATAAATAAAAGATCGAAATAAGTTTTGATTACAGAAAAAAAAATCCTGGCCGAACGACGTAAATGCTGGGTGATGTAAGTATCAGAGTACGCCTGAATAAATTTATACGCACTAAATAATGTGAAAAAAAAGATTAAATTTTAAGGCCCCTGTCCCTGCCAGCAAAGACACTCGCGAGCTTCTCTTATGACGCGTATTGTAACTGAAAAGTATTGCCAGTCATCATTCTTCTCAGGCAGTCTTGTAAAAACACTTGTGTGTCCCTGTTAATAAACATCGTATTATAGACACACGAGGCTTTACAATAGTCACATTTCAGTGGTTTACATTAAAATATGTTTAAGATAGTGTAATAGCATTAAAATACACCACAAAAGATTTTTTTCTAATTGATCGTCATTTAACGGGATTCATTTGATGGTTCCTGTATACTTTATTTTCAATACCGAGCCTATCATAGAAAGCTACAATAACCTATATAAATGTCATGGTAATAGAACTATGTTTACGCGAGTTAGAGCTAGAGCACGGACAGACAAATCTAATTCATACAAACTTTTCAACATTGTTGGAACGTGTTAAAAATCACGTCAATTTCTGCCAAAGAAGTAGAGTCTTTAGATGCGTTTTCAAAAGGTGGGCACTGTACAAACATCACAACTTTAAGCTTTTGAATAAATTAATTTAATCATCATTGACTTTAATTTTTATTTTCACTGAATTCTTAAATCTGTTCAAAGACAAAAATTGACATAATTTACATAAAAGTTTTGCATAAATATCTTAAAATTTTAATTCTTTTGACTAAAATGGCCAATTAAGGAAATTCATAACGTTAACTGTTCAAATGTACCAAGAAAAAAAAGTTTTAACTTGTTTCCAGGAGATTCTAATGATAAACAGCGAATGCATAAAGGGAATGGATGATTGTTTTATAATTTAATTAACAAATGGCACTACCAATTTATTGCTTTTTGAAGTTAGAAGGACTTTTCCAGAAAGACTTTTTCTGTATTTTCTTATGTCCAAAAGTAACGATCGAAACAAAGCTGTTATTTTCACCAAAAACACGTTAAGTAAGTACTTTAATCTCTTTTATCTATCTTTAAAATCATTTTTGTTTAATTTGAAAGTATCTATATGTATTTTCGTAACATTTTTTTTGCAATAAATGCACTTTTCTCAAATAAGAAACTGGAATGTCCAAATTGCGTAACGATGTAAACGCCGATTTTTTCCCCCCGAAAATTTATTTTTAAAGATGATCTACTGTCCTGAAACGTATAATAAGATCTTTATTATAATGTTTTATCATAAATAATTATGTGTTTTGTGTAAATAAAGTGTATTTAGTACCTGTAATAATATAATTTTACTTAGAAGCAAGCTCAACTTTCATATGTACATTGACTGATTAAGTGCTTTAATAATTAATTTTCCAGAATAATTGCTGTCTTTTAATGTTTGTATATAAGTTTATAGGCTTATATACTGTATTGTAAAAAAAAAAAAAAAAATGGCCTTAAATTTGAAAAACTAGTCGTTGGGGGCCACCGTAATACTTATCCATCATATATATGCATATATAATATATGAAAATAATACATTTGAAAACTATTTATAAAATGGATCGCAATTCCAAAACAAAATTTAAACGTTTATTTATATTTTTATTGTGCATAGTAATGCTGTATTAATGAGTTGCTGATGAATCTCTTCCGATAAATTATACAACACGCCTAACTACTCAAGTAGTACTGAATTGCGAAAAAGAAACATCCTTATAACTCCAAAAATAATAATCTTATTAACTAACAGTTTATTGCGTCGGATTAAGCGTCTCACTTCCAATTAATCTTTGAATTAAAATTTGAATGAAATACAGGGTCATGAAAAATCGAAGAATGTGGAAAACACTATTACAGATATCTCGGCAACTAATGATTCGATCAATTTCGTTCTTTATGCAAAATTTGTGCTATTTTATTTATTATTTTAGAACGAATTTTTCGAGAGTCCGAAAAAAATAGTTCCGGATAATCGAGGTTATTGATATTAAATAGGCTTCGTCCCATTCTTACATACTAAGTACATACGAAATTTCAAGTCTCTGTGTCAATTCGTTCGGGAGGTAGAGCGTTTACAGACAGACGGACGGCAAAAAAAAAAAAATCTAAAAATATGTTTTTCGAAATCTCCCGTGTCGAAAACTTGTAAATCCGTCAAAATTTTTTTTTCGATTTTCAAAACGATTGCAAGACTTACCCTATACTACGTATGATGGGTAAGTAATAGAAAAATCACTAATAGTTAACGTTTAACGATCCCACGTATTGATAATTCACCCTTCATATACACCTTAACAATTAGTACGTTTTTAGGTACGTTCCTAATTATATAAATACGTATAGCAACTATAGTTGTCGTCTGGTCCATCCGTCTGTCTACAAATAACAGCCGAAAAACTACCCAAACAAAGTGTTTGGCATTTAATACATATAATCTTTGTAGAATTTTGTCAAGTTATTTCACATTTTATGAAAATCTGATCCGAACTTAAAAAGATATGCATAAAACTTTTCTTCATTCTGTTACATCTTATCCAACGTACACTGTTAAAAGTTTTGCAGCAAAGTAACCAGTTTATCAATCGTTATTGTACAAAATGGTTGTACAACCGTAATTCAACTGTATTCTGATCATATTATTGTCCATATTATGGTCAGAATACAATTAAATTACGGTTATACAACCGTTATCTATAAATACGGTCAATAGACTGGCTACTTAGCTGCAAATATTTTTACACAGTGTTACATCATTCAACTCATTATAATGAATTTAATGATGAAATATGATAAGTCATGATTCTAAGTTGCGGTGGCGATGAAGTCCTATTTAATGTGGAGTTTCAGTATCGCAGGAATCAATCTATAGAATCATAATAAATTTTGCATTCATGTCTTTTAGCTGTTGCATCCATTTCTGAATATTTATGAAACAAGTTATAGATCGACCGCACTTCATTTGCTCCGTTTGAAGTGCTATTTCGGACTTCTTAAAATAAAAAATAAGGGGCTGTCCATAAATTATGTTACACTTTTTTCAATATTTTTACCCTCCCCCCCCCCTCCGCCTTCTCTCATGCCACGTTACATTACATAAGCATATATTTGCAATCGAAATAAAGCAATCATATTTAACATTTTATTTTTTAATTTTGGCTGTGTTTTAATGGCATTTGTCAACATAACGGTAAAGAGGAATGTATACAGATCATGTTAGTATACATGGCGCTACGCGCCATACACACTACATACCTATTTGATGGAAAATGAGATGAGAGAGAGAGAGAGAAGAGGAATGTATTTATTTTGTATGAAATAAAGTTAAGGATTGAAATTTAATTTTAAAATGAAAGATACAATTCATGCCTTGGTGAACATATGTACATGCGTAATTCCATCCCTGGTAAATATATAGATATATATAATTTCGGCCTTGCCTAAAACCAGTAATTTTGTCGATACGCGTCTGGCATTTAATTCACTGGGAAATATAATTGTCAATTATTAAAACATTTACTAGAATCAATATTATTGAAGATAAGAATATATTAAGACGCAGTTTCGTTTAAATGTTGACCTAAAAGTCACGTGAAAAACATCTAATAGGAGTAGTTTGGCATGATGGCGAACGTATTTTGCGTCATCAATGTGGTTCTTTTGAATTTACTTATTTGTTTCCAAACAAAACGCAGTAAACACAAACATGCGGCGATTCAGATTTCTGGATAAGACCAGAGCGGAACCTCATGTGATTCATCCGTATGTAACAGGGGCAGATAGGAAATCAGCAAGGCGTCTTGTGATTTTACAATTTAGCGCGCGAATAGTTTATCTGAAAGCAAACGACAATAGTAGTAGCCACGTGAAGCACATTACTATTCTGTGTCATTCAATTTTTCTACTATTCTTCCATCAAAAAACAGGCACCATCTGTAAACTAGTCGTTGGGGGCCCACCGTAATACTTACCCATCATGGATATATGTATGAAAATAAAACATGTGAAAACTATTTATACAATGCATTACAACTCATAAACAAAATTTAAATATTGTTAATATGCATAGTAATGCTATATTAAAGAACTGCTGATGTACCAATTTCGACATATTATATAAAACGACAAACTACTCAAGTAGTACCGAACTGCGTAAAAGAAACATCCTTATAACTCCAAAAATGATAATTCTATTAACTAACAATTAACTGCGTCAGATTAAGCGCCTCATTTCCAATTAAAATATACCTCTGAATTGAAATTTGAATGAAATACAGGTTCATGAAAATGCGAAGAATGTGGAAAACAGGATTACAAATATCTCGACAACTAATAATCCGATCGACTTCGTTCTATATGCAAAATGTCTGTTATTTTATTGCCTTTTACGTCCATTCCTTAGAACAAAAAAATTCGAAAATTTTTATATACCTTTCACCAGAACGAATTTTTCGAGAGTCCGAAAAAAATAGTTCCGGATAATCGAGGTTGCTGATATTCAATAGGCTTCGTCCCATTCTTACATACTAAGTACATACAAAATTTCAAGTCTCTATCTCAATTTGTTCGTGAGATAGAGCGTTTACAGACAGACAGACAGACGGACGACAATTTTTTTTTTCTAAAAATATGTTTTTCGAAATCTCCCGAGTCTAAAACATGTAAATCCGTCAAAATTTTTTTTTCGATTTTCAAAACGATTGCAAGACTTACCCTATACTACGTATGATGGGTAAGTAATAATGCATTTTAAAATTACGTATAGTGATTGAACACGTTTTGCAGATTGTATTTCCCTGCCTACAAAAAATATGTGAAAATCATTTTTAATTGAAAACTCCAGTAGCTTTATATTCAATATACATTTTTATTTCCTTCTATGTACAAGAAAAAAAGCACTGGATTCGTGAAAATTTTCCACGTCCGGTTTTCAGTGGATTTATACATTTACGGAGGTCCTGAGCCACGATCTGACTGTTTTTAGGAAATGCTTGTTTGTCGGTCTTTCTGTCTATTTCTTCCGTCGTCGGTAAGGCTAGTTTGCATAAGACTTAAGTAATAAAACCGTCTTATTTTCTGTTCCAGGGCCGGCGTTAAATATTTCACCGCCTGAGGCGAGCCTTATTTTGCCGCTCCTACTGCGTCATCTTTTTTTTTTTTTTTTTTTTTTTTTTTTTTTTTTTTTTTTTACCACTACTCAAACTTTTTTAAAAATAAGTAAATTAATATCATAACTATAATTTTATTTGCCTAAGTATACTATAAAATACTAGCCGTCCTTAGCGACCAGTTTGGTCCCCCTTAAATGCATACTTAGAATTAAATCATATTGCTTTTATTCATAATTTTTTTTAATTGCTCAATTTTTTTTTTCAAATTAGAAGATTCTTCTAAAGAATTAGACGCATATATCATATACGCACCACATTGGCGCAATTGCAACAAAAGGCAAATATATGTCTCACATGATAACCCGGCAATTGTTATTTATTCTTTAATGGACTCTTTATTTACTTTTATTTCCTTTTTTAAAATGATATAAATTGTTTTTTTTTATATTTATAATTATTAACAAAACTTTTTATTATTATTATTTCCTTTTTAAAATAATACATAAGAGTTACGAAATATGTATGTAACTGGTATTGAAAACGAAGTTTTCCCCAAATTGGCATAAAAAAAAAAAAAAAAAAAAAAAAAATCACACCAAAGTGGTGCGTATCTTTGCTGATAAATCAAGCGCTCGGTATTTTTATGCTAACTTGGCGCATCGCCAAATATTGTACCCGTGCTTTTTTTTTTTTTTTTTACTTCATTTAAAATATAAATAATATCCTATGTCATCGAGCACAAGAAAAAATCCTTAATTTTATGGAAAGTAATAGGGGAATCTAATGATCCATGTCTGCCGGAAGCGAAGTAGTGCATAAGCCAAAAATGGACACCATTAGTTGTTGACTCGTAGTCTTAACATTGTGTTTTCCTGCACCCAGTTTTCCATGTTTATATATTTTTGATTGTAGGACAAACACAATGCTAAACCAATGAGTCAACCACTAGTGATATTCATTTTTGGCTTATGCACCACTTCACTTCCGGCAGAAATGTATCATGAGATTCCCCTATTACTACTCTTCCATAAAATAAAGGGTTCTTTTCTTGTGCTCGGTGACATAGGGTTTTGTGCGTTCGGCTCTTGGACTAGTATGACTGAATTTAACATATAAGGTACCCAATATGGACACCCTAATTAAAATGTATTTTTTTCACCCCCATGTACAAGTCAAAGTACACCAAAAATATGTGACCACTATCCTTGGACTATCGACTATCATTATTAAAATTAGCGACCTTGTAATTATTCTGGTTTAATTTAAATGATAAAAACAAAAAAATGTTTAGATAGTCCAGGCATTACGTGCTCAAAAAGCACAAATAAATGCAAGTTTTGGTGTAGTTTTGATTTTTGGCTCCCTTTATGTTTTTTGGGTCGCTGAACACGAATCTGGCATTATCCTACAAAATTTCTCCCCGGAAACACGTTTTTTTTGGCAAAAAACGTGCAAAAAACGTGGCTTTTTTTCGTTTTTTTCTAAATAACTTCAAAATTATGCATTTTACGTAAAAGTCATCAATACATAAATTAAAGAGCACAACATTTCCTACATTTTATGTATTTAAAGTTTTTTTCTCTGATCAATGGTTTAGCCGTGAGAGAGCCGCAAAAATGGGTGTGACAAGCAAAAAATTCTGAAAAACGTAAATTACAGCACCGTACGTCGATGAAACATGAAAAACAACCATTTTACGCAAATTTTCCCCAATTAATAATACTAAATATATTATTATTGACTATATTTTATTAATCTGATGGTCATTGTTTCTTTCATAATAAAAAAATAAATAAAAATGAGCAAATTTTTGTGATCAAAATCTTCATTTGCTATTGCAAAATAATAATAGTAATAATTTCTTAATTTCACTTTTAAATAATGTAAATAAAATAACTAACACAGGCTTTAACATATAAAAGCTGACACGGATTCCAGTTCTTAAAGTTCTCGAAGTTCAAAATGTGGGTGTGACAATAAAAAAAATCCGGAAAATAGGAATTATGGCACTGCACATTAGATTTAACATGAAAACTGACCATTTTTCGCAAAGATTGACTTTAAACGATACTGAAGATATTATGATCGACTATATTTTACAATGAAGTGGCTAACAATAAAAATGACGACTCATTATGAATTATTATCATATATATTATAAAGCAGAAGTTCTGAAACTTCCAAACGAGTGTTTTCAAAAACTACCCGATGGATTCTTTTGCCGATTGTTTCATTCGATAGGAAATATTTTTCCGAAGGTTTATTATTCAAATTTACAGGGATAACTCTGATTTTTCGTAGTAAATTTCGTATTTTTCGGTTATTTTTGACAAAAGGGTTGCCAGTAGCTGTTTTTGGCGAAAATTATAATTGCTAAAAGTATTAAAATGGCTATATCTATTAGAAATATTACAAATATCTTGCAAATAACAGCAGAAAATAACTACTGATAATATTAATAATAATAAAGAAAGACCGCTCAAATGAGGCGTAATATTATAAAAATATATTTATCTTGAAAACGAAAAAAATATTTGTAATGCTTAAAAAAATAAATTAACGCGAAATATAACAATTGGTTCAACTTTTGGCGACTTATCCCTGGCGTTAGAATAAAAATATGAATTTCAGAAATTGATTAAATGAATTTTGAATGATAGTTATTTCTTTTTTTATTATTTTCTTTCTCTTTTTTATCGAATTTCCGTATAATATAACTTACAGCAGAAAAAAGCAGATCTGACTGTAAAAGACACTGTAAGTTGTGAGTTACTATTCGTTTCTATATCATTTTCATCTTGCTTTTGTCGCCAAAGAATGTGTTTTTAAGCTGAAAATGCACTACTGACTTAATGCCTGACTTAGGTTCTTAATGGTCGCAATAATGATGTTTTTTTTTCAAGCGAAGATAATTTTTAGAGTATATTTTAACATTCAATCGTAAATTATATAGATATGAGTATAACTTTTATTTCTTTTTGCAAATGTTTTTATTGTTAATTTAATTTTTCTTGCGCCATTTCGTCAATTTCACTTACAGGAAAAATTTCAGTTTTAAAATTTAAAAACTGAAGAAGGAAGGATTACCCCATCGATTAAAAATCTACCGCCAAATTCCAAGATTAAAGTCAATAATGGATGATTGTAAATGTCACATTCACTTGACATTAAGCATAATATAAATATTAATTATGTCATCAAGTGATTTTTAATTCGACATTTTATTTCTACTTTTATATATGCTCTGCTAATTTGTTTTTCTTTATTTAAATGAAAATTTATGCTAATCTGTATGATCTGGCTAATAGTTTGGCGATTTGTATAATTTGGCGAAATTGGTCGACGGTATAACCAAGTAGTACTGAAGGAAAAATTTTGCAATTCAAAGTAAATTTATGCAATTAAGCGTTATTACTATAGATAAATTCAACATTTTGAAATAAAAAATTCCCGCTGAATAAAATTTACAAGTCTTTTTAATTGACCATTTCCTCTTCAATATTTCTTCAATCAATATTTCGCTATTCTCTTTCGTGCAGGCTAACAAAAATGTATTTTAAATATTTTATTAGATAAAACGTAAATAACATTTTTCTATTTAAAAAAAAATATTTTTAAAATCTGATTCTACCATTAGGTGTCTTACAAGACAAAATAGCAGAATTACTTTCAAAAATGGTTTTATCTGTTAATTGTATGTTATTTGTTTATTTGGGTGTTTGAATTTACTTTTGTCATCAAACAATGCGATTTTATACCAAGAAGGCATAAGCCGGAGCGATGTTCACAATTACTAAATTCCCTCACTCTCTTTTAAATGTGTGAGAGCATTTTTAGGATATTTTTTTATGCTTAATTGTAAATATATAAATAGCAGTTATAGAAAAAAAAAGTGCGTATAATGTTTAAACTTTAGTAAAATGTCTTCCTCATCCAAACTGTAAAATAATTTAATTGCAACTTTTTAAGGTTTTGGCGCAGATGTCATATACGCACCACATTCGCACGGTTGCAATAAATGGCGATTTTATGCCTCACATGGTAAACCGACTATGGTTGTTTATTTATTAATAAACTATTTATTAACTTTCATTTTGTTTTTTAAAATAATATAAATCATTTTGTTCTATAGCTATTAATTAAACTTTTTTATTTATTATTTTTTTTCAAATAATATAAAATAATTAAAAAATATTTATGAAATAGGTAATTAAAAACCAAATTCTCCAAATTGGCGCCAGAAAAAAATTGCGCCAATGTGGTGCATACATGACATCTGTGTCAAAGTTTTTTCACTATACATAAGTATGGAAAATGCAGTATAAATACCCATTAAAGTTTTTTCCAAATATGGAAATTTTGTCACAGATTTGGTCATATACTCATCGAGGTATCTCACTGGCGCCAAAATGGCGTTATTTGCTTCATATGGTAACCCAGCTATAGTTGTTTATCTGATGATAAGTTGTTTATTTACTTTCATTTTCTTTTTTGAAATGATATTTGTTGTTTTGTTCTACAGTTACTTTTTTTATTTATTGTTAATTGCTGTTTAAAATGATAGAAAATAATAAAATACATATAAATTTCTTTGGTATTCTAAAACGAGGATTTTGCCACATAGTAGTTGCAAGAAAATTGCGCTAAACCTATTGCGTATATGATGTCCGTGTAGGAATCTTTTGTGAAATATGAAAAGTGTAAATTGGCTACTACTTGATTATCACGTCAACCAATTTCGCCAAATCGTTCGCCAAATTATACAAATTTACATAATTTTATCTTAAATAACGAAAGAGAAAATGCTTAAATACGAAAGAGCAAATAATTTTGTTTTCATTTTTCAGGAGAAAATTTTGCAATAATAAAGTAATTGCTGTAGTGAGAATTTTAACTTTTTTTTCTTATCGTTGGCAATTTGCTGTAACGAAAAATTTTAATTTTTTTTTTCTTATCGTTGGCAATTTGCTGTAACGAAAAATTTTAATTTTTTTTCCTGCCATTGTTTTGTAAGAGCTGGTTTTGTCAAAGCCATGTTAAGATGGCATTCAAATTTTTGAACCCTTCCCAATTACCACCCCCTTGGGCCGATTTTGCTCATTTGCAATTCCCACTGAGATATTAACCATCTCACAGCACTTGACGAGTTTGAAGATGATTCTTGCATAATTGTGCCTTTTATCGCGCGGACAAAATTTAATATATATATAAACTTTTTAGGTGGGAGTAGCTTTGGGTTTCTGGCTTCACATAATGAAAAGTTGTGAAGAAATTTTTCAGAAGTTATACCATGGTAACGACTGTAATAATTAATATTTCTTCAGATAAGGGAAAATTTTAAATCCTGTTGCCATAATGGTCTCATTTCGCTTCCAAATGTGCACTGTTAGTAATAAACAAAAATAGTTACTTCTAAATGGCTGGTTTTTGTGCAATGTTTAAGATAATTTAATATCACAATGGTGTCTAAATCGTTTTCAGCAATGAGCAAGGTGCTTCTGGAGGTCCAAATTATTTAAAATACGAATTTTAATTCACCAGTTCGTTTCATCCACGGTTGATTTTGAAATACTGACCAGCGCAGCGGGCATAGCTTGCTAGTTTAATTATAAATTATTATGTACATTAGTAAGTACATTTACTTAAAAAACAAAGTACTATTTCCGCTTTCCTTTATTTGAGGGACCCTGCTTTTCACCGACATTTACAAAATAGAAAATAGACGAATGGAATTAGTGGGTGCTTTTATAACTATTAATATTATAAATAAAAGTTTTTTTAATAGTAAATATTTGATACCTTGCGGCATGACTATGTGCCCTTCCATTGGGACCTCTGATTCATTGTGTGGGCAATCCATTATCAGATCGGTTTCAAAGTCTAGCTCATCCTCTTCGTCTTGACACACAACTGCGATGTTGTTGCAGTTTCCCGAAGCAAATCTTCTATATGATATCTTCGCAAATAATTTTTGCTGCTGCTTCAACCACTAGCAGCCTCTCATCTCGATCAGATATACATGTTTGCTGATACCATGCATTAGTCAGTATCTTCCCTCCTATATTCTTGAAACACACAATGGACTTTTTTTCTGATTCTTTGTGATCAGTATGTCGTCTCCATATCTCTCAATGAGGTTAAACTTTACAGTTCTCATATCAGGTTGATAACTCCCTGTAACCCGTTTCATTAGCTCTTCCATGGAGAATTGACACTCGTCATCATGATTTTCAAGGTAATCGTAATATACTTTGCATTGCTCTGTCGATTGCCTCGGCAAATGAACCACGTTTCTACTGTTCTTGGACCTTCGGCCTCCCATAAATATATTTAAAACATATTTGATGTGGTATTGAGCATCTGCTGCGATCAAATCATTCACTGGTTCGATGCGCTGAATTATAGCCTGCCCATAATCATCATTGCGAGCTCTTGCTGCTTTCAGAATTGTACTTTTGAATCCCATGTGCCGGACACTGTATACAATATTGCATTCGCTTCGTGGATTTTTCGCTTGTGTTGCGATGAACTCTCCCGAAATGCACAGTCCACATATAAAACAGTTAGTTCGAAAATTAAACTGAGGAGTTGATGATCTTAAAATTTGAGAAGTGACTTTGTTCCTCAATCTTCTTCAGATAAGCAGTAATCATCCGTTCCTTTACGTATGCTTTTCTACACTTAACATGCACATCTACTGAGAAATTTTCCCCTTTAGGAAAACTGCCTTTCCATCCTTTCTTTCTGTACTTGCTTTGATTAACGCTCAATACCTCGACTAACTTTCACTGACCCCTCTTCTAAAGGAAAGTCACAAATAAAACTCAGCGATATCGCGCAAAATCATTTAGATGTTCACTATATTCACGAAGACTCAAACAGTGAATTACTAAATTATAAGTAAGCAGTTGTACATAGAAACTGAGAGGAATGTGTCCTCCTGATAAGCTAGTGATCTGTGCGACGCATATTTCTAACAAAGGTGAGACTTGTGGAAAAGGGGGGGGGGGGGGGTTAGTATTCCACTGAGCGTGGACATGGAATGCGGGAGTTAGCGCTTGACCAACGTTATTTCATACTTGCACCCCTTCAATCAAGGGGGAAAGTGCATATGGGATCAGTTAAAGCCTGTTTTAGTTATTTTATTTACATTATTTAAAAGTCAAATTAAGAAATTATTACTATTATTATTTTGTAATAACAAATGAAGATTTTGCTCACAGATATGCTCATTTTTATTTATTTTTTAGTTATGAAAGAAACAATGACCATCAGATTAATAAAATATAGTCAATAATAATATATTTAGTATTATTAAGTGGGGAAAATTTGCGTAAAAGGGTTATTTTTCAAGTTTCATCGATGTACGGTGTTATAATTCACGTTTTTCAGAATTTTTTGCTTTTCACACTTATTTTTGCGGCTCTCTCACGGCTAAACCATTGATCAAAGAAAAAACTTTAAATACATAAAATGTAGAAAATTTTGTGCTTAATTTATGTATTGATGACTTTTATATAAAATGCATAATTTTGAAGTTATTTAGAAAAAACGAAAAAAAGCCACGTTTTTTGCCAAAAAAACGTGTTTCCGGGGAGAAATTTTGTTGGATAATGCCAGATTCGTGTTCAGCGACCCAAAAAACATAAAGGGAACCAAAAATCAAAACTACACCAAAACTTGCATTTATTTTTTACCAAATGCCTGGACTATAAAAAGTGTCCATATAAGGAACTACCTGTTCCTATTATGGACAGGTGTTTCCTTATTGACTTTCTACACAGTGTGTATGGAAGAGCCACTTTTCCAAGGGATTTTAGAGGAAAGTGAATAAAAAAAATGTATCTTAAAGTATTCCGAGGAGGAGGGGAGAAGTAAATATCTTCAGAACATGTATTTTAGAAAGGGGGGGGGGGGCATTCTCGGTTTTTACCCTTCGAAGGCCCATGCAAAGCCCCTTAGTTACTAGTAAATATTATGAATATTGTTGGTTTTGCTTAGCTTTATTGCATCTGTCTGCGAATTTACATCTGTTATTACTCAGTCCTCACAGCATGGACAAATAGAAACTTTTCACCATGGACAGTAAGTCCCACATAATCCCCATTAACATGTCTGCCACATGTGATGCATGGCCGCATGTTTGAAAAAGCATCAATACTGCAAAAGAAGCAATACCAGCTCTCTTTTGTTGAGGAAGTCATACCATTGGTACCTACGATTTCGCCAACAGATATCCTACTGGGGGGGGGGGGGTGCTTCTTTTTATTTTTCTTCAAGGGTTTTTTGGAGGAGGGTTTTTGGGGGATTGTTCAAATAGCATCTTGTTGAACAAAGATTTTACCCCTTTGATGACTTTTCAAGTTATTGCTTGGCAACGTTGAATTTTCTCATTGAACAGTTGTAATCGATGAGGACATAAGCTGTCCATATTGGGAACCGGGCGTAGTTTTATTAAATCTTGTCCCAAATGAATAAGAAAAATTATTTTAAGCAAAATATGCAATAGCAATCGAGAATATGTTTTATTAACTTTCTAAAATACTCCACTTTTCAACATTTAATGTAATTTTACCATATCTAATAAGAATTTAAGCTTACAAGTAATTAAGATCAGCACATCTTAAAATAACAAGTTTCCTCCTAAATGGCAAACAGCGCGCTTTTTTACACTTTCCAGACTTAATTATCTTTTCAACTGCTTTTCTTCGCGAAAATGTTTAGCCATCTCTCGATCAAAATTATTACCTCTAAAAATATTAGGGGTGTCCATATTGAGAGCCCTGTCCATATAGGGTACAAATACCTTAGAATCGTAATGGATTTTGTATTCGTCCCTTTATGCATAAGAATGAACAAAGCAGAAGAGTTATGCATGGTCGGAATATCCATAAAATAAACTGTAGTTCAAGTAAACCTCACTTGCAACGTTTCACTGCGATTTCCGACTAGTTTCGTGTGTTTCTCTCTAAATGAGCCATATTCAACCTGCGGGCCGCGTATGGCTCAACGACATTTTATATGCAGCCCAATTCACATAATCATCGGTCAATATTTATACAATTAATTAAAATGTGCATAAAAAGTATTTATGGTTTTAGGGATCGCTTTACATATTTTGATACTACTTGGTTATTCCGTCGACCAAAAAACTATCGCCAAACTATAAGTTTAAATTCCAGTAATGGATGATCATGAATGTCACATTCAATGACATTAAATACGTATTCGTATTTAGAGATGTCATCAAATGATCTTATTTCCACTTTTTATTTGTATTTTTATTAATGTTTTATCCACTTATTTGTTCTTTCGTTATTAAAAAAAATGCCAATATGCATATTTTGGCTATTAGTTTGGCGACTTATATAATTTAACGAAATTGGTCGACGGGATAACCAAGTAGTACCCATATTTTCATGAAAGATAATAACGTATATGGGTGATTCTCAAAATAGGGGACAATTTATGTCTTTCGGCATACAAAAAAAAATTGAGAGGTTTTCTGTCATGTTTTTATACTTAGATATGTTTGTCTTAATATTATTCATTATTTGCACTCAAGAATTACTCACTTTTTAGTTAAAAACACCTTAAAATAAAAGAATAAATGTTCAAAATGTCATTAGCATGGATGTCCACAGCAACTGCGCCTTGTATATACTAGCTTTTTCAAGAGTTAATATCATGTTTATAAAATAAAACAAATGTTATTCTTTCTTTAAATTAATCAAGGAGAGGATTTATCCAATAAATTTCTTTTTAAAAATAAAAATATTGTATATAAAAAAAGAATTAAAGTTTGTCCTCCATATTCTATTTTCAAAACAAGGTCATACTGTAACAGCTGGTTATTAATCAAAATTTCATTTTCACATATGACAATAGTTTGAAAATATAAAGTTTCTCCATGGCAACAAGTAGCCATTTTATTCCAGTCTGAAAATAGAAGCATGTATTGTATTTTAAGAACAGAAGTTGAATATTAAGAGCGTACATCAATTGTATGTCATTAGAATGGATAATAATTTTCATGTTTATTTTATAATTAAAATTTTTATTTTACTTATTTGCATAGGACTTTTGTGTTTTAAAAAGCCCCAGAAAGGACTATTGCATTGTGATTATATTATGGCTCATAATCTTATTAAAATTAAAATTTGTCATTAGCATGGACAAATATCAGTGTCATTAGCATGGTTTTTCTGTCCATGCTAAAGACTCCTATGTGCATAAATGTAACCATTGCTTACATTGTATCTTTTATAAAGTTTAATTTTACATATGAATTTAGGTATTACATTTATTATCCCTACAAATATGCATTAAATCTGTCAGAAAATCACTAAGACAGCTTCTTACATTGTTAGTGTCAGAATGTTGCTCATGTAAACAAAGTTTGCTCTTTGGTAATGTTTTTATTCTCCTTATATGTATATATGTAAAAATGGAAACCATTTGCTGAAAAGGAAGGCTAATTAATATAGAAAAAAATATTTAAACAGGAAGAAAATAAAAATTTCATAATATATTTATTCCATGCAATTTGTTTTGTCATTAGCATGGCTCAAAAACTACTAATTACTTTTTTTATGTTATTTTTTAAATATTTAGCTCTGCTGACTACATGTAAAGTATACCTAATACTATATTAACAACACCTATTTTATTCAGAAATTTTGCTAACAGTAATTTTTTTAAGATTTCACTTTTGAAATTGTCCCCTATTTTGAGAATCACCCATATCAGAACAGATTTAAACTGAAAATTGTGTTAAAAACCGTTTCCTCTTCCTGAAAAGTTCATTTTTTTTTCATGTAGTTCTATTTATCCTGCCAGTAATGTACACATTTTTTGAAATTTTCAACAATAATCAAACGTTATGCCAAAATAAAATTTGAAATACATATTTCTACAGTTTTTTTTTTTTTTTTCATTGGGAAGAACAGGGACTATTTAATAAAGAAAATCTTCATGGAAATTCCGCATTGTTATAATATTACGTTTCATATCTATTATATAGCTAATAAAAATAGTTATTACCCAGGTTGAAATTTTAGGTTGAATTTTTGTCG
The DNA here is from genome assembly GCA_964019185.1 of Maratus speculifer. Lineage (NCBI taxonomy): Eukaryota > Metazoa > Arthropoda > Arachnida > Araneae > Salticidae > Maratus > Maratus speculifer. The sequence continues at coordinate 94,532,008 of OZ025297.1, read as the reverse complement.
CAGAAAAAAACTGGCAACGAAAACATTTTACAGTAACAATTTCGAACGGCAAACTTCGAGGCGCATTTCTATAGCATTTGCAATAAAAATCTACTACGAAATTTATTGTTTGGAATGAGGGGGGGGGGGGAGACTATGCGGCCCGTCTTAAATCTGAAACGTTCATTTGTGGCCTGAGGGAAAATAAAAAAGCTTGAGTATGTCTGCTCTAAATTAATGATAAATACCATGCGTACACCCAGAGAAAAGTTTTGTTAAATCAACAAAAATTGGTTTTGTCTAACAAGTCTTTTCGTTTAAATATGGGTCAATGGAAATTTTGTTTAAGTAAATAAAAAACTATTGTTGTTTTTTTGTTTTTTTTTTTTTTCAATTTTTTGTCCACAATTTTCATTTAAAGTGCATAATTACGTCATTAATCCGTCTCAATTTGAAAAATTTTTATTATCCAAAAATTATGTTAATCCTTTTATAGCTATACAAGTCAATTAAACAAAATTACTCGAGAGAGTTATGGCTACTGCACACCGATTTAAATTTTGCAAAAACAACAAAATTTTGTTGGAATCTCAAATTGAAAATACAAGACTTTAGTAAGACTCAAATGAAATTGATAAAATTTTGTTAAAATTGTATAAGAGTAAAATATTTTTTTGTCTGAGCAACAAAACCGATTTTTTACTTTAACTAAAAAATTCACTTAAAACAACCAAAATGTAGGGGAGAGTGGGGATACTTGAGCATAGGGGATACTTGAGCCACCCCCATTATCTCTACAGTTGGTCAATTTTTCTTTCTAAAACTGGCAACATGGTAACATATTTATAGTTCTGAACATGTGAAAAAAGAAATCACATACCTTAATACCATTTTGAAAGTATGGTGATTAACCCTTTGAGCTCTGCTGGTAGAATTTTCTATCACATAATTTTAATTCTGAAATGTCACAACGACACCAGAAAATTCGACCAAATTTATTTGAAAAAGGTTTAATGCATTTTTTTTTTCGCGTATATTGTAAATCGTTTTTTTTTCTTTGCAAAATACTGGTGCGAATGTGACATCTGGCTCAAGTATCCCCTCCATGAGGATACTTGAGCCACTATGTAAAAGAAAAAGTAAAAATTTATTAGACATAGAAAAATAGTTCAAAATTAATTGAAAGTGGTTTTCAATTGAAAAAAAAATATCAAATTTTCATTTTCAATATTTTATTTTGTTCTAAGAAATTACAAAAAAATTTAAAAAATTAAAATTTAAAAAATGGCTTAAGTATCCCCATCTTCCCCTACTCAACAAAACATGTTTTGTAGTTTTAATCAAATTCTTTTTCTGGGTGTACCATATTTTGGAGAGAGAGTTATATATTGTACCTCAAGAATATATTTTAATTTTGATATGTTTCACCAGTTATATAACATAATTCAAATGCATTTGCAAACGATTTTTCTCCATAGCCCAGGGATTTTCTGTGTATCCCTGCAAAAGAATTATAAAGCATTCAAATTTCAAGAAAAAACTGTCCCATGGTAAAACTTAATACCATTGCAGGAAATGTGTCCCGGCAAGGTTCGAATCAGAGAAACCATGTTAGAGAGAAATTTATTGTGAAAAATGGCGTCGCCACATCATCTATCTATCTATATTATAAATGCCAAACGTATCTGTGCGTAACGCATACGTCATTTTGCGAATGGCAACACTTTCAAATTTTAAATGAAAATTCGGTATTGCATTTTTTGCTATCGCAAATTTTTAAGCTTTTAAACATCACACATTTTCAATTTTTACACCATCGTATAGGGGAAAAAATGCACTTTTAAATGCAATTTATTTGAAAACTGTATCTTAATTCATTTTTGAAATATTAATTTTTTTTTTTTTTTGTAGTTTTTAGTACCGCTTTTCTAATTATGGCAACAGCCATACTCCATTTCTATTAAATGCAAAGGAAAAAAGGGAAAAAATGATTACTGTAACTTTATGTTGCCATTTTCTCATTAAAAGAAATAAAAGGTAAAAGATTGATTACCGTATCTTTATGTTGCTATTTTCTCATTAAAAGGGGAAAAAAAGGAATTTAAATAAGTACCCGGTGAATTTTGATTTTATTTACAAAATTTGATTTACACTTAAAAGAATATCAACAGTTTAATATCTGCTTCAGCTAATAGCCCATTGAGACTTCAAGTTTTGAATCGAAAAGATCGCATTAAAATACAATTTTTTTGAAAAGGTGAATATAGATACGAAATATGCATTTGTAAATTTTGATATTGTGAAAATGATGTCGGGTTTAGATTTCACGGTGAAAAAATTCTATGACTGAGACAAAGTTGAAGAAATTATGCTTTTTTCATTTCGGAATACTAGAATAAGAGCCTTAATTGATAACTTTATCATAACAACAGAACTTAATTACTTTTTACTGCTTACATGTACGATTAAATTTTAACAATTTCTACAACTGAGTTTAATAGAAATAGCATTTTGTTAATTTTAAGTCAAATATCATTTGTTTAAGAGTTATACATACCAATATAAGGTGCATTTTTTATTGTAACTAATTTTGTAGGTGCATTATAAATAAATGAAACAGTTTCATCTTAAAAATTTTCTTCCGCCAAAATTTGGCGGGTTCTACCTTGTTTTTATAAATGCAAGTAACAAGTATTTCGCCAGTCTCTTCTGGTTCTGCTTCTCCTTCACTTTCCTCTTTCTCTTCAACAATGTTGTTCTTGGAAAGCATGAGGATTTCATCGGTTTCGAGATAAGCTCCAAGTTCTGTTTCAGTATGAAGCTTCTGAAGAATTGATCCCAAGTCGCTCACAGCTGTTGCTTCTTGGTCCTTTATTCTTGTTTGCCCATTCTCACATAGGAATCCAACTTTATAGAAGCATCTTTGTATGGGGTAGGAGGTTATTTCATTTTATGCTGTTGATATCCAATAGACAGCATCCATGACGTTGACCTTCTGCTGTCGAATCTGTTGCCTTCATCACAAGGGACAATTTCTTCAGAAAATGGATTAGGTAGTAAGTTATAAATGGTCTTGATTACTCTTTGATACAGTGGTTGGATTATAGAAGTACAATTTGGTAACAGGAACTTCAAGGTTATGTTGCTCAGCTGTACGTTTGTAAGTGATCTGGTATTAACAACAACAATAATTTTTTTCTTCCTTTTTCTTTTCATTATCCCGTTAATTCTCTCAAACCACTATGAGAAAATTGTAAACATCATCTATACTTCCCGATTTGGTTTATAGTGTGTAGGCAATGATGCAATCTTCACATTTTTTTAAACGTTTTCAACGTTTTTAAACGTTTGAGCTTCTGATCCATAAAACTGGTACAGAGTGGTACATAATGGTAAATCTTCCTTTTGACATTTTCCCAATTATGCAATTTTCGCTTCATTTTGCTTGAGCTTTGTTTGGAAGAGCTGTGAAAAACAGGTCGGTTTCGTCAGCATTGAAAATGTTTGCTGTATCGAAATTCTTCGTTAAGTTCAGAAGTTTTATTTTCTATTCTTCCACAGTGTCGATATTTACATCTGCAGTTTCACTATTGATTATTTTGAATTCGATGTTAATTCTGAAATGAATACAAAATCCTTCCGATGTCTTTAATTCTGTAATTTTCTGCTCTTCTTAAAAATCTGAAGTAGGAGTCCAATGGCAGGATGATTCTTTGTTCTCATTTGACAAAAAAATTTCCGAACATCAATGTTTATGTTCTTGTTTCCCGTTTTCTATTCCAAAATTCTATACTTATTTGAGTTCTATAAACTTTTTTTATTCTTCTGCAACTAGTTTCGCTGAATTTCCATGATGCCGGAATTTCCTGAATTCCGATTCCAAAGACATGTTCAGTTTACAGAGAGGTGAAGTAAAAATGGGGATCGAAAGTAGTGTTCATAATAGCGAGGTGTTCAGAATACAGAGAGTTTTTCTTATGTTAAGTCTATGGAGTTTTGCCGGGATCATCGAAATGCGTTCATAATACCGGGGTGTTCAGATTAGAGAGTGTTCAGATAGAGAGAGTCCACTGTAGTTAAAGAAAAAACTAATATCATTAAATTAACCAATATAAGGCTACGCGAAAAATTAAAAATTCCCTGGCCAAAAAACTTGCTAGTCGGGCCCTGTTATTTTCCAATATTTCAGAAATGTAGGATCAATTATTAATGTTCATATTAAAAAAAAATTCCCCAACATAATATCCGCCCTTCTCCCGTTTCAGTCGTTTCTTTAAGTTATCCCAATCTTTGGGGCTACACAAATATAGCGTTTTCAACTTTTTGGTAATTTTGAATCCCTATCCCCTTTATGATGGTGACACCTTATCGTTCATCCAATCCTTTCCCTACCCTCTTAATGATATCATTATCAATATATAAAAATTATTTCATCTTTACACATTTTTCTTTTTATTAAAAAAAATATCATCATCAAAAAAAGGTTTCATTCAAAGTTATCAAGGTCAATTAAACCTTACTTCTCTATGTGAATCATACATAATCTATAAAAACATTTTAATTCAAATATGTTGTCTATCGAATAAATCCACAAGAAGAAATAATTCATATCACAGTGAAAACGAAACTGAACAAGTCTTCTTCGAACATTTTCTTTAACTAAAACATTGAAATATTAAAAATAAGTATTTATAGTCATTATTACATTATTTACAAAATTTAAATCATTGGCATCATTAAATCATCATAATGCTCAGAGCCGTCCTTAGGGGTGTGCGACAGGTGCGGCCGCACAGGGCCTCGCGTTCGGGTGGAAAAAGTTTCCATTCAATTTTACAAGCATCTAAAATTTTTCAAAAAAAAAATTGCTGCACATTACTTAGTTCACGATTAAATTTAAATATTTAAAAATGGCTATTTATAAAATGTAAAACCTTTAAATAAATAAAATGATAGGAGCGGACATTCGAAAGCAGAAATTATTGTTTGGAGTCATCTAGTCCATCTTCATTCTGGAGCCTCTGTTATGCTTTAATAGTTTTGAGAACGTGTTGCGACATTGTTAGAGAATATAAAAAATTAATAAAAAAAAAAAAAAAAAAAACTCTAATCGTCACCTTGCAGGTCTCGTCTCATCAACAGCTCTGTGCTTACCCTCCCTGTGTCATCTCTTTTCCTGATTGCAAACTCATTGGCATAAATTCAAGAGGTTCTTTTTTAAAATCTAAATCGCAGAAATGATATTAAATTAATCCATCTGGTTAAAATATTATAAGACTTTTTTCAAAATTTTATGATTTGCTGTGGTATTCAGCTATAAATATGTAAAATTTCAAGTCTCTAACTTATACAACTTCAGATATCGAAGTCTGAGAGACAAACAGGAACGTTGGACGAATAGAGTTTATTCAGATGAATGAAATCCTAAAAATTAATGTCAACTTGTTCCGATTTGATAAAAGGTTCTAGAAGGAAAAGGCCTCGCAAAAATTCTCGCACACGGCCTCGCCTTCGCTGGGGACGACTCTGATAATGCCCCACTTTCATATCTATTTTTGACTATATTAGTCACATCTTTTACCGAAATCAAATCATTCTAATCAAAATAACATATCGGCTGCATTCTGTTTACAAAAATCAGAGTGTTCTAAAAGTGGAAGCTGAAGTTAAGAAATTGCATAGTGCGTAGCACCAATCTAACTGCAATCCTTTTTCTTCATATGCTTTGTAGTGATATTCAGATATTGTATACATTTATTACTTTCCATACTTTTTTAGTAATTCAAATATGAACAGAGAAAAAAGTTATTAAAATATCACTATAAGTACGTTAGATTTCTTCCTACAGTGGATTGCCGAAAATTGAGAAATTAGTTATTTAGGAACTCTCATAGGCAGATGAATTAGAGAAATATTTTGAAAAATATGTTATGATGTTTTTACCCCTCTTATTTTATTTCTATATTATAAAGGCCAAACGTATCTGCGCGTAACGCATACATCATTTTGCGAATGGCAACAGTTCGAAATTTGAAAAGATCGAATTTCGATCTTGAAATTTCGGTTTTGCAATTTATGCTACTGTGATTTTTAAACTTCTAAACATCTCACATTTTTAATTTTTACACCATCGTGTAGGCGGAAAAAATATGGTTTTAAGTGCAATTTATTTAAAAACTGTAACTGCTTAATTTCTTTAAGAGATAATAAATTTTTTGTAGTTTTTAATACCACTTTTGTAATCGTGGCAGCAAAATCCCTTTATTTTTATTAAAAGTAAAACGAAAAAAGCTGGTTAGTGTATCGTTTCGTTGTCATTTTCTTATAAAAAAAGAAAGAAATTGAAGTTAAAATGCGTGCTTATGTTAAAAATATCGTCTGTCATAAAACTAATGGCATTTTGGTTTTATTTCGTTTTGTTCCAGAACTTGATGATTCTTGACTGATGAATTCACTTTGTACGGTTAGACAAGCAAATAAATAAGTTTTTCGCAATAATTCAAATTCGAGGCTATAAAATTTGTCATTTTATTTTATGCGACATCACAGGAGACATGTCCATCGTATTTATTGCATGCAGATTATTTCAGAAATTTTCATTTATACTTAAAAAGAATATAAACAGTTTAGCATCTGATTCCAGCTAATAGCAAACTTTTTTTTTTTTTCGGAATTTCGCAATTGAAGTTTTGAATTCAAATGATTTTAAAATCATGAAATTAGAATTCAGTAAAAAAACGCTAAATACAAATATGAGTGGTGCATATGTAAATTTTTAGATAGTAAAAATGATATCGGGTTTAAATTCCATGCGAAAAAATTCTATCATTGAGTCAAAAAGGAATAAATTTTGTTCTTTTTCATTTTGGAATGCAAAGCATAAGAGCCATAATTGATAACTTTCTCATAGTAACAGCTTTTTAATATATTTAACTGCTTACATTATGATTAAAGTTTAATGTTAATATTTTCTAAAATTGAGTTTTATGGAAACAGTATATATTAAATATCATTAATTGGACTTACCAATATAAGGTGTATTTTTTATCGAAACTAATTTTGTAGGCTTATCTTACATCAATGGAACCGTTTTTTCTTAAATATTTTCTTTCGTCGAAATTCGACGGATTCTGCCTTTTTTATTTAAATTCTAAACTACTATTTAAATTCGAAACTACGTTAATTTTTGAATGAATCTTTACTTGAATGTTAAAAATACAAAGTGTATAAGTCGAATACAGCATTCTTTTCGAAATCTTTTATATGTCCTTGTAAATAAAAGATAAATGCACTGTTCATCATATTGAACTACAAGCATCTTGTAGTAAATTTCAGTAATGTACCGGGTGATCCAAAAGTGAGGACAAACTTTAAAAATGAACAATTCGAAAACGAATCAAGGTACAAAGATACGGTTTACACCAAATGGATGGAAAAGAAACCGGGTTTTGTGTGGCAACGAAAAAATATAATTCTGTTGGCGATCAACAGCATCACTAGCAGCACTGAAAGATGCCATCCGCCAAAATGTACCTGCCATAGAGCAAGAAATGCCACTAAATGCTGCGAACGGTGTGGTGCCTGCCTAGTCCCACAGCTGCACTTATGAATGTACATTGAACATTTACTGTAGTACTAATTAACTGTAATTAAGCTGACTTCTAAGTTGTCAGCTATTTTTTATTTGTAAATAATCTTTTGGTGCAATAAAACACTATAACGTCATTTGTTGGTCGCCAGCAAAACTATTTTTTTTTTTCGTTGTTACACAAAACCCGATTTCTTCTCCATCCGTTCGATACAAAACCGTATCTTTGTATCTTGATTCGTTTTCGAATTATTCATTTTTAAAGTTCGTCCTGACTTTTGGATCACCCGGTATATCAGTTTATCATGTTTGAAACAATGCAACATAACTGAAATAATTATGCAACAGTTTTTTTCCCAGTAGACTATTATGCAACCGAACTCCTTTGTGTGACCCTGTTAAATGAATGGCAAATATTTTGCATCCCACATTCTACACAACGAATGTGCACCTCAGAGATTCATATCAAGTTCATTTAGTTTGTAACGGAGTAACATTGGCCCTGATCAGATGAAACAGAATTTTCATTAAAAGGTGCCAAATGATTAAAATTAGCTGAAAGTTGGCAAAATTCATGTATTTTCGAACATTTAGGAAGATAGTGTGGTCCTCCTTCCACTCTTTGCTTTTAGTACGCTATCCATTTATGCAAAAAAACAAATCACATCATAAAAGTGCTATTACACGTAAAAATTGCAAGCGACAAAAATCGCCTGCGTTTTTTCGTGTTCTTAGCATTTCATTGGCTGTTCGAGGAGAGTCTTTACCATCATTTGGATTTCCAAGCATTTGATTGGCTCTTACTGGCGACTCGCTTCGTTCCAGGCGTCAAAGATGCTCCTAGAAAAGAAAATCGCGCGCTACCAAGCGACTCCCCTGGTCCCATAGGATAACATGGAGACGCCTGCAGCAGCACACGTGTAATAGCACTTTTAGAAAACTGATGATTAAGGTTTTATTATAACAACTTAGCATTCTATTGTTTTCAAATGAAATTTTTTATTAACGTTTTCCTTATAAAGTGACAAGATAAAATCATTAGTTATGATAATTTTGAGACATTTACAATGTAAGTAGATAAGCAAAGTAAAAAGTTTGTACAGAGATACTTCTGTCAATCAATCTACTAATTTTTCTACAATTATCCTGCTAGTATTTGTTCGTAAAGCTGTGACTATCTTTTTGAAATACCCTGTGTACAGGTGTAAACTGTACTATGTACAAAATTTATGCATACGTATAATACATATGAAGTTCAGAACTAACCACTTCTACATTATTCACACACACACAAAAAAATAAATAAATAAATAAATAAATAAATAATAAAGATAGATAGAAGACCCCCTCCTCCCACTTCCAGGATGATGCTTGCCCCGGGACGCTTCATAGCCTTAGTCCAGCTCTGTTGGACTGACAATAGTTGAAATACTTAAGGCCGGTCCAGCTGAGACTAATCCTATAGGGAGGTTATTTCCTAATATCCCTTTTCCATATTAACTTTTTATTTATTTATTTTTTTTTTTCGTTTGGTAGCCGAGGTTTATTTTTACATCGCTCTTTTTTTACTTTTTCGATTTTGGTTGTAGATGATTTTTTTTTTTTTTTTTTTTTTTTAATGACACTTTTGTTTCCAGAACCGGTTTCGAAAGTAAAGCTAATTTTGCAAAAAATATCTAGAACTAAAATCGAAAAAGTAAAAAAGGAGCGATGTAAAGGTGCATCTCAGCTATCCAATTAAAAAAAAAGTTTTAAAATGTTGAAATGCAAACGAGATATTAGAAAACAATCTCCCAATAAGATTAGCATTAGCCTGCGAGCATTTTACCTGACGAGGGCAGGAGCTATAAATGAGTGAAATGATCCTATTGGCAAGAAATAACACATTAATATAAGTGACGTAGTTATTCCTTAACATTTCAACAATTAAGTACCGAACTTCAGTTTGGTTACAACTTCTAAAATAGGCTCATTTGAAAATAACTGATTTCTCTTAAATTTATCGGGCAAATTTGTTGAAATTTGTATTTAGGATAACTGAAGCGTGTAGAATTTATTTATGGTGTCAAAATTGGGTATTGCTATTGAAAAGTAAGCATAGTTTGGATTGGATTTTATGTAGATGGACACCTAACTAAATTTTATACACAAACTTTAAAAGTAGAAGTGAAAAAAGTCTTTAAAACACCATAAAATAAATTAAATTGCGCAAGGCCTTTCGAAAAAACTTAGTCTTTCTTCGTCAGGCGCGAAAAGACGTGCGTCGACTATGAATGTAGATGCTACAATCATAGAAGGTAGATGCTACATCCATAATAGATTCGCATCTTTTCACGCCTGACGAAGAAAGACTAAGTTCTTTCGAAAAGCCTGCCGCAATTTCATTTATTTTATGGTGTTTAAAAAGTTTTTTCCATTTCAATTGATTAACACCACTTTCAACTTATTATACTTAAAAGTAGGAGTTTTTTTTTCCAAATCGTTTGGTACAATAACTTTCTTCAATAACGATTTGTTGAAGAATTAGTAAGGGCCGTAAGGCATAGTGACTTCTCTGCGACATCGTTGTGAAGTCACACTGTGACTTTGTGACCATCAATTGTCGACATGAAGTCCCAGTGACTAAAATGTGAAGTCGTTATGGCCGTTTTAGAGCTCGTTTGTGACATCACATTGTGACCACTTTGTGAAGTCACGGTGTGACAAATTTGTGAAAAATGTATCATTTGTGACTACTTTGACATTAACATCGTGACGAAACTGTGACAAAAGTGTTTCTTAAAGTAAATAACATATTTTGAAGAATTTTTGTAATTTTCTAAAGATTTTTAAGAAAGTCACATCTCAGTCACAATTGACGTCAATAAATGGTGGCATTTTGGTCACAGATGTGATGTGACCACAGTGACGTCATTGTGATGTCACTGTGACCATGCATGCTATGAGTGGGGTGTCCGCTTTTTTTCTCCCGTGACTATACATTTCTTTCTCTGTACAACAATGTAAAAATTGAAAATATGTAATATTTAGAAGTTAAATAATTGGTAATATGAGAACAATTAATATACTTTACCTTCAATTCAAATTTTTACGTTTAAATTAATTGAAAAAAAAATTTAACTTAACAAATTATAACGACCATTAGGAAAATGATTTTTTCAAAGACTAATTTTACACTTATCAATAAATTTTGTTTAAAATAATAATAATAATAAACATCATTTTTAGGTGGATCAAAACGTGACTTATGTAATAACAGATTCCTATATTACGTACATCACGGATCAAACATTCATATTCTTGGACACATCATAAACAAATTTTAAATGAAATTTCATTTTTACAATTTTTGGTACTGAAGATTTTTAAACTCCTAAACGTCGCACATTTTCAAGAGAAAAAAAATGTTCTTTTAAATACAACTTTTTGGAAGCTATATCTTAATTTGCTTTTGAGTTATTAATTTTCTTGTAGTTTTTAATACTTTTTTCTGTCATTGTGGCAACAGGCATCATTTCTGGACATTTAACATGGACTAATCAGAAGACGAATAATCAGACATCCCAAGGAGTCAGATACCTCTAGAGGCCATAAGATATAAACATTCTCCAAATAGTTAAGGCCCTTGTCCCTTCCCGCGAAGACACTTGCGAGCTAATGTTATTCCTATGGGGAGGTATTTCTCTAATATCTCTTTCGCATTTTGACATATTTATTTATTTATTTATTTATTTATTTGCATTGGATATCTGAGGTCCTTTTCAAGATCGCTCCTTGATTACTTTTTCGATTTTGGTCGCAGCTATTTTTTATAAAGTTACTTTCACTTCCAAAACCGGTTCCGAAAGTAAAAGTAACTTTATAAAAAATATCTACGACCAAAATCGAAAGAGTAATCAAGGAGCGATCTTGAGAGGGACCTTAACTATCCAATGCAATATATATATGTGACGATTTCAGGAGAACTCGAATTATTTCCACTGGTTAAAAAGAAACACACAGTCATGGCAAGCGAGGGAAAAAACAAAAATAATAAATAAATGTAGAAGATCCAATAATTAGTCATGGGCTGCTGTAAATTCATTTATTAAATTCGTGATAATGAGGAAGGAAAAGCTCCTTTTTGCAAAAATTCCATCATTATTTCAGCGAGCTGTCCTCATCGAAGAAACAACCCAAGAAATCTTCAGAAGAATCTTCCTTTCATCTCGAGACTTCCCCCTTTTAAACTAAAAAAAAAGTTCTGGAACATTCTGTAATCTCTAACCATCATTATTTTATGTAAACAGAATTCTTGTCCAGCTACGAGATTATTTTAAACAGACGATAAATTTATTTAAAAAAAAAATATTATTTAACCAATTTATAATTGACTCAGAATTTTAAATATCTTAGGCAGACGATTTTTATACATGATTAATTTTAAGAGAAAAAGAAAAGAAATGAATTTATTAATATGCAAATTATCGTTGACGGCGGAAAAATAAATAAATAGATAAAATAAAATAATGATATTTTTTAAAGGTATGGGTTTGGAATAAGTTTAATAAGACTTTCTTAAAAAGGGTTGATAAAAACATAGAAGAAATCAGTTTTATTTGGAATATTAAGAAATAAAGTTTTAATTAAGAATATTTTTAATTTAGAGCCATCTTTTTAAATTTACGCATACTGGATTAATGTTTTTTAAGGCAAATTAAGAATTTATATCGTCTGCATAAGGATTAACAGATTAGATTTAGAAACAAGATTTTAATTTAATAATTTGAAGTAAGTACGAAATATTATTATAAGAAAATTAAGATAGTATAAAGGTTAGTTTTGGCGAAAAAATTTTTAATTTGTAATATTATCCCCCCTCCCCAAGACTTTGTATGAAATTGATAGTTAAATAAAACTACAAGTTCAGACAACAGAAATATAATAATTTAGAAAAGTTAAATTTTGGAATAAAACTGTCAAACTCAGGAAGCCAAGAGATGGAAGAAAAGAAAATTAACGCAATATAAAAAATATTAGCGATTAAAATAAAATAGTTAACAGAAAATAATTCTGAATTGAATTTAGGTAGGAGCATTTCCCTGAAAGAAATACAATAATGTTACAACATCACTTACCATTTGTAAGTGCATAGGAGATAATACATATAATAACAGTAAATAAGTTATGAATATTAATAAGCAAAAGATAAAAATATAATAAAAACAATAAAAATTCGTTCTCATGGAAGTTTAAATAATTACAATGACTTAATGCATAGTTTATTTTAAATAAGTCCTTTAAATGAAAAAAGTCTTTCAAGAATATATAAAAGAGTCTTTTTCAATGTCCAGTGAATACAGTCTCTTTAATTAAAAATCTTCAAACCTAGTTTAATCTTTGGTTTTAATGTTTGTTGGATCCAACATCTTTCAGTAATATATCAATTTTTCAATAATAAATAGCATCACTCTCAATATCAATAATAAATAATATAGACAAATTTAAATAATAACAATAACAACAATAATAAGTAATAGTATAATAAGACTCCATATCCTAATATTTTTCAATAAGAGTATAATTAATACTAAACTTCATTATAGAAATCATAATAATAATAATAATAGTAAAACAAGAGTATAATCAAAAGAAAATATCACTATTTGTTTATTATTGATAGGGAAAATATTGGTTGAGGATAAAAATAATTACATAGCAACTAAATAATTTTCTTATCTTCTAATAGCATAAGAAAGTATTTTTTGCTAGCCGAAAGCATAAATAAAAAAAATCATAATAATTCCAAAATCCAAATAAAATTAAATCTAACTATTTAGAAAATGGACTCTCAACCAGTATTTCCTTACAATAATTCCTCTCTGATACTCTTTTACAAAATTGTCAAATTTGGTTATAAGTTTTCAATGCCAAATGTAGAATAATGTTTTATCCACACATGGTTTATAAACTTTAATAATAAAATACAATAGGAATGAAAGTTGTCATTCTTAATTGAGAAATGGAAATAAAAATACTTTGCTTTTTTGAAAAACTTTTAATCTGTAGTTTTCACAATCACTGAAAATCACATATTATGTTATAGGTTTGAGTAGAATCATTAGATTTTATAACTGTTATAACATAAATATCTGCTGAATAAATAGAATAATATTAATGTCAAATACATGAGTAAATATAATTAGACTTAAACACCCTTAAAATTAATTTATCAACATCAATTTGAAAGCTTTTACAATCAAAGTGTTCACCTTATGCCTGCATAAGGTGTCCAATTTAACCCCAAAAACAAGTAATATTCTTGTAGGCCTCCAAGAACATACCTGCTGATGTTGAAAATTATGGTGATAAAATATTTAAATACTAAGAATTAAAATTTAATCTATTGTCTTGACTTTAGTTTGATCTAGTGATTGTATCTGAGGTTTTGTTTGTTTTTTGGGTTGCTCATGAAACAGTTTAAAATCTTCGGGTGAAAAATAGGGTCTTAATTTAGAAACATGCACAATAACGGAATTCTGTCCTGTCTCATAATTAAATTTATCTATTTCATAAGTTACATCAGAAAGTTTATTTATAATTTTATATGGTCCAGAGAAAGTAGGTTCTAATTTTCGAGTGTTAGGGTATTTAAATTCTTCATAAATTACAGAGTCTTGTATTTTTAATGGGCATTCGACAAAATGTCGATCATAGAGTCTTTTACTTTTAAGGTGAAATTCCTGAGTTCGCGCTTTCGCAATTTTGAGGGCTTTGTCTACTGGAGTTGTATACATTTTAACTGCCTCACACAAAACCATTACCCTCCATTTTAAAAATCTGAATCAAAATTATCGTGAAAATTACAACTATATTTAGCTGCTAACTTTAACCAGAAATTTTATCTAATAAAAATAGAAATTGTAAATATCTTAAGAACATCATACTCCTCAATTAAATCCTTAAGAATAAAAATATTTCAATCTCCAACACATAATAATGATAATAATAATGCTCATAAATTGGTAAGTAAGTAAGATTCACAGATAAATAATCAAATAAATAAATAAATTAGTAAATTAATAAATTAACTTCAAATTACTCTCATCAATAAAATAATAAATAAATAAATAAATAAATAATAAATACTTTCCATCAATCATAAATAGAATAGAAATAATAATCAAAACATTTAATAAAATAAACTTACAGTTCACGAAAAATCTTCAATAAAATCCATTCTTCATTAAATTCCTCATCAAATACCTTTCGCATACTCACCACTTTGTAGTTATTAATTTTCAAAAATTTGTCATTATGACCATGATTATCTTGAGTCATCAGTTACACATAAACAGCAAAAAGGTGGAATATCAGGCCTCAGGAATTCACGAGATATTTAGAAGAAATCTTTCAAACCACTCGGACAGAAAGCTGTTTAACATTAAAATCTCCTCTGTTACATTAACTCGAGGAATCAAAAGATAATGGCAATTCTTGCTTAATAACACTTTCAACCATGGCGGGAAAAATTTTCGGCGATTCATATTTTTGTCATCACTTCGTTTCAGTAGATTCATTAGATTCATTTACATAGCATTTTACTTCTTCAGTAGATTCATTTCAAAATCCGAAACAGGCACTAGCACAGGCATTACCTATCCTGTGCGACTTTTCGATTAGTTGTGACGATTTCAGGAGAACTCGAATTATTTCCACTGGTTAAAAAGAAACACACAGTCATGGCAAGCGAGGGAAAAAACAAAAATAATAAATAAATGTAGAAGATCCAATAATTAGTCATGGGCTGCTGTAAATTCATTTATTAAATTCGTGATAATGAGGAAGGAAAAGCTCCTTTTTGCAAAAATTCCATCATTATTTCAGCGAGCTGTCCTCATCGAAGAAACAACCCAAGAAATCTTCAGAAGAATCTTCCTTTCATCTCGAGACTTCCCCCTTTTAAACTAAAAAGAAAGTTCTGGAACATTCTGTAATCTCTAACCATCATTATTTTATGTAAACAGAATTCTTGTCCAGCTACGAGATTATTTTAAACAGACGATAAATTTATTTAAAAAAATATTATTTAACCAATTTATAATTGACTCAGAATTTTAAATATCTTAGGCAGACGATTTTTATACATGATTAATTTTAAGAGAAAAAGAAAAGAAATGAATTTATTAATATGCAAATTATCGTTGACGGCGGAAAAATAAATAAATAGATAAAATAAAATAATGATATTTTTTAAAGGTATGGGTTTGGAATAAGTTTAATAAGACTTTCTTAAAAAGGGTTGATAAAAACATAGAAGAAATCAGTTTTATTTGGAATATTAAGAAATAAAGTTTTAATTAAGAATATTTTTAATTTAGAGCCATCTTTTTAAATTTACGCATACTGGATTAATGTTTTTTAAGGCAAATTAAGAATTTATATCGTCTGCATAAGGATTAACAGATTAGATTTAGAAACAAGATTTTAATTTAATAATTTGAAGTAAGTACGAAATATTATTATAAGAAAATTAAGATAGTATAAAGGTTAGTTTTGGCGAAAAAATTTTAAATTTGTAATATATATATATATATATATATTTAAAATTGTCAAAATGCGGAAGAGTTGTTAGAAAAATGCCTTCCCATAGGAATAGCATTAGCTTGCGAGTGTCTTCGCGGGCAGGGACAGGGCCTTAAGAAGAAAAAAGAGAAACTATTGACACTATTTTGAGCACTCAAAAAATAAAACGAAGTTAAACAAAACAAATTTTATTTACAATTTAAAACAAAAACATGAACATTTGAAGAAAAGTCCTTTTTTCTCTCGAACAGATAGAATATATTTGAATCACATTTATTAGTTGTCATCTCATGGTTTAGACCAAGGGGTAGCTGGCTTGGGTTGCGATGCCACACTGGTTGTTGTTGTTCCTCGACATCTTGATGTATCCCTTCAATCCCCAGGTAGTTCCCCAACTGGAAAAAAAATTGCATTGAGAAAATTATTATATGTTCTAAAGACTAAACAGTAACGTTATTAACACTACAGTGTTAATTATCTTTAAACAACACTCAATTTTTTAAACTCATTGCTATTTTATTTCATAGAATTATAAGCGCGTATTCTGACTCCTTTTATTATCATAGAACTTCTAGATTAAAAAAAAATACCGTCTGCGTATTTGCTATGGTAACAGTTCAAGGCTTTTTTGTTTGTTTTGTTTATGGAACGACATGCATCTGACTTGTGTGCTCGACATGAAACCTGCTTATAAGTCATCGTCACTATTACAGGGGCGAGATAGCACGAGGAAATTTTACAACACAAGAGATATACAACCAAGAGCTCCACACAAAGAGTGTGTGCTATGGAGCCAGTGGGATTTGAATCCCCAACCTCCTACGCTCGAAGGCGTTTAACGGCGTGGTGCTTTGACCACTCGGCCACGGCGACCCCCAGCTCAAGGCTAAGGCTTCTATTATAGGAGTTCTACTGAAGGCAGCTGCCATTCTGAACGACGAAATATTTTCGGCCTTCCGGCGGTAATCAAAACTGCATATATATCAAGCGTTCCAAGACAATGCTGGAATCTGTCGTAAATTAACCTAGCTGCTCCAACTGGTGGCAGGAGTGCTAATGAATGCACGGGTTTGACGTCATATATGCGCAGATGTTTATTATCTCCGCATCTCTTGCGCATATTTTCTGAATTTTCACTCAATCATGACAGATTAATCAAGTCTACGAGATTTATTGCAAAATATTTTTGTTACAGTTTGTTTCGATAAAATCATGTACATTTAAAAAAATAGTCACAATATCATTTTAATTTCGGGAAAAAAATACTAAATAGTACTCATAAGTACCATATAATGCTACGAAAAATATTGACTTTTACACTAAAATTAAAATGACAATGCAACTTTTTTTAAATACACAGATTATTTTATAAAAAATATGTGTATTTAAAAAGATAAGAATCTCAATTGTAACTACACATAAAAATGAGCAGAAATTGAACACTCGCAATTTGGTGAGTCCGATTGTTCATTTATTTGCCATTTGAAGCATTTTGTCGCAATTTGGAACAATGGAGAGCGGCAGCGAGAATCCTGGTCCTATGTTTATGTAATGTAATTAACAAGTTTACCAACAGAAAGTTGGATAGAAAAAACACGATTTTTTTTTGGGGGGGGGGATAAGTTGCCTTTTAAAACTTATTTCGTTAATTTTAAAGATAAGTCTAAAAATCTCAATCATTATTAAACAGTGAAAATTTTATTTGAATGAATGTGAAATACCTGTTCTTGACAAGCCAGTAGTCCTTTCCGTCTTCAGTACCGTATCCAACCACCAGAACACCGTGGTCCAGTTCTACGGAACTGCATTCGGGTTCGTCATAGATTCCATCTCTACGTTTGGGAAAAGAAAATAATATAATATTAATTTCCCGCATGCACAATAAGACAACTAAAAAGCTAAACTAAAGATTGTACAATCCATTAAGTGTCATGGCCTACAGTGCCCAGTCCCATTTTCTTGACCATGGTCCTCAGGGCTGCCACAGGCGACTATTTTTTTATATTCCTTTCACACCAGTATTTTTCTAACATAAATTTTAAAGTATACTGTTTTTACAAATTTTGTCAAAGTGCCTGTTACGGGTACCTGTTTAAAGAAAAGTAATGCCAGTTTTGATTAAAAAATAGTCGCCTGTGGCAGCTATGGTGGTCCTTGAGGTACTATGCAGCCTATGCCCTGGTCAAGTGGTTATCCTGCCATGAGGCCGTCAGTGTAAGTAAAGGGCAGTTGTCGTCATTGTGGGCCGAATTACAATGGTTCAGCAACAACTTTATTTATGACTTTGTTGAATGAATTGTCCTTTATTTATGATTCCTACTGTGCACATCAGCTCCGGCTATTTGATCAGGTTTAACGTGATTTTCGAAATCTGTGATACGATTGGCCTACATCGCCAAGACTTTTCCTGCAATGATCACTACACTGTAAAAAATTTTACCCTTTTGCTGCATCGTCACTCCACCGCTTTTATTGAAAACGATTACTTCAGCCTATCATGGAGCATTTTCATGGGTCAAAAGAGAGATATTCTATAAAAACGAGGGAGTGACGATGCAACAAAAGGGTAAAATTTTTAACAGTGTACGACAAAAAAATGTAGTGATAGATTGCACTGTTAAAAATTTGGCCCATTTGCTGCAGCATCACTCCACCGCTTTTGTAGAAAACGGTTACTTTACTGTGTTATGGAGCATTCTCATTGATCATAAAAGAGGTATTATTATAAAAGCTGTGGAGTGACGCTGCAGCAAATGGGTCAAATTTTTAACAGTGTGGTTGACGGAAGTGCTTGTTTGTAAACATGTCCTTTCCTCATTTACTTTCCAATTAAGCTTGTTACTCATTTTATGCCCCCCCCCCCCCCAAATAGTAAACATATGTAATACAAAACTGGTATCATTGCTTCTTCTCAAACAGCTCATTTGTTAAAACAGAACCTTGATTTAAAAACTGTATGCATCATTTACCATGCGCCTTGAATTAGCTATATAAAAATTCCAAGTTATGATAAAAAGAACTTTAACAGAATGTCGACCTATTCTATACAGAGTATATCATGAATGATAGTTTAAATTAGGCGGGGTGATAGAAAACAGCAAAAAAAGACAATTTCACATAGGAAAGTATGAACGCAAACGAACACATGAAGTTATAGAGGGCGTTGTATATTCACGATTTCTGGTTAAGAGCCCACACTACTCAGTGAAGAAGAACCTAATTAAGTCTAGGGCAAATATCTCGCTCAAATTTTGCTATTTTTGAGGACGATCTACAACCGGTCTAGTTTTTACTTTTTCGATTTTGGTTATATACTTTTTATATTATGATATTTTCAATTTCAGAAACAGTTCTAACTGGTTTCGAAAGTTAGTAATTTTTTTTAATCTGAAACCAAAATTGAGAAAGTAAAAACTAATTCGGTTGTAGATCAACCTCAGCTATCCCATAAAAAAAAATCATGTAAAAATTTTAAAATTTGAGCAATATATTTGAAAAGAACTCCCCCATACACCTAACACTATCATCCGGGTCTTTTTCACTGAGTAGTGTGGGCTCTTAAGCGCAAAACTCTCTGACAAGTCTAGCCGGTCAGCACTGGACAAGCTGACTATAATGAGAACATGTTAACACATTCGCTGCCGCTCACGCGAAAGCGCATGATATGGCGCCAACGTTCAGGAGCCACTCACGCGCCAGCGCGTGATCTTGGGGTGATGTCCAATAGCCAGTCACGCGCTGGTGTGAGAAATTCTTTCACTGATTATTTGTTATAAAAAGTAAACCGGCTTCTGGGAAAAACCCACTTCTACAGTGCGGCATTAACTACTATCACATCTTCACGTAAGCGGCAGCTAACGAGTTAAAGAACATAAGAAAATGTAACATGAGAAGAAGTAACATGAGATTGTGTTATAAATTAATAAGCAGATATACATCTATTTTACAGTGCGATGGGGGGAGGTGGTCAGAGAGCTACACAAATGTATGCAGAAATCTGCAATATAACTATCTCGATTGAAACGCTCCGTGTCGATTGTCGCCTCGTCTATCATGACAGGTACTGCACTGTTAAAAATATAAGGCAAACTGTCCAGCAATTTGGTCATTTTATAGATAATGGTTTACTTGACGGTATTATTAAGTGCATGTGAGCATATTATTGACCAAATTATGGTCAGAATAAAGTTAAATTACGATTTTATAACCGTTTTCTATAAAAATGGTAGAACGAAGTTCCTTGAGTATCATATTAGAAGTAAAATCTAGCTTGATATGCTACAACTGGAAAAAAAGAAATAAATTTAAAATTATTAAATTAAAAAAACGATTTAGTCTTTTAAAATATGCATTAATTTATGAACAAGTTGATCTTTTATTATCTGTAATGATTTTGATTTATTGACGCTTGTTCCAAAAGCTTTAATATAAATTATCATACTATAGATATCGGCATGTCATATATACACTGGAAGGCGACGGCACTGACAATCATCAAATGGAGTTGACGGCTGAAATTCCAGAATTATTTAAAACTCGATTAGCATATTAAAACGCAGTCAGTCAGTCAAAAGTCCTATCTTGGTGGAAAACACCTGAAAACCCGATTTTTGCATTCTAAAATCGGATTTTCAGGTGTTTTTCAAAAAAATAGGACTCGTAAGTTTACCACTGTCTGCTCTCAGTCCTCCATGTTTTGATATTTTTGGCTGCAGGAAAACACTATGGTAAGCCTGCGAGTCAACTGCTAAAATAGATTTTTCAAGTGTTTTCCACTAAGATGTAACTAGCAGACCGATTATGTTTTAACATGCAAATCGAGATTTAACTCATTCTGGAATTTCAGCAATGAGATGTGTGTGCTGTTTGTCTAATAGTCAGTGGTCAATTTTCAAGATGGCAACTTGCCAATGGACCTTATGCACGTGACGTCAGACGCCAGAGCTGGCGGTATGCTAATCTGTTATTCTATCTAGACACTATGCCTCCAGAATGTCAGTATGCGCAGACGCAAACATCGCTAGCAGACGACTTCAGCCTTGAACCATGTTGTATGGATACATTTTCACGGAAAATTTACAAATTTAGAGAATTTTCCCGCAAGCAGAACAACAATTTTGAAGTTATATTGCAATATATTAAGTATATGCTGCTTCAACAAAAATTATTTTCCGGTGTTTTTAACAAACAAGCATTAATAATTCTTAATCCATAGACTGCTATGCTAAACATCGCCAGTACACACCGCCAGCAGCCGAATTTTAGCCTCGACCTCAGGTTGCTTGCATAAGGTCCATTAAATATAGGTGTTTCGACCGTGTTTAGATAGATCATAATACCCTGTTCACACCACAAACTTAAGATATCTTAAGGTCGCCGTGTTTGAAGTAGACCCTCCCGGAATTGGATGCCTGTTCACATTGAAAAACTTACCTAAGATATCTCAGCGAATGTCACTGTATCTTTGAACTGAACAAAGGTAATGTATGCGCATGCGCTTGAAATAAAGACGCCCACAACAGCCAATCAGTAAAAGCGAAGCTTTATAGCCAATGAGAGCGAGTGGTTGTTCCTGTATCTAGCCCGAGAGAGTTGAAATTCTCTGAGAGAGTTTGAGGCCTGAGATATCTTAATATCCATAGTGTTAACAGGGTATTAGGGTCTACGTACCCGTAGCTCTGGAAGCTGTCTTGGCTGGCGTCGATGGCGACAGAAATGGGACCCACGGTGGCGACAGCTTTCTTCAGGGCTTCCTCGTCGCCAGACGGGATGTCGACGAAACCTGTGCACGTTGCTCCGACATTGGGTCGCTTGAAGTGGCAGGTGCCGTCCTGTAATAATAATAACAATCAGTGGCAATCATTAACCCTTTTCGGGTCCGAATTTTTTTTTTTTCCATTTTGAAAACAAAATTAGCTTTATTTCAATAACTTTAATTGTAGCAATCCAAATAGATTTACTGAAGTTTTAAGATTATCTCATCGTCTGAAAATTAACGAATGTACTTATTTGTGTGGTATTCAATTCATATTTATATGTAAATAGACTAAGGAAGAAATTTTGGAGACGTTTGAAAAATAACGTATTGCAACAGGATTTGAGAGGGTGTTACAATATTCTAATGCTTTTCGCGTTTTATCACACGTGATTCGTTCAGAAAAGCAACTTATGTTTTAAATTCAAAGACTAAAACATATGCATAAAATAAAGGAATCACTAGAGGTGTAAAGAGGATAAAACAAACTTTCATTATTATTGTTATTACTAAATGTCAAAATATAAATAATGTCGTAATATGAAAGGCATTGCCATATACTATCATTTCTTTATGTAAAAAGTAACTGAGTAATTGTTAAGGGTGTATTCCGATTCAAACTGCTTATTTTCCGATTTATTTTTGGATTCATTTTTGCTCTCAAATGCATCAAACTGACAAATTGTCTTATTTGGAAAGCACACAAGGGGCCGTGATTGTCGATTCTTTGATAAATGCAGAAAAAAGTAATCAAAAACGGATTTTTAAACCGTTTTTTCCGAAGCGGGAAATCTGTGAACGAGACAAAGGGTCGTACTGTGAAGGTAATTGTTTATAAATAAAATTCTAATGAATTGAGCCCAAAATGACATCACACGGAACCTTATATGTCTTTTCAAAAATCCACTCAGCAAGTTTCATGTTTCTACTTTTAAAAATATGTCTGAAATTGTATCGGAAAATTTCGAGATGTTGAAGGTATAGAAAAGCATTTTTTTTTTCGGAATACACCCTTAAGGCAAATTAATACTCGATTAAAAGTCATGTACTAGTAACAGTACACCAGACCCGAAAGCGTTAAGGGGGTAAACGAAAAAATATTTTTCCATCCTTAACAGCACGAAATTTCCTGATACATTTTCAGACTCATTTTTAAAAGTACAAACATGAAACTTGCTAAGGGGACTTTTGAAAAGATGTGTAAGATGCCGTGTGATGTCATTTTACGCTCAATTCATTAGAATTTGATTTATAAACAATTATTTTATCAGTTCCATAATTTTTTTTCGTTTCCAGATCTCCAGGTTCAGAAAATTCTGTTCAAACTGGCAACTTTGACAGCATCTTTTGCGATATTTTCTACATTTATCAAAAAATTGACAAACACGGCAGATAAAGTAGTTTCTAAACAAGAGAGTTTGAAAGCTTGGTGTATTTAAGAGCAAAAATGAATTTAGTTACGTTCCAATTAAGATTGTATTCGAAAAAAAAAAAAAAAAAAAAAAAAACGCATTTCTACCTTCAACAGCTCGAAATTTTCAGACTCATTTTTAAAAGTAAAATCATGGAACTTGGTGAGCTGATTTTTGAAGAGATGTATAAGGTGCCGTGTGATTTCATTTTTCGCACAATTGATTAGAATTTGATTTATAAACAATTACTTACTCAGAATGACCTTTTTTTTTCGTTCCCAGATCTCCCGCTTCGGAAAATTCGGGTCAAAGCCAGGACCATCGCTAAGACATTTTATTGGTGGGGGAGAAGACCTTAAATTGCCAAGTCAAATTTTTATATTTGCCAACTTGTTTCATAATTTTGCCAAGTTACCAAACTTAGAAAATGTAATACAGTTCTTATTTGTAAAAAGTTCAATAATATTCCCAATTAGAGTTGTAACTTTTGCAACTTTTATCTAAAAATAGGAAATATATTACAGTTTTATTAAAATTTTAGCGAAATTTGCCAAGTGTAGCAACATTTGGGAATGTTTGGGGGGAGGCTCCCCCCCTGTCCCCCCTTAGCGAGGCCCCTGGTCAAAGCGTATACTTTGACAGCATTTTTTCGCAAAAAAAAAAAAAAAAAAAAAAAAAAAATCGACAAGTACGGCACATTGTATCGTTTCTAAATAAGAGAACCCGTCCATTGGATGCGTTTGAGAGCAAAAACGAATTTAAAAATAAATCCGAAAATAAGCAGTTTCGATTGGAACACACCCTTAAGGAATCAGTTTACCTAAAAAATAATCAAAAGTCCATTTTTGTTTTTTAAAAAATTAAATAAAAGCCAATTTAATTGTAATTATTACGACACCTTATTTTGACTCATGTGGCAATTCTATCGCGAGATATTGTGAATTTTATTAATACAATCAGAGCAATTTCCCACAGAAAGAAAAATTTTAAGTGGCTTTTACTCAATGTCCATATTTTCTTCACTTTCTATTACTGGGCGTCTTGCAAATGGGTAAAATTGTAAAAAATTTTTGTCCCTCAATTTTGTTTTAAATGCTCTGAAAACATGATTTTTTTCAACATTATAAAAAAACTTAATTACAAATTATGAATATAATAGTTGAGAGCGTTAACCATTCTAAAATGTATTGAAATGAATTGAAATCTACAGACTTGTACTATCTGAAATATTATTTATATTGTAATGAAACCAGGAGCTTATTGAGCGGAACATTACGTTCCAAACATTTAGAGGGTTTATGTCTTCAAGATGCTAAGGCTGTTTTTAGGTGCGTTCGTAATTATGTAAATACGTAGCACCTATTGTTGTGGCTCAGTCCGTCCGTCTGTCCGTCTGTCTGTCCGTCCGTCTGTCCGCATATAACAACGCAAAAACTATCCAACCGAATCGTTTGAAATTTAAAATACATAATTATAACATAATTTTGTCGAGTCATTTCAAATTTTATGAAAATCGGATGGATAGATCAATTACAGGGACAATCAAAAGGTTTCCGTTACATTACGGTCAATGGGGAAAAAGTTTCAAATGCATTTTAATCGTTTGAAATTTAAAACATATAATTATTGCGTAATTTTGTCGAGTCATTTCAAATGTTATGAAAATCGGATTCATAGATCAATTACAGGGACAATCAAAAGGATTCCGTTACATTACGGTCAATGGGGAAAAAAGTTTCAAATGCATTTTAATCGTTTGAAATTTAAAACATATAATTATTGCGTAATTTTGTCGAGTCATTTCAAATGTTATGAAAATCGGATGGATAGATCAATTACAGGGACAATCAAAAGGATTCCGTTACATTACGGTCAATGGGGAAAAAAGTTTCAAATGCATTTTAATCGTTTGAAATTTAAAACATATAATTATTGCGTAATTTTGTCGAGTCATTTCAAATGTTATGAAAATCGGATGGATAGATCAATTACAGGGACAATCAAAAGGATTCCGTTACATTACGGTCAATGGGGAAAAAAGTTTCAAATGCATTTTAATCGTTTGAAATTTAAAACATATAATTATTGCGTAATTTTGTCGAGTCATTTCAAATGTTATGAAAATCGGATTCATAGATCAATTACAGGGACAATCAAAGGGATTCCGTTACATTACGGTCAATGGGGAAAAAAGTTTCAAATGAATTTTAATCGTTTGAAATTTAAAACATATAATTATTGCGTAATTTTTTCGAGTCATTTCAAATGTTATGAAAATCGGATTCATAGATCAATTACAGGGACAATCAAAAGGTTTCCGTTACATTACGGTCAATGGGGAAAAAGTTTCAAATGCATTTTAATCGTTTGAAATTTAAAACATATAATTATTGCGTAATTTTGTCGAGTCATTTCAAATGTTATGAAAATCGGATGGATAGGTCAATTACAGGGACAATCAAAAGGATTCCGTTACATTACGGTCAATGGGGAAAAAAGTTTCAAATGCATTTTAATCATTTGAAATTTAAAACATATAATTATTGCGTAATTTTGTCGAGTCATTTCAAATGTTATGAAAATCGGATGGATAGATCAATTACAGGGACAATCAAAAGGATTCCGTTACATTACGGTCAATGGGGAAAAAAGTTTCAAATGCATTTTAATCGTTTGAAATTTAAAACATATAATTATTGCGTAATTTTGTCGAGTCATTTCAAATGTTATGAAAATCTGACGGATAGATCAATTACAGGGACAATCAAAAGGATTCCGTTACATTACGGTCAATGGGGAAAAAAGTTTCAAATGCATTTTAATCATTTGAAATTTAAAACATATAATTATTGCGTAATTTTGTCGAGTCATTTCAAATGTTATGAAAATCGGATGGATAGATCAATTACAGGGACAATCAAAAGGATTCCGTTACATTACGGTCAATGGGGAAAAAAGTTTCAAATGCATTTTAATCGTTTGAAATTTAAAACATATAATTATTGCGTAATTTTGTCGAGTCATTTCAAATGTTATGAAAATCGGATGGATAGATCAATTACAGGGACAATCAAAAGGATTCCGTTACATTACGGTCAATGGGGAAAAAAGTTTCAAATGAATTTTAATCGTTTGAAATTTAAAACATATAATTATTGCGTAATTTTGTCGAGTCATTTCAAATGTTATGAAAATCGGATGGATAGATCAATTACAGGGACAATCAAAAGGATTCCGTTACATTACGGTCAATGGGGAAAAAAGTTTCAAATGCATTTTAATCGTTTGAAATTTAAAACATATAATTATTGCGTAATTTTGTCGAGTCATTTCAAATGTTATGAAAATCGGATTCATAGATCAATTACAGGGACAATCAAAAGGTTTCCGTTACATTACGGTCAAATGGGGAAAAAAGTTTCAAATGCATTTTAATCGTTTGAAATTTAAAACATATAATTATTACGTAATTTTATCGAGTCATTTCAAATGTTATGAAAGTCGGATGCATAGATCATTTACAGGGACAATCAAAGGTATTCCTTTACATTACGGTCAATGGGAAAAAGGTTTCAAATACATTTTTATGACGTTACACTCATTACAACATAATAGAATTGGCATGAATCTATGAAGTATATACTAAAATATGCATTCTGTGCAATCTGTGGTGCAAAGAATTTTTATTATTAAATTACAGGGCCACACAAAAGTATTCCACTACATAATGCTATACGGGGAAACATTGTTTGGGGCGTGTTTTAATTATATTCAACTATTTCACATTTTATGAATAAGATATACGTTTCTGAGGTGTAATAAAATTTACTTTCTGTATACTTACAGGAACACAAAAAAGATTTCGACAACTATACTGTATCCGAAGTACGCTCTACTATATCAGCAAGATTTGAATATTTCTAAAACTTCGTCATCGTACGAACGCACCTCCTTCGCTACGTTCACGTGCAATTTCCAACTTGTTGTATTTGAGAGAGAGGTTTAAAATTTCTTGTTCATGTTCTTTATTATGTATGTGATAAATCTGCGAACCTTCAGGTTCTTATTATTTAAAATATATATATATATATATATATATATATATGAAGATGTATTAGATTTCACAATTTTGCACTACATATATCAGTAAAAGAATTGTATTAAATATGATATTAGATTTATCTAAAAATACATTCTTGTGTATCATATTTACTGTCATTTAATGTGACATTCACGATCATCCACTAACGGCTAATCTTATAGTTTGGGGATAGATTGTTGGTCTACGGAAAATCCAAATAGTACCAAAATTTTAAAATAGTTTAAAAAGAAAAGAAAGGGAAATAAAAGAAAAGAAATGAACCGTAGCCCACTGACCTTAGCTGTGTATGGGTAGGACTCTTCAGTATCAATTCCCTTGTTCTTCTTGATGTATTCGAAACCATAGTCCATCAGACCTCCTTCGCATCCGTTGTTGCCTGCATATATATAGAATGGATACAAATTATTTAAAGTCCATGCGTACATTAGCATTGAATTACATAACAATAGTATAGAAAATAGGGTGCTACTTGGTTATCCCGTCGACTGAAAAACTATCGCCAGACTATAAGATAACGTCAGGGCCTGATTAATGCACGGGCCTCCGGGGCCTTGGCCCTGGGCCCAACAATTTCAGGGGCCCTCAAATTATATGGCTGATTTTTTCCCCCTCAATCAAATACTTTTCAAATAACATTGTTTTATAAAATATGAAACGTAAATTTAAATATTTCGAATGACTCAATAAAAATTTTAGAAGTTTTTAACCTAAGCCCTTTTCACCCAAACAACTTTGTCAACCCGTCAAATAAACATTCTTTTTTTTGTGAAAGTGTCGCAGAAAATGGATAGGTAGGGGGCCCAATTTTTTAGCAGGCCCTGGGCCCAGCTTCAGCTTGATCGGGCTCTGATGATCGTGAATGTCACATTCAATGACATTAAATATGATTCACGTGTTTAAAACGTCATTCAGTGATTTTTATTATTTACTTTTTATTTATATTTTTATTAATATTCTACTAATTATTTGTTTTTTCGTTATTTAAAATAAAAATTAGGTTCTACTTGGTTATACCGTCGGCCAAAAAACTGTCGCCAAATTACAAGATTAAATGGCAATAATGGATGATCGTGAATGTCACATTCAATGACATTAGACACGAAACACGTGTTTAATACGTCATGTGATTTTAAATTCGGCTTTTTATTTGTATTTTTATCAATGTTTTACTAATTGATTTGTTCTTTCGTTATTTAAAATAAAAATTATGTCAACATGCATAATTTGGCTGTGAGTCTGGAAATTTGTATAATTTGGCGAAATTGGTCGACGGGGTAACCAAGTAGTACCAAAAATTATATCAGCGTATATAATTTGGCTATCAGATTGGCGATTTGTATATTTTAAAGAAATTGATCGACGGCATAACCAAGTAGTACCGAAAAATATAGACAAAAAACAGAAAACTGATATTAAGTGTAATAGAAAAATCAATTGTTTTCTAAACCAAACTGTTTTCAAAGGTAAGGTACCTTCTATTTTTAAAATATATGAATATTCATTATTTAAAAAAATATATTATATTATATTTCTTTTGCATTCAAAAATCCTTTATTTAGTACAATTGTTTCACTATAGAAATAAGTAGAAAATTCGCTTCTGACTAAAATTTATATACAAATATCAGATAATAAAATAAACTCACTATGTGAAAATACAGTCTATTAAAAGATTTTTTTTATATAAAACTCATTTTCTTAAATTAAAACAAAAAAAAGCATTAGATATCTAATGAAACTTTCATAATTTTAATAAATATTTTACGATTCGAAATTCAAATTTATGCTACTATCCAAAATTATTTTATTTCTTGATTGAAACTGTATACATTTACTTAATAGCGAAAAAATAAGCTGAAATTAAGAATCCAACTATGTTACATTTCATAAAAATTTTATTTGTAAAATTTTAAAGAACTTTGATATCTGTGTTAAATTTAGGGATTGGCTCGGGGGGGGGGGGGGGATATAACCCCTGGAACAGTGACATATCCCCCCAAAAAATTTGAGATTTTGGGTTTTCAGTGGTCAAAAAGGGCAATCCCCCCCCCCCCCCCCCCCCCCTCGGAACTCTGTAATGTCCCTCCCGGAGAAAAGTGGCTGAATTCAACACTGTTTGATATTGCTTTTTCGAAGGTTGTTAATATGCATACATGAAAAAACCGATTATTTAAAACAAATTTGCATCGAGAAAAAAATACGTTAAATGAGCATAGATGGCAGCACTAGAAACTTTATTATTTTTGTATTTCATAAATTTCTATTAATAAATTAAACTGTTATAAGTTAGTTAAAACCAGGGGTGTAGTGGAGGATATACGGGGGTATACGCCATATATCCTCTGTATTTTTTAAAAGAATACCGTATACCCTCTGTTTCCTAAAAAAGCTGTAGTTATAGTGCATATACTCTAGGGTAGCTCCCTCTGTCTTCTTTACGACTACACCACTGGTTCAAACTGTTATAAGTTAATGAATAAAACAGTTATAAGTTATTCTCAATGAGAATGATGTAATACTATAAGAATAAATTAAAGATTTGCAGAGAAAACCAGATTTGAAAGGCATCGAAACTGTATAATGCATAAATTTAACGGAATATTCATGTATAAGGCATCCAAAGTCTCTTTTTAGCCTCGGTGTACTAAATTACCATCATTAAAGACATAATTCGAAAAATGGCAATAGATGGAAACATTGGAAAATTGATAAATCAGTTATCTTGCATTCTATTCATGCATTAGCAGATTCGAATCGATTTTCAACAAAAATTGTTCTCATGCAACTTGTAATAGTTGTAGTTTCTATTGTTACACATAGATGACAGCAGTAGCAAATAAACACTTTTCTGATATCGGGACGTTCTCAAAAGGTGGGCACTGTACAGAACATAACTTTGAGCTTTTGAATAAATAAATATAATCATCATTGACTTTAATTTGTATTTTCACTGAATTTTTAATTCTATTCAGAGACAAAAATTGATATATTTTATTGTAAAAGTTTTGTATAAATATCTAATTTTAATTTTTTTGACTAAAGTGGCCAATTTTGGACATTCATAACGTTAATTGTTCCAATGTACCAAGAAAAAAAAAGTTTTAACTTGTTTCCAGGAGATTCTAATGATAAACAGTACATGCATAAAGGAAATGGATGATTAATTATAATTTAGAATGGCATTACCAATTTATTGCTTTTTGTAGTTAGAAGGACTTTTCTTGAAAGGCTTTTTCTGTAATTTCTTATGTCCAAAAGTAACGATCAAAACAAAGTTGTTATTTCCATGCAAAACACATTAAGTAAGTACTTTAATCTCTTTTATCTATCTTTAAAATCATTTTTGTTTAATTTGAAAGTATCTATATGTATTTCCGTAACATTTTTTTTGCAATAAATGCACTTTTCTCAATTAAGAAATTGGAATGTCCGAATTGCGTAACGATCTAAACGCCGATCCCCCCCCCCCCGTAAATTTATTTTTAAAGCTGATCTGATGTCCTGAAACGTATAATAAGATATCTATTATAATGTTTTATTATAAATAATTATGTGTTTTGTGTAAATAAAGCGTATTTAGTACCTGCAATAATATAATTTTACTTAGAAACACGCTCAACTTTCACGTGTAGATTAATTATTTAAATGCTTTAATAATCAATTTTCTAGAATAATTGCTGTCATTGAATGTTTGTATATAAGTTTATAGACTTATATACTGTATTGTAAAAAAAAAAAAATGGCCTTAAATTTGAAAATATAAAAAAATCACTAATAGTTAACGTTTAATGATCCCATGTTTTGATAATTCACCATTCATAAAATAAAAGCAGATGAAAAAAAGTAGAAAGAAACAAAAAAAAAAAAGACTTCCCAGATTTAATTATCATTATCTGTGCAATAGGAAAAAAGATATTAAATCTTAAGGATATTCTGCCGCGATCATTTGACGAAAATAGTACTTTTTCACAATCATCTGACGAAAACCGCGTTTTACCTGTGAACCTTTCACGAAAATTGATTTCCCCCCCTCTATTATTCCATGAAATTCAAGTTTTTATAGCGATCTCTACGAAATTTGCATTTTTCCGTACTCTTCAAGATACTTTTTCTAGTTTTTTTTTTTTTTTTTTTTTTTTTTAGATCCTTTGATGAAATTCGCGTTTTTTCTGCAATCTTTTGAGGAAATTCGCTTTGTTTCTCCGATCCTTTTAAATAAATTAAAGGTTTTTATTTTCGATTCTTTGATAAAATAAGTTTTTTTTTCATGTCCTTATTCTGTTTCTTTTATACATATATGGATTATTTATAACTTTGAATTTTCTGAATTTTTTTTCCAATATAAAATGCTATTGCTGTTATGCCTTTCTTTCACAATGTGGTGACGGAATTTTTTGGGTTTAGGAGCCACTGGTTCTTTAACAATTTTCGGAAACTTCATCTACACCATATATACTCAGAGTCATGCAATTGACATATTTTATTAAAGTTTACAATGGCATGATTCAGTATTGAAGATGAAGTTAGTAGAATTTACGGGGTCGTTTACAGGGACCCTCAAAAGAAATCCATTACATTACAGTTGGTGCGAAAATTGTTTATTTTATCGATATTGCACTATTTGAAGCATATTGCAGTTGAATTATATTTATGGGATGCACAACAATATGTTTACTGTAGAATCCGGTGTGCATTATCTTCACCGTTCATTTACAGGAAAACATAAAAGAATTTGATTACAGTATTATTTATAAACAAAATATGATGGAAAAGCATTTTCAGCTATGGTACGGATTTTTAAATGTGACTAATTTTTTGCCCATTAATCGGTGTGTATTATTTCTATAGATTGTATATAGCACAAAAGATCCATAGTTCATTTACGTTTATTAACAAAAATTATTTAAAGGGATCTTCTGCTATGTGATCTATGTGCTTTTTAACTGGACCCAGTTTAGCATGTTATATAGTATACAAATGTACATATACAGAGCTGCACAGAAAAAAAAAATCGGATTATTTTTTCGACTATTGATGCTAATTGTTCACATTTTGTTTTCAAACGTGTTCTGCGTTTTCCACATGGTAGTCGTCACACGTCATTGTAAACGGATTCATTAGAGTATTCGAAATGTGTAGAAAAATGTCTCGTAATCTATGCTTGAGGCATTGTTTTACCATGGCCCACTAGATCTATAGGCCCATCTATTTTAGATTAATGTACGAAGTCTCCCGCCAGAGGACGCTGATACCTTGCCCAAGTTATTCTAACCAATCGTGCAAACCCTGAACCAAAATAATGACCATGTGCACCGAACAGAAAACAGCTTACTCAATGTTAATTTCGGCAGGGTTTGCGTCACGTGGACTCACACGTAGTCCAAAGAAATGGTTCAGGGTTTGAAGCTGAATAAAGCTTCACTTTTTCGGCGGTTTTTAGCGAAATGGGTAGGTCTTTAGTATATAGTCGGCAATGGTTTTGCATTCCTTACCTTCAGCTCTGGAGCAGTCGACGAGGTTCTGTTCACTGAGAGATACTAATTGTCCGGTCTTTTTCTTGTGCTGTCCTTCCAGGGAACCCGTTGTGGAGAAAGCCCAACACGAACCGCACTGGAGCTGAAATAAACAATAATAATAAAAATGAAATTAGTTTTTTTCTCTTTTTTTTTTAAACATTCTTTTGTAAACATTCAACATTCATAATGATGAATCATGATTTTTTTAAATTGCAATTTATGTTCTTTTTCTTTTTTTAAACCAAAAACTTATGTTTTAATGCATTTATTAGACGTGTGAGTAACGAATTTGATTCCGAAAAAAAAAAAAAATCACTATTTTTTCATACTTGGTAGAAAGATCAACCAAATTAATTTAAAAATTATTATTATTATTATTATTATTATTATTATAAGTAGACAGAAAAGAAAAAAAAGAAATATTGTTTATGATAATGATTTCTTAATTGATTATTCAATATATAATCGCAATTTAATTAATAATTCATTATTCATGGATAAAAATAGTTTGTTTTTATATATTCTACTCTTCATTTTTTTATTTATAATTTTTGTGCGTTTAAGTTTTTAAAATATTTCATTGCTCCAGTTTTACAGCACTTATGCCTATTTTGGCGTATTTATGGGTATAACATGAAATCTGTTTTTTTTTTTTCACCCCCGGCCATATAATTTTAATAGTAACAGAGACTATTGACTAATCACCTGCCGCTGGTTTATAGAAAAAATGCATAGAGACTAATATATGAATTTATAATTAAGTTGTAGAAATGGTTAAGTGCCATACTGTCATCGGACATAATGTTTATAATTCTAGCCTATAAATAGGTGATTTTAAAATTATTGCAAAATTTCTTTTTTTTTAGATGAAAAAAACTAGGTTAAGTTAAAAAAAGAAAAAAGAAAAACGAGTGTAGAAAGAAAGAACACTATCATAGGGTTGGAAAACGTGTGCACACGCTTCATTTGTCGTCTACTTGACCTTTATCAAATATTTATCTTGCATCTTCAATACACCATTCCGTCACTTTTTTTTAATTCACGATCATAAAGAAATCGGGTCACGCCAAACCATCACTCATCATGCGTCGGTTGTTTCAGTTAAAGCTGTTTCAGTTCATCTTTCATTAAAGGTTGTTCTCAATTCAAAATAACTACTTTCTGACACTTTTCTGAAACAGTTTTTGTTCCGAAACGCATGAAAAGGAAAGTTGTTCTTATTCAGAAACTAGGTTATCGAATGGCGTTACTCATTATTTGGTGAAAGCAGAGGATATTTCCGAAACGCATGAAAAGGAAAGTTGTTCTTATTCAGAAACTAGGTTATCGAATGGCGTTACTCATTATTTGGTGAAAGCAGAGGATATTTCCGAAACGCATGAAAAGGAAAGTTGTTCTTATTCAGAAACTAGGTTATCGAATGGCGTTTTTCATTATTTGGTGAAAGCAGAGGATAATTCGGAAAAAAATGGGTTCAAAATGGACGTTTCGATTCGAAATCTTGACGGGGCAGTCAAACGTAGCAGCCTTGCTGCCATGTAACAAGAAACATCTTGAAGCATAGATCATGTCACAATTATCATTATATTTTTTTATATTTAAATTTTTCATGGATGCTTTTGTTCTTCTTGGATAATTACCAGAATATTTCATGAAAAGAGGAAATATGGAAGCATTTGTACCAAATTTACTCGTTGATATTCATTAAATACCAACTTTTTTCTGAATGCCAGTTAACAAAAAATGAAAATTTGTTGAAAATCCCTTATCATTCAGCTGCTTTTAGAGAGTAATTAAAATTCATCTCACTCTATCGCCGATATCTTTCTAAATTTTCAAGATATTTGATTGGATTATTTATTTATTTATTTATTTATTTTAATGGTTACTCTATAAAGTTAACTTTTAAATTATGTAAAAAGAAAAAAAAAATCTTTGTTTCTATCCATGAAAAAAAATTGCTTCATATAACTGTTCATATTTCATAAAATATTTACCATAATTATATTCCAGTTGCACTGTGTTGTTTATACTACATTTTGCTAATTTTCTGAAACTGGCATTACATTTGATTGGAAATGACATGAGTTTAAAAGATTGCACAATTTTTTAAACATAAAAAGAAAAAAGTCTATATTTCCATGAATCTACGTGTTATTTTTATACACATATATCAATATTAATGTTGTACAATATCCATATACAGTCGACTCTCGTTAATTCGAAATCGGATAATTCGAATCTTCGCTTAATTCGAACTAGTCATGTAGTCCCGAAATTTTCAATGGCAGAGTAACGA
Organism: Maratus speculifer; assembly: GCA_964019185.1. Lineage (NCBI taxonomy): Eukaryota > Metazoa > Arthropoda > Arachnida > Araneae > Salticidae > Maratus > Maratus speculifer. The sequence goes on along the minus strand of OZ025297.1, from coordinate 94,496,793 downwards.
TAAAAATTTTCATTAATTCGAACTCACTTTCTCTCGACTTCAATTAATTCGAACGAAAGAGAATTCCGATTTTACATTTTTCTTTTATTTCTCACGGATTTCAGATCATTTGAATAACTTTCTTTCTTTGATTTTTGTGAAAATTATTCCGAACGAGTATACATATAATCCAATCCATTTGATATCTACTTTCTTAGTGATCAGTCTGTCCATCACTGACGATTTAAATTTTTCTTCTATTGTGCTTGTTTCTAATCTTTTAATTAGTTTATGTATTTATGCATTCTAATTTAATATTAAGTCATATTCTAATGATAACAGCCGAAGTAAATTTAAAAAACACTATAACATCAATTCCTTTGTAACAGTACAATACTAAGCATGTTTTCCTCTCATGCTTTCCATAATTCGAACTTCGGATAATTCGAACATTTCTTGTGGTCCCGACGAGTTCGAATTAACGAGAGCCGACTGTATTTGTATGCTGTAGTGAGAGATCATTTTATTTCACAGGATGATCTCAAATACTATTTTTTGTTGCCCCCTTAACTGTCTTTTTTGCAGGAGTCCTGAAAATTTAAGAGCACGAAATTCTTCAGTAGCAGTATTTTCTTATGGAAATTTTTTTCTTAAAATAAATCGAAATTTCGCGCGTTAAGTCTAGATTTATTTTTCTATAAAGAAATACTTATATTTGTCCTGAAAAAATCCTAGAAGTGTATGACCCCTGTTTTTATCAAATCGACGTTCATGAATATGAGTTAAACATTTATACTTAAGGGTGTTCTTAAATCAAAAAGGGCAACTTTGTGACACATGCATTAATTTATTTTTGTTCGGAAATGCATGAAAATAGCAGATGTTGTTATTTAGAAACTGTCGATTTGCACTCATTCTTTTGTTTTTTTAAAAATACAATAGATTTTTCGTAACAAGCCTTCAAAGTTGATACTTTTGAGCATATTTACCGACGAAAGCAGAAAAACCGTTCGAAAAGGAGGAGAAAAACGGGTGATTGCGTCATCGAAATAGCTTATAACTCGATAAGTAATTTACTTATCATAAAATGGAAAAATAAGTTCAATTCGAAATCGCTTTCATAGTCAGGCATTAAAAATTTATAACTTTCTGTTAAAAAATGAATTTGTAAATGTGTCAAAACGTTTTTCGCTTGTTGATCGGATCAGTTAAAAACACCCTTAAATTAAACTTATATGAATTAAACTTTATAATTCTGAAGTTCCAGAAGAACCCGACAAATATCTTTTTAAATATTAGATAACATATCTAAAATTAAAGTGTCCCGGTGATTAATATGGGTATACAGTGTATATCGAAATCTGTATTGTTTTAATTATATTACAGTATGGCATCCTACATAAGTTTAGAGTTTACTTCTGAATCTCATATCTGAATCGAAAATAATATAGATTGTATGTTTACCTAGACCAATACTCGATTTAAAAACATGTTATCCTAAAGCGAAAGTATCTTTTGAATGTTATCATAAAAACTTCTTCCATTTCAGCGTTGAAATGCATCATGGCAATTTCCTGAGTATATACTTAAATTAAAGAAATGGTGCTTTATCTGTTTTCCGCGTCAGCTAAGCAAACGCCCTTATCTTTTCAAACGAAACCGTTTTGTTAGCATAAAATTTCAATCTCAATGTTTAAGAATTGTGGAGATAGCAAAGCGAAAAGCTCCAAAGTGGATGATAAAAGATGGCGTTCCAATTTTTGTCTATATTCTCGCAACTGCACCTGAATTAGAAAAAAGTTAAATATAATAGATAAGTTTTAACGCAATTTGTTCGAGGGATGATTTAAGCGGCTTAACCGGATTTTTCTGTCACGTAGTTTTTGGATTCAAAGGCTTATTTAACTTAAAATTTATATTAATGCTATTTTTTAATTGCATATGATAAATAAATATCTAAGATTGTAGAATAGAAATATCCATATCAATACATTAGCTGTTATTTTATGAATCGTTAAACTTGCATGTAAAATTTCGTAAGACGCTTGAAGGGTTAAACTGCGTTATTAATTGAAGAATGATATCTAGCATCCAGTGGTGCAGTCAGGGCCGTAGCTAGATGTGAATAATAGGGGGGGGGGGGGGCTCAAGAACATTTAGGGGGAGCTCATAATTTCTCTCTCTCTCTTTGTGTGTAACGCAGAAAGATAAATTAGTGCCTATTCACACTGTAGTTACTATGTTTCTCAATAAACTGTTGTAATAACTTTATTTTATGCCAAGAATAGAATAGAATGATGAAAAATTCGAGTGCATAACGAGTGCAATATTAAACATCATGTTAGCTTCATATGCGCAAATAGGATGAGCGAGTGTTGAAATACTTATTTTAGTTACAATTTAGTATTTTTTCAAAATTATGAAAGGTCCTCAAAACTAAATTAGATTTTTAAACAGAACTAGCATACCCAGCCCGCTTCGCCGGGCTTAATTTGAAGGTTTATTTAATAATTTATGTGTATGGTACGCTTCTCTCTCAGCTGGCGACGGATCCCCCGGTGACTCTACGCTTCTCTCTCAGCTGGCGACGGATCCCCCGGTGACTCTCCCCGGACCATCGGCACTCCACGTGCGTCGGGTGAGCGTCAGAACAAACTTTCAGCATATACATATGGGTGGTTGTACTTGAATGCACAGACCTGCGCGTTTTTTTCTATCTTGCTTTTATACCTCTGGACCGAGTTGGCGCATTGCCAAGATTTGCTTCCTCTGGACCGAGTTGGCGCATTGCCAAGATTTGCTTTCCCCTGTGCCTCAATTAATTAATTATCCTCAGAATTCCTTTTATTTATAGAGATTTCATTTGGATTTTCGGAACAAAAATTCATTGAGTGACCTTGAAACCTTTTCCAGGGAGGGGGGGGGGGACTCAAAATGTTTTAGGGGGGCCCTAAGAATTAAAGCAATCCCTTAGCTACGGCTCTGGGTGTAGTCATAAAAAAAATAAGTAAATAAATAAATTAAAAATTAAAACAAAGAATATGCGTTTTAAGCAGAGAGCTTGCATTAGAGGATATACCCTAGAATGCATAATATACTATAGCTTTCTTGAGAAACAGGGAGTATACGGTGTTCCTTAAAAAAATCCAGAAGGTATACGGTGTATACCCCGTATACCTTCTGATCTTGGTTACCAAATAGGCACGAGTAGCACATGCTTATATTTAGGTACAAAACCGAGAAAACAGGAGACCCCAAAATTTTATATTAAATTAATTCCATTCCAAACTTCTACCTAACTTCTTTTTTTTCTGATTTCTTAAGAATTGCGTTTAATAAAAACAGCTATCATAATCAGGGTCTGAGTAATGTAGCACAACTGTTCTGGGACTCAAATTAAGGATTCCCCACCCACTGGGAGCTGTAGTAAAATTTTTTGATAAGAGGGTGCCAAATGGTTAGATTTAGCCAAATGTTAACAAAATTCTCACATTTTTGAAGTTTTAGGAAGAGATTGCGGTTCTCTCCTTCCATTCTGTGTTTCCCATAAAAAAATTCCATCCCCGCAAAAAAAGAGAACGAATTATATTATTAGAAATTTGTTTTAACGTAGTAGACCATTGTTTTGAAATGAAATTCATTATTAACGTTTTTTCTTGTAACAAGGCAAGTTAAAGCCATTAATGATGACTAATGGGAGTCATTTTTTAGACATCTTATGTCATATGTATAAAAAGGAAGAAAAAATTTGCAAATAAATACTTCCATCAACTATTCCTTCTTTTTTTCCTCCTATTCTTTTTTTTTTTTTTTTTTTTAAAGTTGTCATCATCTTTTTTTGTGATACCCTACAGATGTGAATTTTGAACGATTTTTTTCGCTTAAATAAATTGCCATCGCTTTATTATGTTCTGTTACAAATTTCACAACTTTATGAACAATAGTTTCGTCATTAGACAGCTTTAACCCTTCACTGTAACCTGTGCTACAGTACCTGAAAACACTATAATTTTCCTTGTGTGCCACGAGTTTGACCAATAGTATCGCTTCAACGGATCAAGAAGTGTCCAAAGAATAAAATAAAACTTATTTTGCCTATGTCCAATGGCAGCATTTGACAAAAAAATTTGAATTTCTTCTTCGGAAACAAACAAATTTTCCTTCAAGCTATAAAAGCAAAATATACTTTTATTATTTTAACCGAATAATTAAAAATATTAATATAAAGAAAGTTGTGGAATGTTAAGCAGATAAAATAAACTAATTTAAGCCCATTCAATTATAAAATAGAACAATAAAATATGAAAAACCCTAATTATGAACATAGGGTAAAGGCCATAAAATATCAAATTTTAGCTGAAAATTTTAAATTTACTATTTTTCCCATTATTAGACCGGTATATAGATTTCAAATATTTTTTTCCCTATAAAAACTAGTCGTTGGGGGCCACCGTAATACTTACCCATCATGGATATGTATATGAAAATAAAACATCTGAAAACTATTTATACAATGCATTGCTTTTCATAAACAAAATTTAAATATTGTTAATATGCATAGTAATGCTATATCAAAGAACTGCTGATGCACCAATTTCGACAAATTATATAAAACGCCAAACTACTCAAGTAGTACCGAACTGCGTAAAAGAAACATCCTTATAACTCCAAAAATAATAATTCTATTAACTAACAATTAACTGCGTCGGATTAAGCGTCTCATTTCCAATTAAAATATATCTCTGAATCGAAATTTGAATGAAATACAGGGTCATGAAAAATCGAAGAATGTGGAAAACAGGATTACAAATATCTCGGCAACTAATAATCCGATCGACTTCGTTCTATATGTAAAATGTGTGTTATTTTATTGCCTTTTACGTCCATTTCTTAGAACAAAAAAATTCGAAAATTTTTATATACCTTTCATCAGAACGAATTTTTTGAGAGTCCGAAAAAAATAGTTCCGGATAATCGAGGTTGCTGATATTAAGTAGGCTTCGTTCCATTCTTACATACTAACTACATACAAAATTTCAAGTCTCTATCTCAATTTGTTCGGGAGATAGAGCGTTTACAGACAGACAGACAGACAGACGGACGGCAATTTTTTTTTTCTAAAAATATGTTTTTCGGAATCTCCACTATCTAAAACGCGTAAATCCGTCAAAAAAATTTTTTCGATTTTCAAAACGATTGCAAGACTTACCCTTTACTACGTATGATGGGTAAGTAATAGAAAAAATCGCGGAGGGTTAAAGATTAATTGGGCCCTGGTACCACTGCGTAGCATGCCAGAAGTCCCTATTTCTCATGATGCGAAAAAATTCGTTTCATTTTATTTTACTACTCGTACTATTCACTAGGCTGCAGCGAGTGGAAATCAATGCACTGCAACTCGTGAAGACAGAGCTTCAGGAAACATTTTTATACTTTATCCTTCCATACCTTACCAATGTACTTGCCCAAAATTTTGTTTCATAACCGTGCAATTCCGCTTTCATAGGTTTTAGTGTATAGGATTGTTGAGTTAATTTAATATATAATTAAAAAAAATATTGCCCAGTTAAACTGATGACATTGAGCTCACAGGCTACGCATATTAATTATACATTATAGCCTTATATTTTCAAGGGTTCATTCCGTTCGAAAAACAAATTAAGGTGGGGAAACAGCTCCCCCCATTTCCCCCTTTTATACTTAATCATTGAACCCCCCAAACTAATCAGGAACATGTTTATCATATAAAAAATCTATATCCAAAATTCAGAGCAAATCGAAAAATACTTAATAAAAACCAATTTATATAATTTAAGAGAAGTTATCCACCCACCTCTTTCATACTTTCCAACACAATTCAGGGATTTAAACGAAATCTGATAATTCTGCATGAAAAACCCATTTATATTAATTAAGGGGAGGGGCATGAGCCCCCCCCCCGTTCCCCCTCTTATACATATCGAACGAAATCCAAAAACTAATCAGGGAAGTGCCCTATCAGAATATATCTATACACAAAATTTCAAGTGGATCGAATATTTTTATCATGAGTTATCGCGTTACGCACGAACATACATACAGAACGCGTCACGTACAAACATACAGAACGGGCGGGTACATAAGCTCTCAGGCTATAATAACCTGCAAACCTAAAATGTATTAAGATAAAATTGCGCAGTTGAGAAAAAGGAAAAAATCCGTTTTAAACAGGTATAATCGTATGGTATTTTTACTGAAGATATAATGAAATGTTTATGTTTAAAACAGGATTCCGTTATAGTCAAGTTCTGTATTTGTGGGATTTATTTTACTTTTATGTCCTGATTTAGAAGCCCATTATTCCACCTTTTTGTGACGCTGGACAATGGCGTATTCAGGCGGTGGGCTGATGGGGCTGCAGTCCCCTCCGAAATATGTATAAAACATAAAATGTAATTACGAAAGTTTATCAAAATGTAATGAAATCTGCTTAGATAAAATTTATAGGGAGCACAATAACATTCCGCTTTAGGCAAGTTTACATTAAAAAAAGTTTTATATCGCGAAGACCACAAAATAACTACTTCAGGCAAGTTTCCGTTATACACAAGCTCTCTTTACACGCCATAAAAAATACACTAATCAAGACAAAAACCTGCCTAAAACGAAATTATTTGCAGTTTCATGCGATTCAATCATAATCGGTTCCATCAGGGATCTGTTCAGACTTTTCTCACTGGGTCCTGTTTTTGTGAAATTGCAAATATTTTTCTTATATTTGTGAAAATTCTAGTCAGAAGTTTGTGAATTTTAAATTATCGATGTCTTCAGGTTCTATTTTTCATACATAAAAAGCTAGCAAACAATTAAGGTCTCCATACGGGCATACTCAAAAAATTCTGAAAAAATTACAGAATGTTCTTCTCATGTTAATATATATGTTTGTAAAAAAAATTTTTGGCGGAACCCCGATAGAATGTTCGTAAAAAAATAATGAACATTTCTTTTATTTGGCGATTTATCATAGGTTGGCGACAAAATAAAATTTCAAAAAATACTTTTTTTATGTCAAATTCTTTTTAAGGTAAAAATGTTTCATCTTGAACTTGCTTAAAGAAATTTTATTTATATAACGTCAGTTTTGTCAGTTTTAGTTTATTTTAACTATATTTTTGTCATAATGTATTTAGAATAAAAATTAACTGTGAAATTTTATGAATTAAAACAAAATTTAAATTAATTAAAATTGTTTCAATCTCAAAATTAACTCTAATCTAATCGAGTTCTGTCGATTCAATTTTGTTGCTATGGAAACAAAAACTTCTCCAATTTTGAAATGCATTACTGCTGCATTCTTCATCTTGCTTTTATTTTGTCATACACTTAAATATATGAAAAAAAACTTTTCAATATGAAAGTATTTTTATATAAAAATTATTTTTTTAATGATAAAATTAAATAACTACAACAAAAGCAACAGTAATATAAAATACATCTATGTGTCAAACTCTCTCATTGTTCGAATTTAAATTCATTAAATACTGTTTACATGTATTCTAAAATTTAAATGAGAAGAAATTTTCAGGTGCATTAAAATCGTTTGCTTTTGGCGAGGGAAAATGCTGTTCGCTAAATCGTGTGACGCTTTCATCTTTTCGCGCCAAACACTCGAAAGTATTTTATTTTTTAGTGAGTTTCTTATGTAATTCCGCCGCTTAATTTGACTGATCCTTTATTACATACATGAGTAGTTTAATCAGTATTTTTTTTTTCAAAAAAAAATCTGAGTATGCCCAGTATGGAGACCTTCCTTGTAAGTAATATGCTCTTTGGTGAGTTCAATTGCTTATTTACAAGCCAGATTTTATTATTAAATGATTAAAATTACGAAAAGTTCAATTTGAAGGTGAAAAAATTATGTGAAAGGTCTATTTAAGAGACAAATAATTGTGTGAAGGGTCCTGTTTTGCGATAAAATGTTTTGTGAAGGTTCCTGTTTGGGAATAAAAAATTTTGTGAAGGGTCCTGTTTTAAGAGAAATTATTTTGTGAAGTGTCTTTAAAGGACCTAAAATTTTCCTAAACATATCCCTGTCTATATACTATATCCATTACCTACGATGATAAAAATCTGTTTAAGTTGGGAAAAGTTAATTTTCTCATGATACCCTCTTAGAAACTTTTACTATATCTCAGCCCCCTCCGAAATGATAAATCTATACTCGGGGAACTAGGAAGATAACAGTAGGTAAAAGCTTGATACAGACTTTTCATTCCGTTGGCTTAACATGGTTGCAATATCTGGCGTTATAGCACTCATTTCGGCGACATACTATTAATTTTGAATTGTGTTTGCAAAAACTTTATTTCAAAGATTTTTTTTCCCCGTCGTTTTTCGAAAGATTAAATATAATTGGTTATTTACAATTTATTATCAAAGCATATTATTTAAATTAGAATAACATATATATTTTCCAAGAATTTTTCCTCTTAGAAAGTAATCTTTAAAATTAAAATATTTTGGAAGTTAAAAATAAACATATATTGTTACAATTTAACATAACCTATAATTTTCTCAATATTTTATAAAGGAGTCGTAATTTTTTCTTTGATAAATGTGTTTTTTATAAAATATGCTTTAAAAAAATACTAACCAATTTAAAAAAAAAGAATCAAGCTTGGCGCCAACTTGGCGCTAACGCATATGAATGCATAATTTTAATATGATTATGATTTGAAAACGGTTGCAACAATAAAAGATGATTTGACACAAACCATTATTTTTTTTTTTTATCAAATCCACATTTTTTTCATTAAATAAAAATTCTAATCATCAGAATTTAATGAAATTAAAATGGGACCACGTGAGTATCTTACACTTTCAAACAAAAAAAAAAGAATTATCAAAATCGGTTCATATTTACGGAAGTTATGAGTGAACAAGAAATATATACAGGTCGAAATCATAACCTCCTCCTTGAAGTCGGTTAATAATCAGGTTTAAAGTGATAGGTATGTACTAAATGTGCACCAGGTATCGCAACTTCTTCGTTTCCCAAGTATAGTTACGCCACTGACGCTGAACACGGTAGCACATTCTGAAATGAATAAGTGAATGCTTACCTGGTTTTTGACGGGAGTGACGAGTCCCTCGTCCCTCCAGTCCACTTTGCTGGGGATTTTGACGTTGGATGGGGGTACCCAGAGACTGGCGTTGCTCTTTAGGTTGCTGGGACGGCGGTAGCCATTGAAGGTCATCACAAATTCTTGGTGACTCTAGACAAAAAAGAAAGACGTTCTTTGAAATTATTAAATCTAAAACTCAACTGAAATTGCGGCGCGCTTCGATCCATTAAGGCAGATCACACATTAAGCAGACAAGCGACAAAAACGCGAGGGTCAAGAAGCATTTTAACCTTTTAACAAAGAAAAAAACGGTTTGAACACTAGAATTTGTCTTCTGTCGTCCGTTTTTGTCGCCTTGTCTCCTCTGTGGTCAATATGCCTTAAGAGCAGGCCCTTATTATCGCATGGGCAAATCGGGACTTTTGCCAGGGGCCCCAAATCCATACATTAAATTGTAAAATATTTACTTTTTCCCCCCATCTCTTCCATAAATTTATGTTATTGCATTTATCTTAAAGTAACATAACAAATTGCTAAAGTTATATAAAAGTGTTTTGTTCTGTACTAAGAAAAAAAGAGTATTTTTATTAATTAATGTACTTAATTTAGAATTGACATAAAAAAAAATCTTCAATTTAAAATCCAAGATGGAAAAGCATTGCTTATTTATTACACCTATGACTGACCATTACTTCAATTTGAATAATTTTACAGCTGTTCCTGTGGGGCCCCCTAATTTATCTTTGCCCAGGGCTCCAATTAGTCATGATCGGCTTAAAAGCTTACTCTAGTCCTGGAAAGAAACGTTCAAGTTAATGTTAATCCTGTAGGAGGATTGTTTACACATTTTTGGCTCACATTTTAATATTTTTAAATGATTTTTTTTTCTTTTTGCCTAAGGTATTACTTGAGGTCGATGTTTTTTGTTATACGTCTGTACTTCTTCGATTTTGGTTTTTGATCGCAGCTTTTTTTATGTGAAGAAGATTTTTGGAGCTGATTAAAAAAGGTTCTGAAAACGCATAAACTGAAGCAATCTGGTTCTGAAACAGTCCAGACTGAAAGGATTGAAATGTATATAAAAAATAATCATTTAACTTCATACTAATTTTGTATAGATTATTGAAATTATTAGAAATACAGTCGAGTCTCTATATAACGAAATCCATCGTTCCAGTAAAAAATTCGTTATATAGAGAAATTCGATGTATAGAAAATTATGTTAAAAATCGTATTTAATGTGTAAATTTTGAACAAATTTAACTTTTTATGTTTTTAATTAAGAATTTGAAATTATTAAAAAGTAAATATTAACCTAACATTTTATTTCTTAATTATTTAAGCAGTTTCAAAAAAAGAGAACAGACATTTATTTGAAATCTTAATGAAAATCAAATAAGGAAGGCTTGCATTAATTTCAGACGAAGAAATCTGTAATTTTTTGTTGTTTTGATTTTAAAATTGTTACGATCTGAAAAAAATTCTCAAATTTTAGAAAGGAAGGAAAAATTGTAGTTAACATTTTCCTCCATTTGAAGACCTCTCTTATGTGCCTCTCATTGATTCCTTTCTTATATGTGTAACAATCTAATTGACTCTCTTTTGAGAAGGATGTTGAAAGGTGTGTGGGAGTCTAGATGAATTCGTTGCATTTAAAGAACAAGGAGATAAGTAACATATAAAAAAACTGAGCACTGAACGATAAATCAAAAATAAGTGATGGAAAATTGATTCCATATGATTTCGAATCTTCTTTAAAACTGAATAAATTAAGACCATTTTATGAAAAAATTCGTTATATGGAGATAGATATTTCGCTATACAGAGACTGTTTTAATGTAATCATGCGAAAAGGGGAGCGTTCCTACAAAAAATTCGTTATTTAGAGAAATTCGATGTATGGAGTTTCGTTATAGATCACTCGACTAATGTTAGAATCAATTAAATTGTAGCCAATGTCTGCATAAATAAGTGAAATTTCAGGTGTTTAAGTTGAGGTTTGTTTATAAAAAAATATGTAAATTAAACTTATTTAGGTTAATAGGCTTTTACTTAAAGATTTAAGTGTTTAGTTAATAGTGATGATTTTTTTTTTCATTTAAATTTCTGCAAATCATTCTTTTATCAAATTTTTCTCGGCCTAATGGTGATATCTTCAACCAATATTTGGAGTTCCTATTAAAACATAGTTGGAACAAGGTTGAAATAGAAAACTCCAAATGTTGGCACGAGATTTCATCATCTTATGGTGGCAGCTATTGAGCACCAAAATTTGGTTCAAACAAGAGCAATATTTTTAACAGTCTAGGAAACAATAAAAAAATAAAAATGTTTTGGTTTTATCCGTAACTGGGGATTTTTGTTTTTGTATGTGTGTGTAAATTTTCGCTGTTAACCTTTCAACAGCAGATAAAACATCCATATGTAAAAGAAAGAGAAAATATCTGTTACAGAAATAAACTTCGTAAAATTTGCTGTATTTTCCAAAACCTTACAAAGAAAGAAATCTTAAGTATTACATTCTAAGCCGACTATTAAGGGAATACTTCAATCAAATGAAAAGACCCATTCTCTAATGTTAATCTTACGCAAGAAATTTATAAAGATATCTCAGTTGCATTTCAATACTTTTAAATGTTTTTTTTTTTTTTTTTTTTTTTTTTTTTTTTTGGCACTAGATAGTTGAGATTGATCTGAATACAGGCTGTTTTTTTACTTTTCAGCTTTTGGTTGTAGATATTTTTTATGAGGGTTCTTTCGCTTTCCGAACTGGCTCCGAAAGTGAAAGCATCCTTATAAAAAATATCTCTAAACAAAGTCAAAAAACGGCATGCATACAGATCGATTTCAGCTATCCAATGCAAATATATATATGTATATATATATATATATATATTTAAAAATATTAGAATACAGCCGAGATACCTTTTATAAATTACTTGCATAGGAATAGTATTGGCGAACGGGTCTTTTCATTTGAATGAAGTAGCCTCCTAAATGAATTTTGTATCGAATTTTCGTTAACGGGACTTTGAAGCTCTTTCCGACCGTAAAGGGTTAACATACACTGTAAAAAAAATTCAAGAGGTTACTAAAAATTTTTTAGTAAATTTGTATTCTACAGAATTTGTTAGTAACCATTACAAACTTTTTTTTGCAAGTGAAACAAGCCTTTCTTTTGTAAACTGAACAAGAGAATTTTTTGTATAACTAACTTAAAAATTTTTAGTATGAGCCACCAAGCAAATTTTAGTAATAGCTTCAAAATTATTTTAACCATTACGTGCGCCGAAGCGGAAGATTTTCGGCAAAACCGCAATAGATGGCAGCACCAAATTTCGCTGCCTGCTCCGACAGCATTTCCATAATCCCTTTATTAACGAGCACTTACACACATTCGGGGCGTATTTGGCGGCGGTCAGTATCGAGCCCGGGACCTTTCAGCCTGGAGTCCGTTACTATAACGACTATGCTATCAAGGCCACACCAAATGAGTTTTAGTAATAGCTATTAAAAATATAAAACTATTAACTCTATTCGTTGCTAACTTTTTTCTAGTAATTCTTACAGATATTCTTGTAACCGACTAAGATTACTAAAATTTTTTTAGTAATTACAAGGATCACTAAAGTTTTTTTAGTAGATCGACCCTTTTTTTTACAGTGTAGAAATCCTTACCATATCAGCATACTCGTTGAGTGCCTTCTTGTAAGAGTGCAGACCCACGTCAGCTCGTAGGTTGTGGTGGATAATCTTGGCGACATTTTCTTCCCAGATCAGTCTTCTGGCTGCTTCTTCACGACCCGTGTAGGTCTTGCCAAAGGATTTCTGTTTAAGAGAAATTAAAAACGAGTCATTCCCTATATAGTAAAATTATCAATAGACTCGATATATCATATATTTGGAATTTCCATATAGAATAAAAAATAGAATGAATCGGACTCTAAATAGAACAAAAAGTGCGAAATAGAACTGGGGACAATAACTTTTATTTGAAATTGCATATATGGGTGATTCTCAAAATAGGAGGCTTTTTCAAAAGTGAAATCTTAAAAAAATTACTGTTAGCAAAATTTCTGAAAAAAAATAGGTGTTGTTAATATAGTATTAGGTATACTTTACATGTAGTCAGCAGAGCTAAATATTTAAAAGTTAACTTTAAAAAATAATTAGCATTTTTTGAGCCATGCTAATGACAAAGCAAATTGCATGAAATAAATATATTAAGAAATTTTTATTTTCTTCCTATTTAAATATTTTTTTCTATATTTATTAGCCTTCCTTTTTAGCAAACGGTTTCCATTTTTACATATATACATATAGGGAGAATAAAAACATTACCAAAGAGCAAATTTTGTTTACATGAGCAACATTCTGACACTAACAATGCATGAAGCTGTCTTAGTGATTTTCCTACAGATTTAATGCATATTTTAGAGATAATAAATGCAATACCTAAATTTATATAAATAATTAAACTTTATAAAGGATACAATATAAGCACTGGTTACATTTATGCACATAGGAGTCTTTAGCATGGACAAAAAAAACCATGCTAATGAAAATTTTTATTTAAATAAGATTATGAGCCATAATATAATCACAATGCAATAGTCCTTTCTGGGGCTTTTTAAAACACAAATGTTCTATGCAAATAAGTAAAAGAAAAATTTTAACTATAAAATAAACATGAAAATTATCATCCATTCTAATGACATACAATTGATGTACTCCCCTAATATTCAACTTCTATTCTTAAAATACAATACATGCTTCTATTTTCAGGCTGGGATAAAATGGCTACTTGTTGCCATGGAGAAACTTTATACTGTCAAACTATTGTCATATGTGAAAATGAAATTTTGATTAATAACCAGCTGTTAGAATATGACCTTGTTTTGAAAATAGAATATGGAGGACAAACTTTAATTCTTTTTTTATACACTATAATTTTATTCTTAAAAAGACATTTATTGGATAAATCCTCTCCTTTATTAATTAAAAGAAAGAATAACATTTGTTTTATTTTATAAACATGATATTAACTCTTGAAAAATGCTAGTATACACAAGGCACAGCTGCTGTGGACATCCATGCTAATGATATTTTGAACCTTTATTCTGTTATTTTAAGGTGTTTTTAACTAAAAAGTGAGTAATTCTTGAGTGGAAATAATGAATAATATTAAGACAAACATATCTAAATATAAAAACATAACAGAAAACCTCTCAATTTTTTTTTGTATGCCGAAAGACATAAATTGTCCCCTATTTTGAGAATCACCCATATATTGATAGATATTATTGCATAATCTAAGCCTAAAATAATTTTTTAATTCAAAATTAGTTGGATTACACATGAGAACGTTAATAAATTATATTTAGATGCTATATTGAAGAAATCCATTTATATCTATATTACATACTAGCAAAATCCGTGGCTTCTCTCACATAATAGTTTTGTACCTATTTTTATTCGAAGAAATTATACTACTACGGATAATTAAAAAATTACAAACTAAGCCACAGTTTGACCAAACTTCATTATTACACTGCATTAGTCGAAATTAAGACTCAATTTAAGGAGTAGTACTAAAAGTAATTTTAAATAATAATTTAGAATGCATTTTGAAGCTCTTATGTTCATTTCAGTTTCATTTGAAATTCATTTTGAATTAAAAAAAAACTTTTCTTAGCAAATATTTACATTTTAAAAGTAATTATCATGCCATATTTCAAGATTCTAGTCTATCGGTCTACCATTCCTTTGATAGTATTGTCACTAACATAAAATATCTCATTTCTGTATAATAACATTCAGCGCAACAATTCCGGGCAACCCATCGATATTATCAGTCTCCGATAAGATGGAGCCACGTTAGGCTTAATTTCGAGATGTGAATGAAAACACTTATCTGCCAAAATACAAATCTTTTTCAACCTGAAGCTCCTCCTGCTCAATATAAATTTCTATAAAAAAAAAATTCAAAACTAACAAAATTTTAATGATTTGCGTAGTTAAAATTATTTCTGGAATTGAGTTGTAAAAAACCGTAGTGTATAACGAGTCATTCCCTTTTGTAAGTCATTCATTGAAAAAATATTAAATTATGGAACTAGATGCCACCTGAAGCTGTTCTGAATTTTCTTATTCATTTGACGTCAGTCTGTCAGCCGCACATACATAGAAGAAAAACACCAACAGGCATGAAGAAAATGTTAACAATGTTTTCCCTTAGCTCAATAAACAGTCTTTCTCACAGGGGGTTTAATTTAAAATTCGTTTCTGTTGGAATGTGATGCAAAGTTAGTACAGAGAAATTTTTTAATTATGCAGTTTTATTGCATATTTGTTAAATTTTTGTTTTATTAAGAAATCTTAATTTTGTAATGATATATTAGCCAAAAAGTCTGGTTTACTTAGAAGCATTAATCCTAATAGTACGTTTATTAGAACATAAACTAGCCAAACTTTGCTCATCTAAATGCTTCCATATTGTCAAATGTTTTATCACTTTTTTTTCAGATTTTAAATGAAAAACACAATTTTTATCCACCGTCCTAAGAGGTTATTTACACTAATATATTAAAACAAGGACTGTCACATAAATTTCCACTGGCTATATATTTCCGTAATCGGGTTGCCATACGATTCTTTTTGAGCGAGCATTTTTTGTTTCCAAGGCCGCATCTATTGTTGCTATAAATAAACTAAAAAACTTTGTAAAATCACCATAAAATGAAAAAATTAAACAGGACGCGTTTCGAGCTACAACAATAACAGCTCGTCATCAGCTAATCCAACACGTGTCGCAAGGGCACAGAGACACGTGTTGCATTAGCTGATGGCGAGCTGTTATTGTTGTAGCTCGAAACGCGTCCTGTTTAATTTTTTTCATTTTATGATGATTTTACAAAGTTTTTTAGTTTATTTATCAATTTATCGCCAGTGATTACGGTGTTTTACACTACTGTTGCTATGACAGATGACTCATTCATTTCGGGATTGATATGTACATGATCTATTACAAATTTGAAAATCAGTTTTTATAAAATGGTTAAGTGAAAATGTTTTTTCCTATTGAATGCTTTTGGCGCGTAATAATTTAATTACTTCAAAAAAATTTCTTTTCTAATTTTGACTTGTAAATATATTTTTTCTATTAAACAGTGGTTGGTAATATTATTGTTTGGTCATGAATAGAAAATTTAAATACCAAATTTTAAATAACAATATTGTAAAAAAAAAAAAAAAAAAAAAAAAAAAAAAAAAATAGACAAATTTAAAAATTATGAGATATTTCACACCAAAACCTCGTCAAGATGTGCCTGTGAAAGGTAGTTGAATTGCTATGTATAAACTAATTTTGCTACTTACGTATTAACGCCACCGCTGCAGAAGTTGCACTAATGCACCAATAAAGAGCAATCTTGTTGTTCACACGCGCGTGCAGTTATCGTTTGAATTCCTTGTTGCATTGTTTGCTGATTTTTGGTGCCATTTTTAGCTCCTTTTTCATGCTTTTTTCGCTCATTTTTGACGCCATTTTTTGTGCGCGTGTGAACAACAAGATTGCTTTTTAGGGCGCATTATTCTGCAGCGGTGGCGTTAATACGTAAGTACCCTTATTTTCATATACTAGAGAGACTTGACTACATTTAACAGAGAAATTAAAAATATATATACACAAAATTAACCGTTTCGCTGTGCGATCTATACATATTTTTGCTATGTGTGCTTTTTGATCTCATAAAATTAGTTTTAATGGACTGTTTTGATCTACTTTTACATTAAAGGACATTTAAAATGGATAAAGATATACATGCATTTCACCGTTTGCAGCGTGTTTATCGAATGTTTATTTATAAAATTACCAGTTTTCATACTTTTATATGTAATAGTTTTTTTTTTTCAATTAATCTAAGAAAGAGCCATAGTCACAATAAGTTCATTTACGGAAGCGACAGCAACGTTAATTACATTTTAAAATAGAGGGATACAAATTTGCTTTGGTTTTTAAAAAATGCCAAATTTAAAATTATTTAAATAAATAAATAACAAAAATGTAATTTAACAAATTACAACAACTATTTGTAAAATGATTTTTTCGAACACTAATAATCCTATATATATATTTTTAAAAAAATCATGGTCCTTTAAAACCAATTAAATAAACATTAAATTATTTCCTTTTTCGAGATTGTCGCACATTTCGTAATCGGTAAGATTGATGAGATTAAAAAAATTGATAAATTCCTTTTTTTTTTTTTTTTTTTTTTTTTTTTCCAAGCCGATTTTTTAAACGACGTCTTTCTTTGGATTCGTTTCTGCCCATACCTAATAACTTGCGTCTACCCATCTTGTAACTTTTCCACTTTGTTATTTATCAACAACGACATTTTCCCCCCTTATTCAAATAAAAATTCTTCTAAATGAAAGAATTTTATAAAAAAAAATAATAATAAACATCATTTTTAGGATGATCAAACCATGCTTATGTAATAACAGAACCTTATATTATGTACACCATGGATTAAACATTAATATTCCTCGACAAATCATAAAATAAATTTTAAATGAAATTACACTTTTACAATTTTTGGTACTGTAAATTTTTAAACTTCTAAACATCGCACATTTTCAATTTTGATACCATCGTATAGATAAAAAAAATGTACTTTTAAATGCAATTTGTTTGAAAACTCTATCTCAATTTGTTTCTGAGTTTTAATTTTTTTTTTTTTTTTTTTTTTTTTTTTTGTAGTTTTTAATAATTTTTTTCTCATTGTGGCAACAGAAGTATTCCATTTCTGTACATTAAACATGGACCAATCAAAAAATGAATAAAATCCAGACATTACTTCAAATACGCTTCAGATAGCTCTATTCTCGATCGACAAAAACAACCCTTTTCCAAATGGTTAATTAAAAAAAGAAAAAAATCGAAAAATAAAAACTACTTTTTTTTTTTAAATAAAATATACAGCGGTGCTACTGGCGACTATATTCTGTTCTCACCAATATTTTTATAATATACTACCTCTGACAATAAAGTTCGGTGAATAGTCCTGTAGCTTTAATGTAGATGAAATATTAACGAAACTTACCATACCATTCTTCAAAATAGTCATCTCCCATAACTATGCACCGCTCACATCTACCGTACATGTCCTGGGAAATTCGCGAGAAGTCTTCTTTTGGGATGAAGTTCAAAAGCTTCGTCACGTTTCGTTGGATGTCAGCAAAATGGTCAAATCTCTTTCAAAGAGAGTTTGAGTCGTGAAAATAGGAAGAAGTCTGGAGGATTGAGATCTGGCGAGTATGGTAGGTGTTCAATTTGCACCATCCCTCATGAATTTCTTTCGGTGCCTTGCAAAGCTTAAAACCAAACTTTAAACTGATATTTTATTCGTACATTTTCCTGTTCTCACTTAAGAACCAACACACTAAACAAGCATTTAGTAAAGCACGTCTTACACAGAACATAAAGGACGCTCAACTGAACAACGGTGGGGGAAGATGGTCTGCACTTGCTTCTATGCAGGTGCAGCGTTTTATTTCCCTCAGTGTTGCCAGATAGGTCGTTCTGAATTCATTCACCAAACTTTATTGTCAGAGGTAATACGTTTTGAAGTATCTTTCTCTTGAAATTGTTGTCAAAGAGTGTATTAAGGTTTTCTGTCATCAGAAACTGGTGCCAGTTAGAATTAAAAAATAGTCGCCTGTGTCAGGACTTTATGTATCCATAAAACATTTTTTGAGAGAGTGCGGGTGGGATTGGGGAAGATATAAAAATAGGCTATGCTTACCTTGAAATTTTCCCAGTGCTCGTCCAGCAGAGGGTCGAATGGGACTTTCCTTGCGGACACAACAACAAACAAGGCGATTAGTGCCAAAAACTTCATGCTTGTGCTGAAATGAAAACAACAAAAACATCAGCACTCAAAAATTCCTATATGATGCAAAATTTAAAGTCTATTGTCTGATTAAAGAAAAGAAGGATGTTTCCTTTTATTGGTACATTAACTTATTTTTAACCTTTTCGGGTCCGATTTTTTTTTCAGTTTTTATTTTTAAAAAAATATTTTTGCGTTAATAAATTTAACGCTAACTATTCTAAATACGTTAATTAATATTTAACAAGTAGTTCATTGTCTGAAATATAGCGAATGTTACTGTTCTGCGTACTATTCAATGAATATTCATAAGAAAAAGGGCTAAGGAAGTGTTTTTGGAGATGTTTAGAAAGTTTTGTATTACAGTAAGATTTAACTTATATTACAACTTTCTAATGTTTTTTGCGTTTCATCACACATGATTATTTCAGAAAAAAATTTTACTTTAAATATAAAGAGTGAAATATGTGTTTAAAATAAAAAAATGGCAAACGGCGCAAAGAGAATTAAGCAAATAATAATAATTATTATTATTACTATATACGAACATTACTACATGTAAATAGTAACAAAAGTATTTGTAAGAATATAGCAATACAGGTAAAACTAAAAGTTTATTTTAGAATTATAGAAACATTTTTAGTATTATGGAAAATTATAACATATACTTTTGCTGCTAAAACTTTATGATATTTAGAACCTGATTTATGTTATCAAAGAATGGCAGCTTCTAGCCTATAAATAAATTTAAATTCTTCTATAAGATATTTAAAAAAAAACTATTACTGTTATAATAACCATTTTCAAAAGCAAACATACTGTAGCCCACCATAATTTCATATTAATTTTTTTTACAAATCAAGCATTAATTTTTTGTAAATTGGAACAGAACCAGGTAGATTGACATAGATTCTGTTATTTATTTATTTTTTCTTTTTTGTAAAATTACAAAGAATCTACTGGTAATCCATGATCATAAGTCTTATGTATGTTATTAGAGATTAGAAAAACACAGATTATGTTAAAAAAATAAATATATTTAGTTAATAGTTTAGTTTAGTAATTAATAAGTAAATTTACATCAATAAAACTGTACAATTATTTACTCTTGATGTTAATACTTTAATTTCAAAATTAGTGAAGTTTTGAACCTCAAAGAAGTAGAATTTTCCAAGTAATTCAATTTGATTTGGTGTACACTGTAAAAAAAAAAAAAAAAAAAAAAAAAAAAAAAAATTGAAAAAAAAATCTAAAAGGTGTTATGTTCCAAGAACTTTTATGCAATGGCAACAATAAACATTCATGTAACAGATACGAATTTGTACTTTGAATCAAAAAAATTTTAAAGTTACTAACAAGGAAGGTCTCCATTGGGGGCATACTCAGAATTTTTTGAAAAAAATACAAATTAAACTATTCATGTATGTAATAAAGGATCAGTGAAAATTAGCGGCGGAATTACATTATTAGATATGTAAAAAAATAAAATAGTTTGGAATAATTGGCGTGAAAAGCTGAAAGCGACGCGGGATTTGGCGAGCAGTGCATTTCCTCGCCAAAAGCAGACGATTTGAACGAATCTGAAAATTGATTTTAATTGACTTCACTGTTAAAAATCTGCAGCATTTACTGCAACGTCACTCCACTACTTTTATAGAATATCTCTCTTCTGACCAATGAGAATGCTCCATAGCAAGGTGAATTGACCGTGTCATACACTGTTAAAAATCTGCTGCATTTTGTTGCAACGCATTCCACCGCTTGTATATAATATCTCTATTCCAACCAATGAGAAAGCTCCATTTCACGGCCAAGTAACCGTTTTCTATACAAGCAAGGGAGTGCGTTGCAATAAAATGCAGCAGATTTTTAACAGTGTATTTTTCAATTTGGAACAATTTTAATCAATTTAAATTGTGTTTTAAATGATAAAATATATTAATTTCATTTTGTTATAAGTGCATATAAACGTATATGACAAAATTACACTTAAAGTAAAGTAAAAATGCAAAACTAAAATTACTTAAACTAAACTTATTAAAATAAATTGAGCATAGAAAGTTTTTTCTTTAAAAAGTATTCGAAGCGTAAAAGCGTATTTTTCAAAATTTCGTTTTTTCGCCAATCGGAGATAAATCGCCAAATAAACGAATGTTTTATTATTTTTTTACGTACGTTATAAAGAGGTTCCGCCAAAATTTTTTTTATAAACATACATAACTATATGAGAAGAACATTCTGTAATTTTTTCAGATTTTTCTGAGTATGCCCGTATGGAGACCTTCCTTGTAAGCATTTTTTTTGGAAAATCATATTCAAGAACTTTTTAAGTAAGGGTAACGAGGGTCACAGATAAAATTTTAGTAAAATTACCAAAATTTTAGTAAGTTCTTTTGTAAAGTTACAGATGTCTCTAGTTTTGCTTACAAGTTTTGCAGATTTACATCATTTTCTTGTACAGTGTACATATAAAATTTAGTAAGCATAACATATTTCGGTAAATTTAGATTACTAAGGTTATAGTTTTTTTTACAGTGTACCACAGTGTTTTTTACTGGTCCCAATTAATGTAAATTATTGGAGTTTTACAGTACTATTAAAGTAATTATTTATAAAAGTCATTTAATACATCGATTCGTAGTAATACAGTTTTGTGTTATAGATACTTTACTTTACCTTGTTCCAAAAACATTATTGATTGTACAAATCTAAAATATTTTTAAAAGGATGATTTCTTTTTCATCTGTATCTTTTCAACTTTTTTAACGTTGCAAGATTGTGAGGGAAAATTTTTAGTTAGGAATTATTTCTATCTTTCTATTATTGTAAGAGCATTCTATTTGTACATTTCCTAATGCTATAAAATATTAAATATATACATGTATAAAAAAGATTTGAGCGGTGTTATAAATATTGTACAAAACACACTGTAAAAAAAAAAAAAAAAAAAAAAAAAAAAAAAAAAAAAAAAAAAAAAAAGCTATAATTTTAGCAATTAAAATTTACCGAAATCTGTTATGCTTACTAAAATTTTACATGTACACTGTGCAAGGTAATGATGTCAATCTACAAAATGTGTAAGCAAAACTAGAGACATCTGTAGCTTTACAAAAGAATCTACTAAAATTTTGGTAATTTTACTAAAATTTTATCTGTAATTCTCGTTACCGTTACTAAAAAAAATTCTGGGAATCCGATTTTCCAAAAAAATTCTTTTAACCTTAAAATTTTTTTGATTCAAAGTGCAAATATGTATCTGTTACATGAATTTTTATTGCTGCCATTGCATAAAAAGTTCTTGAAATATAATTCTACTAGAAAAAAATTTGTAATTTTGTAATTTTTTTTTTTTTTTACAGTGTACCTAATAAATTTAAATTTAATTAATTACTTTTAAATGGCAAAATCCTTCTAAAAGTTATTAAATGATTCTATAAATCTTCTAATAGTTTCCAAATTCACGAAAAAGGCTTCATAAAATGAATTTTTCATAAATTCATAATTTGGGATATAAAAAGCTAACCGACAACAAATGTAAATTTTCAGACTCTCGTTTTTATTTCTAATTTTTTACCGAAATTTTTAACAGTACAAAGTAAAACCATAAACACTTTTCTACTGCATTACAAAGCATCAAAAATCATTTTTATAAAGAGATATGTGCGTTTAAAAACTTACCAAAAATAAATGTAGCAAAGAACGCAAGAACGGGGAAAAACCAGAATAGTGATAATTCCCTGATTATACCAGTATTTATATTAAATAAGCGATGTTTAATCTCATACACAATGTCACTTGATGCCTTCGATTATCTAATAGTGGCGCGATAAACTATCACACACACACCTTTTGTATAAAGCAGCTTGTGAATTACCTTTATCTCCTCTCGCCTGATATTTTGCAGGTAACCAATATAATAAGTATTATTTTTGAAAAAGTAAAAAAAAAAAAAAGAAAGAAAAAATATGGATGCAATTGCATATTTGAGTTGAGTATGATTTTTAATTATCAAATGGCATAACAATCGATAAGAATTGAAACGTAATTTTTCTTATCTTTTATCTTATGAAATACCTACGTCTCGAAACTGCGAAAAGAATAAGTACATAGATTGCATCTTAAAAAGAGGACTTTCACAAAAGAATGGTAATAAAAAAAAAGAAAGAAAGAAAAGAAAGAAAAAAGGAAATAGCAGATTTTTGCCAGATTACAGCTATACAGCTGAGTGTTTTACATGGCCAAATGATAAGCTATTCAAATAAGTATTGCAAGCAGGGTTTCTCGCCATTGCGCCAAATTGCGACTAAAAACTTAATTTGGCGAGTATACAAGCGATTAGTTTCGCCAAATTGCTAGCGCTCAATTTTTGCTTTCTTTTCTTTTTTCATACATATACATATTTTTAGTATTTTTGTAGCGGATAGTAGAAATTAGATTAATAGCAATCGTTGTTGCAATTATAAAAAATTAGGTTATTTTAGAACATATTGAAAAAAGGAGATACATTAAAGGATTATGTATATATATATACATATATAATACCATATACATATATATATATATTTCTTGTGCTACACGGCGAATCTATTTTGCTAATACAGTAAAACCCCGATAATTCGGATTAATTGGGACCGGACCCAATCCGGATTATCGAAAATCCGGATTATCCGGAGAATTAGAAAAAAAAAATGAAATAAAATATAGCATACTAACAGAAAATCACCTTTATGTTAAACTTATTGAATATTTGCAGAGAGTAATAATGTTTACTTTGCTTAATTATTCCGAAAACATGTCAGAAAAAGTTTTTTTATTTAGAATACGACGATGAAACATGTTAATGTTATGGAAATTAGCCAATCGCTTCTCAAACTTGAAAAAAAAAAATGACCAAACCGATCCGAATTATCCGGAGATCCGGATTATCGGGGTCCGAATTAGCGGGGTTCTACTGTACTTTTATCATTTGGCGAATGTTTTTTATTTTTACTACCAAATTGGTCAAATGTCAGCGAGAACACTGATTGCAAGTTATTATCAAAACCAACAAGGAAAATATTTTTTTGACTCTTCGTGCACGAATATACACTATATGGCCAAAAGTGACCGGCCACTTGTGATTTTTGACGTTTTATTAAATATCTAAAATAGGTACATGAGGAATTATCCTGAAACTCCAGGTGTGTAAACAGAATAGTACACGTCATACATTTCCGTCATATTTTTTTTCCCCGAAACACCATAGGGAACCATCAAAAATTGAAAAAGAATGAATATATTTTGGATAACTCTGTCATAACTACTGTAACAAAAGTGTAAATTAAAAATAATATTAAATTATGTATTCAAAATAGTATTAAATTAAGTATTCAAAATAGTGTTAAAAGAAATATTGTAATTAACAGTAAATGCAATATACAATGCAAGTAAAATAAATATTGACACTGAAGCCACAATCTTAAAGTAGATGTCTGATTTTACTTTTTTTTGCTTTAAAGAGAAAAAGCGGGCGAGAGTTTCGATGAAGCGTTGGTCACATGGAGTGATTCAGCAATCTGAGATGACTCAGCTTTTCCTTTTTCATTATTTTATTTTATTTATTTATTTATTTATTTATTTAAATATTTATTTTTCATTTATTTTTCATTTTTTCCTTTTTTTTTAGTTTTAGTAATGGTTTGAAATGAGGGTATTTTAAAAATATTTCTATAAATAACAAGATTTTTTTTTTTTTTTTTTTTTTTGCTACATAGTACTATAAGTATAATTATGTTATTATATGAGTATTTAGATTATATGATTACAATAATACTTATTTAGATCAATGTATTTTTAGTTTTTAATCTTATCATATTCTAAAAGTATAAAAATCTAGTTGTAAATCAGTACGAGGTCAAATCAGATTTAAAATATGAGCTTTACGATAATTACCTAACAAATTTTACGCCCCCATCTCTAAAGTCAGGGGCATCAGTGCCAAGGTTCAGGTTCAGCCTTAATTTGGCCCTGTTTGCGCACTTGGCTTGGAAGAGAATATGACAGCATTTCAAAAAGTTTCTCAAAGAATAGTTCAGAAGAGGTTACTAACCTAAGTTGATAGGTCACTAAACCAGATTGGAAAGTTTCTCGTTTATCACTTTTAAGATTTATTTTAAAAGTTCTGGTTCTTCTTACTGCTTTCGATAGCTGAACAGTTCTTATCACAAAAGAGAAAAAAAATTACTTCTTGCTTTATTGACTGATTTCTCCGAATTGGTTTTTCTTAATATATTTATAGACTAAAGACTTTATCTGATGAAAAATGCTGGCGAAATATAAAGATAGTACTGACTTTAAGAAAAGTAAATTGTAATTGAGTCACATATTACTTTAGACAGTGCTTGACTATTGCAAGAACAAATTCTTCTAATCTACCCTCCCCCTCCCCGGGCTGTTACATTTAAAAGACCCGTCAAAACCTTGTAACTTTTTTATTTAAAAAAATATAAATTTAGGCTGAGAAAAATGTCGCGAGTGTCCCCAAAGGAGAACATTGAACTGGATCTAACCTATATCCATTGATTAGTGTCAATATAGCATACACAATATTGAACGTACCACTATATTTGGATAGACCCCCTCATCTTTTTCCTTTATTTAGGGAATAACGAATTTTGAGCTTATTCTATCGATGATTATTTTCAGAATTTTCAAGCTATGATTTTGGGACATTTACAAAAGTTGCTTTATACATTTAGCTAACACATTATACAAATTACCTTTTGGTTGCAGTGACGCCTGCTCAGCGGAACATTATTTACTAAATCTGATCATTTTCCCTACAATTTTTGATATTTTTTAATTTTGGTTATATCAAGTACAATATTTTTGTCATATTTTTTTTGAAAAGAAAATATTTTTATATTAAGAACTCTGCATAATATAAGCAAACAAAACTTGAAAAAAATTGAGATTGTTTTTATAAAAACTTTAATTTATCAATGAGTATACAGGATATTCTCATAAAAATAAACACAGTTTATTACAGTAAGCCACGTAATCATAATCTGCAGTTCGGATGCTTTTGATACATTTGTTTTGACAGGATTATGCAAAAGATCTTCGTTCTTTTTCTATTTCTTGACGATTCCTATGGGATTTCAAGAAAAAAATATTCACGGAAATATATGGCCTGCGCTATTTTCTTTAAGTTCTTGAAGCTTCAGAATAATTCCTCGTATATTTTTCCAGACATTAAACAAAACGTTTAAAATCGCAAGTGGCCGGTCACCTTTGGCCATATAGTATATATTCGTTTCATTAGGATTTTATATATAAGGGCAGACATAATTTTTAACATATAAAAATGGCTGTTGCTATTGTTAATGAAAAATCTGAAAAATACAAATTAAATGTAAAAATTTCATTAGTGTTGTTTTCAATTAAAATATCATATAAATAGTCTTCACTTGTAGTCTGTAACTCGGGGGGGGGGGGGGAGATAGGATATTCGAACCCAATCGCGCCCGTCGGTTAAACCGTTCGAAATTTTCCGTGGTTTTCTTCGAACCTTGGTCACCTTGTTTAAATACGGGTTTGGTTTTCTTAAAAAGACACCCATGGAGGGCACTCCTCCTAAGGCTTATATCCCTCGTGCAGATAATCGGCCGTCATACATAACATCTGTAAACCGGGGAATCCGGGTAGGAATACCTTGTATATATAATAGGCCTACATCCAATTAAAAGAAAGATAAAAATGTATTTAAAACAAATGTGATCATAGATAATTAAAATTTCGGCTTTGATACTAACAAAAATACATGTCTCGTGATATTTATGCACACGTACCAATATTACATGAGTGCATATTGGGAAGTGCCATTCAAACGTGTAAGTTTAGGAATATTCGTTTGTAATTGAAAAAAGTAATTGTAAACAGAGCAGACCGCTTTCCGAGAATTTCTTTGGAGGTTTTATTGTAATATAGATTTTAATCGGAAAAATTGTCGAATATCATTCTGAAAAAACAAAATCACGTCAAACCGAAGTCGACCTGCAAGATTCAAAATCCGAAGCCGAATCAGATTTGATTCGAATTAGATCGATTTGAACAATTTGAACAAATTGAAACAATATCATTAATTGAAAGCGAATGTAATTCTCAACGTTCATAATAATAAAATTATCAAGATTTTATCTTTTCATTGTGATCTTGGCTAGACAAAAGAGAAAGTCACTTGTCATTTTATCTTGGCATGGGATCCAACAGATGATGAGTTATCAAACGTAATAAAAGTAAAACAGTTGAAACAGGCCTTAATTACAGTATTATCTGATCATTTATGAGCGACTAATCACAAAATTCAAACTAAAAAAAAAGAATTACAAAAGAAAACGAGAATAAGGTACCCTGGGGTAATAACGCCAGGCGGGGTAATAACGCCAAGTGCTTATATTTTGCATAATTATGAAATAATAAGGTAAATGACACCCATGTGCTCTGCGCAGATGGGTTTTGAGTCATATAAATCGCAAAAAAACAGCTTCAAGTTAATTTGTTTCATTTTTAGGTCTTATTGTTTTTGCAAACAACTAAAATTAACGCTTGATCTAAAATTTGCGAGATACGTTTTGTGATGTGTAGACTATCTTTTTATCCGGAAATACTTTGTTAATTACATAAATTTGTAGTGCATTTCATGAACTTTTAAAATGTTGTTGAAGATTTTAGATATCTTCTCGAGATAATTTGTAATTTAAAATGTACTGCGCAATAACTATACCGGGGTAATAACGCCAATCCTTGGCATTAATACCCCGGTTGATTCCCGACAGTGGCCGAGCTACATCCTAAATACTGATTTAAATAACAACACAGTTAAAATTGTGCAATATTTCTCATAATTATATTTAAACGGACCTTTTTGAGCAAAAAGAAGTTCACGGTCTGATATTTTTTTGCCTCATCCCCCCCTCCC
Source organism: Maratus speculifer (assembly GCA_964019185.1). Lineage (NCBI taxonomy): Eukaryota > Metazoa > Arthropoda > Arachnida > Araneae > Salticidae > Maratus > Maratus speculifer. The sequence continues at coordinate 94,468,855 of OZ025297.1, read as the reverse complement.
ACACCACACCTTTATTTTTCTTAAACTTTCACAAAAAATGAACATTTTCAATAGCTTAGAATGCAATTTGTCAATTTCTGAGTTTGTAGAGTTTGTATTTTTAGAATTGGGCTATCTACATGCAATTATTCCATCTTATTTTATAGTTTTGCTTGCATGGCGTTATTACCCATATAGGTGGGTAATAACGCCAAATAGCATTGGTCAAGAAAAAACGCCATTACATTTTATGAATACATATCTGTTAAATTATTTTATTTTATATAGATAGTCAATGAGTTGCTGTATCAGATCCTATATTTGTTTGAAAAATACAATCTAAAACTAAGCCGTGAAAATTGGTAAAACCTTAACGTGGCGTTATTACCCCAGGGTACCTTACTAAGAGAAAGTATTGTTGTTTTATAGTCATCAATCTACAAAGAAAAAAAAAAGTGAATTACGTTTATTACTTTTATTTCAATCATGGTGATTGACAGGTAAAACAAGGAGTTGAAATTTTCCCATGGAGTAAAAAATATCTGAAACCAGGAGTAGAACTCAGAACATATGGTTTAACTTCTCAATGTTCTAGCAACTGAGGTGAATAGGATGAGCTGAATAATATTAAAGACAGAATATTAATACCAAAAGTTTTCCTGAATGAAATGTGTCGCCCATAGTCTTCCAGGATAGCTCAGTTGATGGACTATTTGTATGTTCCGTCGTATCTCTCTATTGTAAAAAAAAAAAAAAAAAAAAAAAAAAAAAAAAGTAACTAACGTTGTCACGGTCACTTACATTGATTTTTTTTTTGTGTGTGTGTGTGACTGGGGATCTTCTGTTAATATTAAGAAAACTACCGTGTATAAAAATATAAAAATAAGTAAGTATTATAAAGAAAAGTTTGATAAACACGCCGATGCAGACAGTTTTTAAATCGAAGAATTATTTAAAGCGATATTAAATGTTAAAATTGTTCAAAAATGTTCCATTAAAGAAAGTTTTATAGGAGCAAAAACTATACATAGGAATTTAAACTTTTTAAAATAATTTTATACATTAGAAAGTTTCCGGTGTGCAGACTGTAATTATTATTATTATTATTATTATTTTTAATTTGACTAATTCTTTGACGTTTTATTTCCATTTTTAATTCAAATTTTCAGCATTTTGAGAGATATCTGTTGCATATTTTTGAAAAGGGTATATTTTAAGTTGTTGCCAATTTGTAAAAACAGCGCAAAGAAAAATGTTTCTTATTTACTTACGTTACACTTCACTATTAAAACAGAAAAAAAAAATTACAAAACAGAATTAAATTATTACGCATTAAAAACAGGGAAATATTGTACTTGCGTCATAAACTATATTTAAAAGTGAATTTTAAAAGAGAAAGGTTACATTAAAATAATAATTGCATTAATATGTGGTAAAAGCCGCAAATAAAAGAAATTAAGTCATATTTCATATAATATTTTTGCCAAATAGCTTAAATTAAAAAATATTTATACAACGCAATTATTTCATAATTCTGGACAACTAGTGTTGCCAACATTAAGATAGTAAACTATTAGAAAACTATTTCCTCTCTAATAACAAAAATATTTTCATATGAATTTTAAAAGAGAAATAAAATTTTGAAATAATAAATTCAATATGCTATAAAAGCAGTAAATAGGAGAAATTACATCATATTTAAAATGACCAAAAAATAATATTGCAAAACAAATTAAATTTAAAAAGTTGGAAATTGCACGTGAAGCGTAGCAAATGAGGTGGGTTCGTACTTCAACGAATAATAAAAAAAAAAAAAAAAAAAAAAAAATCAGATCTTGCTGTTATAGTGGTCGGAATCTTTTGTGTGTTCCTGTAAATACTATCTGCTTTTTATTATACAGGAAGTAACTTTTATTAAACCTCCCCAAAGTATATCAATTTCATAAAATGTGAAACTGTTTAATATAATTAAAACACGCCCCAAACAACATTTCCCCGTATACCATAATGCAGTGTTATACTTTTGAGTAGCCTTGTATAATAATAATAAATATGCTTTATATCATAAATTGTACAGAATGTATATTTTAGTGTCTTCTTCATAGATTCATGTAAATTCTATTGATTGACAAAATTGACATTTTTCTTGTTTTAGATTGCCTGTAGAGAAATAATTTTTCAGCTTACAGTGCAATATTTTAAAGATTTTTCGAAGTAAATTTTTAGAATTTCGAAATTTCAAAAATTTAATTAAAAAAAACTATGAAATATGGCACTTTAAGCCGAAAAACACATTCTCTGGCAGCAATCTAAAGCAAGAAAAATGTCAAATCAAAGCATTCTTTGCAATCACAACACAATCTTTTCAAAATATTTAGCGTTCGAAACTTTTGTATAAGATTTTTACAGCTTATCTGATAAACAAACCGTTTACTGCATAATTCTATTGATCTTTGTTTTTGAGAAATTTAATTTTGAAATCAGGGTGTTATTTGCTGGACACCCTGTATTTTACTAAAGACGAAAACAGCCATTGGATTTCTTAAAAAGAAACTCGTTCGAACTTAAAATTCCCCAATTTAAAGTAAATGATTAAAAAACCGAATACAAGAAGATCGCAAGTGATTTTTTAATTATAATTCAATATTCCGTAATTTTTTAAAAGCCAATAAAATTAGCGTGCTTTTGGAATCTGCGGTGTTCGAGCGTAGCTCATAGAATGCAGAGCAGATTATTATAATTGTTAAATTGTTGCCATTTTACAATAATAACTGAAAAAAATGTAATTAAAATACATGGAATTTTGAAAAAATATAAATGAGTGTTTTCTGATAAAACATGGATCTATTAAAAATTATATTTCATTTTAGGTATCTATATTAATGTTACAAACAAACGCTGCAAATTCTGAAACATAAAAATAAACACATTTCGGAAATTTTTTTGCTCCCAAATTCACCACACATTAATGTGTTGTGAAGCGTCTTTTCTGTTGTGATTGCATTCTTAATACGTTGCAAAAATGTTGCCCTCTTGAAATGGTTTCATATTATGTTGCAGAAGTATTGCTATCTAGAAATGTGTTCTAAAAATAGTGTTGTTAATTGTATTGTAAATAGTGTTGATGAAAATAGTTTCTTAAAATAGTGTTGTGCTGCACAACTCTTTATCCGCAAATTAATAACACATTGTAAACACCACAGAATTTTGAACACTACAGAACAACACATGTAAAACACTTTCAAAATATTTTTTACATGGTGTCTTTAAAATTACAGAATTTAAAAAGTGAATGTTTTGAAAACACATTTTTTCTCCTTGTAATTTTGAACAACACTTTTTGCACAATTTTTTTTATTTCGTGCAACACATTCGCAACACAATCAAAAAAGATTTTTATTAGAAGTGTTGATTTTTATGTTCAAGTTAGTGTTGCAAAACTGTTTCATGCGTTTGCAGTGAATATAGGCATATGAATCATTAGATAGCCTTTTTTTTTAATAACACGAGGTTTTGTTTAATAAACGGGACGTAGCTGCGGTCGTTCGCTAGCTTCATCGCCCCGAGCCCAACCCTTTCCGATTTTCAGTGCCTTTAATTTATCTAATTTTAATCGATTGTTTTGAATTACACTTTTTGCGAGACTTGTGTATTATTCTGCGATAGTGATATCCTATACATACTTTTCTACAGATTTTGTTTAAGACTGGATCGTAAATATAGAATTCTACTGCGGATGTGAATCACATCAATTCATATCATATAAAAATGTGTGTCTTAAAACTGAAATATGTTTTGTACCATCTATATTTATATACATACATTTTTTTTTTTCTCTTTCATCACGGGCGACGCTAAATTCCGAAAAAGCATAATTTCTGTTTTCTAGTTTATTTATTTATTTCATAGTTTAATTAGCTATATTTCGATCTATTTTTTGAGTATTTTTTATTATTATTTCTTACCGAACGATCTTTTTTTAGAAGTGTTTTTCAAAGTTTTTTGTCAAAGGCTAATATTAACAAAAACTTTTAAACAGTATATCTGTATTATTATTATTATTCTACTTCTGATATATGAACTATATGAACTATTTAATCGTAAATAATTAATCGATAAGGACAAAATTTCATTTGCACACTTCATAAATATTCTATGTGACTTCCATTGTTCACAGTGACAACATTTAAACATCTTTTTTGTTCAAACATGAGATGTCATCTGCATCTGTTGTAGGCATTTTGGAGTTCACAATTATCATTTCTATCATCGTAGTGCAAAGAAGATTTCGTCAGCGGGACAGTCAAGCACCTACAAATGCTAATAACATATAGGATGTTTGAACAAAAAAGATGTTTCGATGTTTGTCCGTGTGATCAAGGATAGTCTCATTTATAAAGTATGTAAAAAAAATTTTGAACGATAATTCTATTAATCGATATTTCGATTAAACGATAATTCGATTAATTAAATATAGCCGTTTGAAATCGCTATATTCATTTTGAATTACTCTGTATTTTTAGTGCAATTAAAAAAATAAATAAAAAGAGTTTGAAGGTCCCTTGTCCCTATTTGAAAAATGAAAAAAAAACATCATTTGATTACATAATATAAGAACGCAAGCGCATTCCAAGCGTTCCTGAACATAAATGAAAACAGAAATGTGTCTGAAACTTAGCTCCTTCGGATCTGTGAATTGCGTTAATGCCAATGCGTTTTTGAGTAACGTTCCAAAGATCATTTAAAGCAAGACGCACTCAATTTCTCTTTCTATCTCATTTTTATCTCCGCTTGCATCTTCACCCTCGCACTGATATAATCGGAATTCCTGCAATATTCAATACAAGAAAAGGGGATAACCCTTGAACCTTTTCCATCGATGACAGTCCGTTCCACGCAAGACAGACAATTAAACCAGTTAGCGCCGGTGCAGACTGATACATATATATTCTTTTTTATCAATCCCATCCACAAAGTCTCGTAGGAGATGCATCATAAGCTATCAGTCCGAAGTACAATTAGGAAGTTCGGATAAATTTGCGTGATGTCATCCTCATTACGTAATGTGGGTTTCTAAAATCAAAAGTTTATCAAAAACTGGGGTTAATTGGATGATTCAAAACACGATCTTATTTATCTACTATGAACGATAAAAAGAGGGTGAAATATAGTTGATAATGCCAAAACTACTGAGATATTACTGCTGAGAATTTTTTGAAAATTAAGGACAAATCAAAATCTGAAAACTGATTTTTTGAAAATTTAAAGGTTCAGTGCCCCTTTAAATTAGTTTGATGTTTTCGGGGTATTTTCATATATTGTTTTATAATTTTTTTAATTAAACGTATTTTCGGCTTGGAAAGCAGTCATATGTAGCTCATTTCGTTCGTATGACTTTGTACAACTGATTTACACTCTAAGAGCCGACCGCACAAAACCCGAAGTCATCGAGCACAAGGAAAATTCCTTTAATTAATGGAAGAGTAGTCATAGGGGGATCTAATCATCGGTGTCTGCCGGAAGCGAAGGGGTACATAAGCCAAAAATTGATACCCCTAGTGGTTCACTCGTAGGTTTAACATTGTGTTTGCAGTACAATTAAAAGTATGAAAACACGGAAAACCGGGTGCAGGAAAACATAATGCTAAGTCTACGAGTCAATTACTAGTGGTATCCATTTTTGGCTTATGTACCACTTCGCTTCCGGCAGACACCGATGATTAGATTCCCCTATGACTACTCTTCCATTAATTAAAGGAATTTTCCTTGTGCTCGATGACTTCGGGTTTTGTGCGGTCGGCTCTTGGACTATATCGGCGCTTGCATCTTCACCCTCGCACTGATATAATCGAAATTCCTGCAATATTCAATACAAGAAAAGGGGATAACCCTTGAACCTTTTCCATCGATGACAGTCCGTTCCACGCAAGACAGACAATTAAACCAGTTAGCGCCGGTGCAGACTGATACATATATATTCTTTTTTGTCAATCCCATCCACAAAGTCTCGTAGGAGATGCATCATAAGCTATCAGTCCGAAGTACAATTAGGAAGTTCGGATAAATTTGCGTGATGTCATCCTCATTACGTGATGTGGATTCTAAAATGAAAAAGTTTATCAAAAACTAGGGTTAATTGGATGATTCAAAACACGATCAGTTTTATCTACAATGAGCGATCAAAAGAGGGTGAAATATGGATGATAATGCCAAAACTGTAACTGAAAAGTTTAAAATTTCTTGTCGATACTGAGGAAAGTTATTTCATAGAGCCTCCAGAAAAATAAACCTCTGTAAATAACAATAATACATAAACATGCTCACCTTACTTTGTTAAAATATACAGGATGTCTGAAAATTGTATCTTGAATTAGAATCCCGCGCAGGATTATGCAACCCAATTTGATTCAAAACCGACCCGACCATCAGCAGATCGAGTTAGCATTATTATTATTATATTATTATTACTATTATTATTTTCTTAGCGGTTCGGTTTCAGGTCAGTTTAACTTCCAATTTTTCGCAGATCGTGTTGACTTTAAATATTTCGGGTTTTGGGTCCCTTTGGGAGTGTGTTTTGGCTTTTGAAATTTGGGTTTGAATTGACCCAATTAATCTTTTTATATTTCGAGTTCATGTTTGAATATTTTGGATTGGGGTCGGTTTCAAGTAGAGGTTAAAAAAAAAAAAAAAAAAAAAAAAAAAAAATGTTGGGTTTGGGAGGTAAAATTTTTCTCTGGATTATATATAACTGCATATGTTCATGTAACTAGGACGTTTTATAAATGCATATAAATTCATAAACATTTTGTAATTTCCTCAATAGCGTACATGTCGGTTAATGTTTTCTTTCATTAGATTTATTAGTACTTAAAATGATTCAATAAAAAGTTAAAACAGAATTTCTTGCTGTCATCATAATTACGTGTTATGTCTCTAAATTGAGAAGTTCACCAACAACTAATGTTAACACATTGCGTGCCATGATGGCTGATACTGAAACTAAAAAAATATGTATATTGTCTTAGTTAATTATTAACAAAATATAATCCTGTTGCAAATAAAAGTTAAGTAAATTTTAAACAATTTTTCAGTAAATACTTAAAACAATATTTTTTTTAGCTTTATAATCATATTTTAGATTGTCAGTCACGAGTGAATGACACGACCTAAACGGAAAGCTCAGGGTCAGCTACCGGTGACAGACGTGTTAATTGGGTGAACACTAGAATTTCTAGATCGATTGACACTAGAATTTACAAACGGTTTTTTTTAGAAATTAAGAACTCCTTAATTTAAGCCTTAATTGTAAAAGCAAAATTTTATTAAAGTATTATTGGTGCCGTTCGCAAGTTTGGAATTAAAACTAGGTATGCCCGGACTGGACACAGTATTCCGGAAAAAGTTAAAACTGTTCTCGGAACCATATTGGCTATTTTTTGACACATTCCTGGATTCGTGTTTATATGCTAAATCATAAAATTAATCGGGTTTTTTTAGAAACTATGTAATCGAAAAGTTTCTTTCCATTCTTTGATAAAGTCAGAATATCTTTCAGAAAATGCTGTGAAGCCAAAAAAAATTAATTTTTATTTCTCAAATATATAATAAAAAGAATATTGCCCAGCTAAACTGATGGCATTGAGCTCACAGGCTACGCATACTAATTGTACATTACAGCATTACAGCCTTATATTTTCAAGGGTTAATTCCGTTCGAAAAAAAATTAAGAAGGGGAAACAGCTCTCCCCCTTCCTCTTTTTTATACTTAATCATTGAACCCCCAAAGCTATCAAAGACATGCTTTATCATATAAAAGATCTATATCCAAAATTCAGAGCAAATCAGATAATTCTTAATAAAAACCCATTTAGCATTTATATAATTTAAGAGGAGTTATCCCCCTCTTTTATACTTAACCATTCAATTTCCAAAACTATTCAGAGATTTGAACGAAATCTGACAATTCTGCTTGAAAAACCCATTTATATAAATTAAGGGGAGGGGCATTAGAACCCCCGTTCCCCCTGTTTATACTTATTCAATGAACACCTAATAACAGTCACGGAATCGCCTCATCGGAATGATCCTATATCTAAATTTTGAACGAAAACTTAATTCTGCATGAAAAACCCATTTATATCAATTAAGGGGAGGGGCATGAGCCCCCCGTTCCCCCTCTTATACATATCGAATAAACTCCAAAAACTAATCAGGGAAGCGCCTTGTCAGGATATACCTATATACAAAATTTCAAGTGGATCGGATATTTTTATCATGAGTTATCGCGTTACGCATGTACGAACGTACGAACGTACATACAGAACAGGCGGGCACATAAGCTCTCAGGCTATGGTAGCCTGTGAGCTAAAAAGGAGGAGAAAAAATCTTTTTCTTCTCTTCTAACCACTGTTTTTCTTGAAAGTAAACATACATATTGGCAGGGATGTAGTAGAGAGTATACAAGGGTATACGTCGTATACCTTCTGGATTTTTTGAAGGTGCACCGTATTCACACTGTTTCTCAAGAAAGCTATAGTATACACACTGTATAGTGTATACCCACTGCTTAGAGCGTTTATCCTCTGTTATTTTTACGATTATACCCCTGAGTAAAATTTAAGTTTATCAAATAAACTTTTTCTAAATATCAACTTCATACTGTTAGTAACAGAAAATCGAAACTGATTGTGTGTGAAGTACCATGTGTCGTCTGGCTTGCAAACACAAAAGCAATATTTCAGCTGATAGGATGATTTTTGCTGATATACACACGCATAATTGATTATTTTTTGTTTTCCCTTCCAGAATAAAATAAAATGTTAATAGACTGGATGGACACTTTTTCAAGGTCGATTTAAAATCAAGAGTTTTTCTAGTTTTAGGTGAGTTTGTAACTATGTAAATACGTAGCACCTATAATTTTCGTTCAATCCGTCCGTCTAACCGTCTGTCTGTCCGTCTATCCGCATATAAAAACGCAAAAACTGCCCACCGAATCTTTTCAAATTTAAAATGTATAATTAATACATAATTTTGTCGAGTTGTTTCAAATTTTACAAAAATTGGATGCATGGTTTAATTACAGGGACAATCAAAAGTATTCCATTACACTACGGTCAATAGGAAAAAATAGTTTCAAGTACGTTTTAATGATGTTACACGCTTTTCAATATAGTAGAATTGACATGAATCTATAAAGTATATACTAAAATGTACATTCTGTACAATCTATGATACAAAGAATTTTTATTATTAATTTTCAGGGCTACTCAAATATATTCCACTACATATTGGTATACGGAGAAAAATTGTTTGGGGCGTGCTTTAATTATATTAAAATATTTCGCATTTTATGAAATTGATATACAGTCGGCTCTCGTTAATTCGAACTCGTCGGGACCGCAAGAAATGTTCGAATTATCCGAAATTCAAATTAGGAAAAAAATTAAATGAAAACATGCTTAATATGGTACTATCACAAATGAATTAATGTTATAGTGTTTTTTAAATTTATTTCGTATGTTATGATTAGAATATGCCTTAATATTAAATTAGAATGGATAAATATATAAACTAATTAAAAGATTAGAAACAAGCACAATGGGAGAAAAATTTAAAGCGTCACTGATAGACAGACGGGGACTAAGAAAAGGATATCAAATGTATTGGATTATATGTATACTCATTCGGAACAATTCTCACAAAAATCAAAGAAAGAAAGTTATTCAAAATATCTGAAATCCGTGAGAAAGAAAAGAAAAATGAAAAATCGGAATTCTCTTTAGTTCGAATTAAACGAAGTCAAGAGAAAATGAGTTCGAATTAATGAAATTTTTTAACGTTATTCTGCCGTTGAAAATTTCGGGACTTCATGTTTAGTTCGAATTAAGCAAAGATTCGAATTATCCGATTTCGAATTAACGAGAGTCGACTGTACGTTGCTGAGGTTACAAGTTACTTCCTGTATAATAGAAAACACATAGTATTTACAGGAACATACAGAAGATTTCGGCCAATATACTGTATCCGGAGTACTGTATACTATAAACGCACCTTATTTGCTACGCTTCACGTGCAATTTCCAACTTGTTAACCATTTCCACAGTTGTACGAAATGTGTAACAAATCTTGCCTTGGAAAAGAAAAATATTGAAACATTTCAACACAGAAAGAGATTTAACGATTATAATTAATATTATTTCATTTTAATGCAATAATACTAATAATACTAATATGCATGCTAATATTTCCTAATAAATGTAGCATAGCAGAGCCACCGGTTATGTGGTTTAAACCAAAATCTAGTCAACAATTTGTGTCAATTTACAACTCAATCTGAAGTTTTATGAAAATCCTTACATTAGTTTTTGAGATACGAATTATGCACCATGGCAGTGCTACCAGTTGAGCGCTTTGCACCAAAATTTAATCAGTATAATGTTATATTAAGTACTAACTAAATAAACTAAATAGTACTAACATAAATAAAATTTTTAATTTCTAAGAGAAAAAAATATGCTTAAACTAAATTTAAAATGCTGTATCATGAATAAGTCGCAATAGTTTTTAAAATAGAAAAAAAATGAATTCAAACAAATATATTATGAATGTTGGTGATAAAAATAATAATAAAATAAACCCTAAATTGGTAAAAACTACGAATTTTTTTTTTTTTTTTTTTTTTTTATTAAATCCATTTTAGTATGAAAATTTCAAGTTCCAGCACCGCCGTTCGAATTCAGAACCTTCTTTTTACTAGCGAGATGCTTTATCTCCATGTAATGGTATCTAACGAAAAAAAATAGTTGAAATTAAAGTTCTGTATTAAAATTTAAATCGCAAAAATGAACGAATGACATTGTTAAGATTGATTTAATCAAAATAATGGACTTTCTCAAAATTTTGTGATCTATCGTGGATACGAAATATTCGGCTGCAAGTACACAAATTTTGAAGTCTCTGACTTATACAATTTTTGTGTACGGATCAGCGCCGTGCATAAGGGGGAAAGAAGCGAAGGAGGCGGTCGTCCCGGTCGCGGAAATTTAGGAGGTGCCAAATTTATACTACCAACATCATTTTTTGACTTTTGATTATACTAACAACATCATGCATATTAGTATTTAAATTTTCGGGTTTTATAGATCACGGAGATTGCACAACGTAATAGAAATACAGTCCTGAATCGGGTCAGGTAACTGGATTTAATCCGAGCACGACCTGACCCACAGTTTGGGTTTTGCCGGGTTTTTTCGTTGTGGTTCGGGCAGGATGACTTTAGATATTTTGAGTTCGGAGCTGTTTCGGGTTGGGTTTTCATTATTTTAAATCGGGTTCGTATTATTCATTATTTTGAATTCCGTGTTTTTCCGATTAATAAAAAAAATCTGTATATTTTTTAAATGAACAAAATTGACTAGTTGAATATTAATAAGTTTATATATTTTTTTCCTTTTTATTTAAACGATAAGATATAAAATCATATAAAGATGTAAAAGAATGTGCACAACTTTTACAAAATTGTATTAAAATCCGGGTTAACCCTCTCATGCATCCAGGCCTCATATGAGGACAGATAATTATTGCATTATTAAGCAAAAATCTTTTGAGCATTCATTTATAGAGATCCGATTTTTTGATAGATAATAGCTAGCATATAGTGCAATAATAAAATATTTTTATAATGGGTTTTCATTTATCTCAAAAAATGATTTTTAGTCAATAATGCAAAATAATGCAAAATAATTTATGCATGAAAGGGTTAATTTTCTGTCACTTCCTGATTGGGTTAGCTATCCAGGTTAACTTTACGCAGAATTTTCGAGTTCGAATCGGGTACAACCCGAAGTGAATTGCACTCCAAATCAAAGAGATGAAGGGACCATATCTCTCATTATTTGAATTATTTGATACAACTTTTCAAGAGGATAGTAATACTTTTTGAACTTTTCCAAAAAAAGCAGTTTATCCATTTGCGCCCCACCTCCCCCTTCTTTTTTTTTTTTTTATTTCGTAGTTGGTGCCATCGCCCTTGATGAAAAAGCAAGCAAACACTGTAGACGCTGCAGAAAATCCTCACAGTTTTGATAATTTGATTTTTTTTCTTTTCTTTTCTTGTTTACCCTTCAATCAATCTCGGAAAACCTGCTCCCTTCCTCCCTCAAATCCCAAAACTTCTATCTCCAGTCTCAGTTTCGTCTGCGGTGGTCTGACCTCTTATTATTTCTGAGGAAAGTGACGTCACGTTGAGACGTCCGCTTATTGAGGTCGGGGAGTACTTCGGCCAGATCGTCTGCCAGCCGGTTCGATTCAGTCTGCTCTGGTGAAAACCGAATGTTCAAAAATTTCGTTTTTATAGCGTGGAATTTTAGCAGCGTGACTTAGTTTACAATTCATGGATATAGCTTTTACTCATGCTTGCCATGTGTTTAGACAGTACTCGCTGGGATTGGATGTGTTTCAGCTGATAGTTTGAGAATTTATGGCATTAACTGCTTAATCTGAAAGGTAAAGTAGTTTAATATATTTTTTAACTATTTTATCTTTATTTAATTATTTTTTTCCGCATTTTTTTAAACAATTGTTAAGGGTGGTTTTGAATTCGTTGAAAATATAATTAGTTTTTTTTTTTTTTTCACATTTTTTAATCGATATTTTTCATTTCTTCCTTTTCCCTTTTTTTGAAAGGTGCGTACGTAATTATATGAATAAGTAGCACCTATAGTCGTCGCCTGATCCATCCGTCTTATAGTCCGTGTTATAGTTTTTGCGCTGCCTATAACAGCGCAAAAACTAAACAAAAGACAAAAGTTTAAAAATTAAAAAAAAAAATCGTTGCAGAATTTTGTCGTGTCATTTATAACGTTATGAAAATCGAATCAAATTTTTAAAAGATATTTATAAAAGTTACATTCACTCTATTAAACCCTGTGATATGTCATCAATTCAAACATAACCCATGATAGGTCATGATTCTATATTGCTATGGTGATGACATCAGATTTAAGGGGGAGTCCTGTTATTTTCGTATGACTGAATTTAATCTGTAGTATCTCGTTGGGATTGGATGTGTTTTACTTGATAGTTTGAGAACTTAATAGCATTGACTGCTTGATGTAAAAGGTAAAGTAATAAGATTTTTTTTTAAATATTTTATCTTTATTTGACGCATCCTTTAAAAAAAATGTTAAAGGTGATTTTAAATTCGTTCAAAATATATCTAATCTTTGACTTTTTATATATTTTTAATCTATATGTTTTGTAAATATATACAGGACAGTTGCACCATAAAATTCATTCGTTGCAATATTTTAATTTTTACTCACGTGTAAGTGGCAACATTTTAGAACTTTTAATTCATTTAGATTTTAATTTATTAGAAATATTATCGCTCGATCAAGATGCAAACTTAGTCCTTCCGTTATCATATTTTCCTGAAGACGCCCGCAGAAGACGTGCGAAACGTTGATAGTTTTATTTTATTTTAATTGTACAAATGTATATTAAAATTCTTGTTTTGTGCACCACTGAGCAATGTGTTGTATTTTAATAAATACATTCTTATTAGCTATATGTTTTGTTTCTTCCTTTTCCCCTTTTTTTTTAAGTGCGTTCTTAATTATATAAATAAATAGCACCTATAGCCTCGTCTGATCAGCCCGTCCATCCTTCCGTCTATCCGCCTATAACGGTGCAAAAAATATCCAACAAAATTATTTGAAATTAAAAAAAAATAATTAAAAAAAATAAAAATAAAAAAAAAAGCGTTGTAAAATTTAGTCGTGTTCTTTAAAACGTTGTGAAAATTAAATCAAATTTGTTTTATTTTTTCAATTTTAAAAGAAAACGGAGTGATTCTACTGCCACAATTACAAAATTGGTACAAAATATTACAAATAATAATAATAATAATAATAATAATATCTCAAAAATAAATTGAGATACAGCTTTAAAACAAATTGCATTTAAAAGTACATTTTTATCTCTATACGACGGTGTAAAAATTTAAAATGTGTGATGTTTAGAATTGTAAAATTTGCAGTAACGAAAATTTCAAAACCGAGATTGCAGGGGAAAGTGTTGCCATTCGCAAAATGACGTATGCGTTGCGCACAGATAGGTTTCGCCTTTGTAATATAAATACATGAAGAAAAAAAATTTAAAGATGTGCATACTATAGATACATTAGGTCTGAAGAGGTAAACATGCATTTCTTTTTACTTTTTCTTTCTTTTTTTTTAACCCTTCTTTTCTGCAAAGCAGATTTTATAGACGGTCCTGTATGCATGTTATTTTAGGAATGGAAATAGTTACTATTATTACTTTTTCAAAGCATACATATTGCGATCTTTATATTTTTATTAATATTTCGTTTTCTACTAGCTATTGTTTAAAATATTTATTGCTGTAGTTTCAAAGCTAGTTAACCTATTTTAGTGAGCATTGCTTGGCAGTTGATTAACTCTATTATCGTTGTAACTTAAAAGTCGTAACCATGAAAATTGACTATTTATTATCTACCCCCGGTTGACGAAAAAATGCTTTAAAATAAGTTTATTAATTTATAATTAAGTTATAAAAATATTAAAAAGTTGTACTGTTACCAGAAATACACATGTGTACATAATTTTTATAATTGTGAAAAATTCACGTTTTTTTTTTTTTTTTTTTTTTTTTTTTTTTTTTTTTTTTTTTTTTTTGACTATTTTGGAAAACAGTTGTTGTCCTCGGTAGAGAATTGGGAAATCTGAAGTACAGTCGACTCTTTTTAATTCGAAATCGGATAATTCGAATCTTCGCTTAATTCGAACTAAACATGAAGTCCCGAAATTTTCAAAGGCAGAATAAAGTTAAACTTTTTCATCAATTCGAACTCATTTTCTCTTGACATCGTTTAATTCGAACTCATGAGAATTTCGCTTTTGCATTCATCCTTTCTTTCTCACGGATTTCATATTATTTGAATAACTTTCTGTGTTTGAAATTCGTGAAAATTGTTCCAAACGAGTATACATATACTAATCCCATGCATTTGATATCCACTTTCTAGATGCCTCGTCTGTCCATCAGTGACGCTTCAAATTTTTCTTCCATTGTTCTTGTTTCGAATCTTTTAATTAGTTTATGTATTTATACATTCTAATTTAATAATTAAGTCATATTCTGATGATAACTGACATAATAAATTTAAAAAACAATATAAAATTAATTCCTTTGTAATAGTACTATATTAAGAATGTTCTCATTTCATACTTTTCATAATTCGAACTCCGGATAATTCGAACATTTTTTGTGATCCCGACGAGTTCGAATTAACGAGAGCCGACTGTATATCTGAATCTTTTTATTGGTTGAATTCCGCAACTTATTTTATTTTATTCGCTTCTTATTGGTCCATGTTCAATGTCCAAAAGTGGAGTACTTCTGTTTTTTATTTTATTCGTTTTCTGATTGGTCTAAGTTTAAAGTCCAAATATGGAATACTTCTGTTGCGACGTTGCCAAAAAAAAAAGCATTAAAAAAACTACAAAAAAATTAATAACTCAAAAATAAATTCAGATGCAGATTTCAAACAAGTTGAATTTAAAAGTAAATTTTTTCTTTATACGACGGTGTAAAAATTGAAAATGTGCAATGTTTAGAAGTTTTAAAATTTGCTGTACCGAAAATTGTTAAACTGAAATTTCATTTCATATTTGTTTATGATTGGTCCAGGAATATTAACATGATTCTAAATTTCCAGGCATATTAATATGATTCTGTTAATACGCAAGCTACGTTTTAATCATCATAAAAATATTGTTATTATTTTTTTTTTTTTTTATATAGTAATTATTTGTAAGTCTAAAATTTTAGTCTTTGAAAATATTATTTTCCAAATAGTCGTTGTAATTTGTTAAATTACAATTTATTTATTTATTTATTTATTTATTTATTTATTTATTGGTCTTACAGCTCCACAACAGAGATGTTTGGAGATGCGATGTTTCTTTTTTTGTTGTTGCTACTCATTTCTGTTTCATCCTATTCTTGTAGTTCTGATCCCAAGTATTTAAAATGAGATGCATTCTTTAGCTCTTTGTCTTCTCTTAAGTCTTCCTTGAAACCTGGTGTTAACTTCAATAACCAAAGTAGTTAAATTTCATAAATATTTTAGGACCTATGCATAGAATTTTAACCTTATTTCGTAGGCACATACTTTATAAGATTGCGGTGTTTAATCACTGATCATATTTTAAAATTTGACTACATTATCCAGACTTCTTTTTTCAAGTTTTTTATTCAAAATTTCAGATTTAATCCTTTTGGGTCTGGTGAATTATTAATAATGCATGTCTTTTAATGGAGTATTATTCCGTTTTAACAAATACTTTTGCTAGTATTTACATGTAGTAATGGTAATACATGTCTATGCACTTACTATATGACTTCATTTATGTTTAGGCATTCAGTAATAATAATAATTATTATTATTTGCTTAAGGTCCCTGTCCTCGCTCGAGGAAACGCTAGCGAGCTCATGCTATTCATATGGGGAAGCATTTTTCTAATAACTCTTTCGCATTTTGACATTTTTGAATTTTTTTTTTGCATTGGATAGCTGAGATGCATGCCGACAGCGCACCTTTTTTACTTTTTCGATTTTGGTTGCAGCTATTTTTTACAAAGTTAGTTTCACTTTCAAAAACTGTTTCGAAACTGAAAGTGCTTTTTAAAAAAATGTCTGCAACCAAAATCGAAAAAGTAAAAAAGGTGCGCTGTCGAAATGCACCTCAGCTATCCAATGCAAAAAAAAAAAAAAAAAATTATTCAAAAATGTCCAAATGCGAAAGAGCTATTAGAAAAATGCTTCCCCATAGGAATAGCATGAGCTCGCGAGCGTTTCCTCGAGCGAGGACAGGGGCCTTAATTCCCTTTGCGCCGTTTACGATTCTTTTATTTCAAGCATACATTTCACCCTTTAAATTTAAAATAGAAGTCATTGTCCCGAAAGAATCGTGTGTAATAAAGCGTAGAGATTATTAAAATGTTTTAATATCAGTTAAGTCTTTTTGTAAATGCCATATCTTCTAAACATTTCCAAAACTTCTTTCTTAGCCTATTATCGTAGAAATAAGAATTGAATAGTGCGCAAAACAACAACATTCGTTATTTTTCAGACAATGAAATATTCGTTAAACACTAATTATTCTAATATGGATGGCTAATGTAAATGTCATTAACGTAAAAATAATATTTTCTAAAAACTGAAAAAAAAAAAAAGGGTTATATAGAAAATTCACTCTTTTCAAGTTGCCGTTTTTATTTGCAGTTGTCGCAGTTTAACCCTTGATCTACCGAATTATTTATCAGGAAATTCTTTCACCTCAATAATTATGTTCCTAAATATCCGAACATATACTGTTATTTTCAAATTATAATAATGTGAAATTTAGACATGTTTTTTAATTAAAATTGATTAAATGTACCGATAGTTATAACTTTTTTTGTAAAATATTTACAAAAATAGTCTGATTAATTAACCAAAAATATTCTTATGGAAATATCCCAAATCTTAAAAAAGCAATGTATTTAAATGTATTATGATCCTCTCTGTGAAATGAAAGGCTTTTGTAGTTTTAGTTTTTCCATGTAACTTTTTTCCTTAAAAAGAAAAATTATACCTATGAAAATGATTAAGAATATCACCGCTTTTTGAAAATATTTAGCTTCTACTATTTCTGCGCGCTATCTAAATTTGATGGAGAAGAATTTATTGTGTGGCAAAAACATTCAACTTTCATAATAGACTAAATAAATAAATTTTATGTTAAATTTTCTTCATTGGTACTTAAAAGTACCGTCAGTGTATAAAGGAGATATATATATATATATATATATGTTGTTAAAATTACTATGTCTATTCTTTGAAACCAGTTTAAAAACATTAAAAAAAAAATAATTCTAAAAAATAGATTTTTTATAAATCTGAAAACTTTCAAGTAAAATCTTATGACCAGAATCACGTGTATTATCTTCAAGTATACCAAATCATTCTTTTAATCACATTTTTCTTGTCAATTTTTAAGATACTCGATAACATATATCTGTGGCTTCCGGTAATAACCAGGTTAGGCACATTTTTGAAAAAAAAAAAAAAAAAAAAGAGATAATTTAAGAAAATGTAGCTTTAAAAGCGTACTTTCATCTGCCATAGTACTGAAAAATGAAAATCGAATACTTGCGTCATAGGGCGACTATAAATTTTTATTTAAAAATTGAAAAAACAGTAACAATCGGGTAAGTGCACATAAAGTAACGGTAATAATCAGATAAAATTTCTATTTATTTCTTTAAATCGTCTATAATTCTGTGGCTTCCAGTAATAACCAGGTAAGGCACATTTTTAATATTTTGAGTAATTAACGTTTAAAGTTTTAAAAAATGTCTTTTTATCATTAGTTTTATAGCAAAATAGATTAGAACTTAATAATTTTCACTACATTCAAATAAAATAAAATTTTAATGTCATTTACATTTATTAAGAATAAATGTAAAACGGTAATAATCAGATAAGAGTTACATTTTTAATTGGTTCTCAATTAATAAAAACCATTTTTATATAACCATCTTGGCATAAAAAGAGGTTCTTATATCCTAATTGAATGTAGCGAAAATTATTAAATTCTAATCTATTTTATAAAAGTAATGATAGAAAGACATTTTTAAAAACTTTAAATGCTAATTACTCAAAATATTAAAAATGTGCCTTACCTGATTATTACCGGTATCCACAGATATTATCTTTTATAATGTTAGGTGTTATTGCTTTCTAGCTATTTCTGAAAAAAAAAATATTATAAAAAGTCGTAGTCATTGAAACTATATTTTAAAAGCCTAAGTTATCTGACAGTCATCAACAATTCCGGGCTAACCGCTTCACTTTTTACATGCCAGACGACTATTGTGTTCTTTAATATCAGCCAGGCACTGGTGATAAGTTGCCAAATATTGTTTTATCGCCATCATTTCATCTATATTATAATAGTTCAAGTCATGTGACTGCCATAAACAACTACGAGCTGATTCCATAGATTTTCATATGCAAGCTTTCAATTTTGATTAAAAAATCAAAATTGTTTTTTCGAATGAAACTACATAAAAGTTGCCATTGCCATAATCGAAAAGAATTCTTGATAGTTTTAGATTAGACGGATGCAAGTTTTGTCAATAGCATTTTTTAACCCGCCAATTAAAACTTTTTTTTTTTTTGCATGTTAAATAAAAACAATGCTTTGAAGTTGAAATTAGATATCATTGTTTGTGGCACTATTTAATTTTTTTTTCGTTAAAAAAATAGGGGGAACTGGGGCACATTGATACACCCCTTCTACAGCTCACAGGGTCATTACATGAAGTTTCAAAATAGCTCCAAAAGGTGACACTAGTGTACACAACTACATACAGAATGTCTTGGCATGATTCAGTAGTTTGATGAAATGCGACGGGTGATTTATTGTTTTTGTAGGTCAAAAGTAAATTTGAGCTGTACAATTGCAATGGTATCATACAACTGTTCCAGTATTTTCAACCGAAAATAATACTCTCTCTGGCAAGCAATACAACTCTTTATCAGTTCCTCATTCTTTATTGTTAGGTAAATTATGAAGAGCTGGATTTGAGACTCATTTTATTCAAAATGGCTGTATGGGTTACATTGATACACTCTATGTCGGGGCACATTGATACAACCTTAATTGTTTTTTAGTTCATTTTTTCATTACCTTTTATTTATTTAATTTTTTTTTTATCATACATTCATTAATCCAACCATTTTTCACCAAAAATTTCTAATATTAATTTTTATTGAAGTGAAATAGCTCTAATCTTTTATATTCGAACATTTTATAGTGTTTTTGCAAACAGAAAACGTACGAAATTACCCAAAAGCTAGTACAAGTAGAACTAATAAAAGAAAAGGATGGCAGCCTGGCAAATCTGGAATTTATTTCGATTCCCCAGAGAAAAAAGTATTTTCGACATGAGAAATGTTAAGTAAGAGAAACAAACTGCAGAACAGAAAAGGACCTACTACTACTATTACTTTTACTATAATTATCCTTTATTTTCTGTGTATAAACCTATTTATAAACAGAAAACCTGGTAATTTTTTCATCTTTCCTAAGAAAGAAGATAATGCTGGGCTTGAAATGCTAGATATGACAAATTAACACAGCCAACAATCAGACAAGGAACAGCCAGAACATCAGGTCATTATACATTTAATTTTGATTGCTTTAATATTGCTTAAAAATAAATTGTGGGTGATTTGAATTTCTATAAAAGAATATAAAATGGTTTGCTAACTCATTTTCTATGAAAAATATGCATTGGTGTTATTTTGTCGCCATTTTTCTCAAACGTATCAAACTATCCCATGAAGTGTATCAATCCCCCCGGGGATGGGGCATATTGATACAAATGACTTTTTTTTTTAATTATATGCAAAAATACTATATAAAACAATGATTGTACATTTTTATAACATACCACACAAGTTTTTCTGTCACCACATGAAAAAAAACTTGAATTTTCTACTTTCTTCACACCAAAAAAATCCTTAGAAAAAAACTGTATCAATGTGCCCCAGTTCCCCCTAAATAAATAAATAAAGAGAGAGAGAGAGAAAAGAAAGATGAGAAAGCCGTGAATTTTATACGTTGCAGTTTTAAAAGAAAGTATCATATTTTTAAATGAAATGAATGAAAGGATTGCATGTTTAATGAAATACATAAGAAAATGACGAAAACAATATTTACCGATTCATTACCTGCGCAAAAAAAAAGCTCTTGATTTTTTTTTATCAGATTTTTAAAAAAGCTCTTGATTTCTCTATCAGATTCTTCTAATTTGGAGAAAGATTGAGTAAGTAAATTGAATTATGAATAAAAGTAGCATGATACATTGCTTACCACATATTTAACAGAGGCCAAACTGGTCGCTAAGGGCGGTTAGTAAATAAAAAAAAAATAATAAAAATTGTAGATTGACGAATTGTCTTAAAAATTCAGTCAACAAATGTAGCTACTTTGATCTTAAAATTTCAAATTTAGATGTGAATTGTTTATAATATTTTTACGCAGAATTTATTTTTATATGGATGTAAATCATCATACATATTAAAATGAACAAAAACATATTTTAATAATATTCTTATTTTGTACTTAAGATATCATAAACTTTAAATATGAAATCAATTTTCGGAAAAATATATTAAAGTGTTAGCCATTTCTGAAATTTTTGAAATAAAATGAGGGGCGCTCTTAATTTTCAAATAGGAAATATATTTTCAAAGAAATAATTTTAAGTCCTTTTTCGGAAAATTATTTTTGAGGTGATGATTTCAAAAATATTGAAAAGAATTTTAATCACATTGTACGTAATGTGCAATATGATTAAAATTCTTTTCAATATTTTTTCATCGAAATTTTCAGGCTACATATTGTAAAAACAAACTCAAAATGTTATTTGATATAAACGGATCAGAAGTTTCTAAATCGGGCCATAAAAATAGAGTAAAGTCGCTTAAAAAAGAACTTCTCTATAACGGAATCATGTCTTAAACGTAAAAATTTCATTGTCCCTACCAAATAGCAATACCGTACAATTATACTTTCTAAGACAAAAGCCTGTTTAAAATGAATTTTTTCGTCTGTCACTTTCCATTTCATTTTGGCAGATTTTATTAAATTAAATACGCACAACAACTTTATTTAGTAAAACCTGTGAAAACGGAACCGTTTGGGACAGAAACAAAATGTCATTTTAACAGGTATAATTATATAGAATTCATTTCGGAGACAATGCATTTTTTTTAAAGAAATCCACTTTAAACAGTTCCATTTACGCAAAATTTTATGAACATAGTATAGTAAAATTTTTAATATCATAATCAGTGTTGCCAGACGGGCTACTTTCGTTTAAATTCAAATTCTTGACTGACACCACTCTTTTGACATAGTAAAATGCGCCTTATTTAATGACATATTAATAAAGGCGAAAACAAACGGAAATTTGCCGTTTCACAAAAGTGGTGCGAATCAAGAAATCTGAATTCTAAAAAAGTATAATCCACTGGCAACACTGATCATAATCGTTAGAAACCATATAAATTTCGTTTTAAACAGATTTCTTTTTCCGGTATTGTATATTTTTAAGGTAGTCCTTTAGATTGAATTGTAAAAAAAAAAAAAATAAATAAATAAATAAAATAAAATAAATAAATAAATAAATAAATAAATCATTACAAGTTCAACTTACCGATCATGTGGCATCGTTACTCCACCGTTTATATAGAAAACGGTTACTTAAATGTATTAGGGAGGATTCTCATAGGTCAAAATAGAGATATTCTATCAAGCGATGGAGTTATGATGCAGCAAAAGTTTCAAATTTTTAACAATGTGCCACTCGTGTGAACTATAGCACGAAGAATGTACACTGTTAAAAATCTGCTGCATTTTGCTGCAACGCACTCCCCTGCTTGTATAGAAAACGGTTACTTGGCCGTGAAATGGCGTTTTCTCATTGGTTGGAATAGAGATATTATATACAAGTGGTGGAGGGCGTTGCAGCAAAATGCAGCAGATTTTTAACAGTGTATAATGTAGAAATAGGCTACCTCATGGCATGTTCAGCACAACTTACCGGTCACTTACCGAAGTAACCAATGTTACGACCGATTGTAGACAAGTTCGAAATGAAAATCAAATCGAAGTGTGACGTCAGCTACAATTCAACAGGATAATTTTCATTGGTACTACATTGGTTCGCTTTCGTACTGCCCTACAATCGGTCGGTCACTTCAGTAAGTTGCGCTGAAGATGCCCTTGATATGAGAATAGAGACACATAGCATATGGGGAATCTAGATACACTGTAAAAAAATGGAGGATATTCCAAATCTGCGTTCGAGGCTATAAAAGGTCACGTGGTACCGGTAATTTACCCAAAGAACTTCTAACTGATAAGCAGGGAGGCTTCTACTGCTTTCCCTATGAACTGTTTCATTGGCTGGTGGGAATTTACATTGCATCTAAAGAAGCTTTCTCTTCTTTACGTTAGAAGCTTTTGCCTTGACCACGTGATCAAAACGTAAATGGAATATCTGCCATTGACCCTTTTGCTGCATCGTCACTCCACCGCTTTTATAGAAAACGATTACTTTACTGTGTTATGGAGCATTCTCATTGGTCACAAAAGAGATATTATATAATAGCTGTGGAGTGACGCTGCAGCAAATGGGTCAAATTTTTAACAGTGTATGAGAGAGGTGATGTGTAACAATTGTTTGTTTGAGAACATTCTGAACAAAAGTGCACTGTTAAAAATTTGACCCGTTTGCTGCAGTGTCAGTCCACAGCTTTTATAGAATATCTCTTTTATGACCAATAAGAATGCTCCATAACACAGTAAAGTAGCCGTTTTCTATAAAAGCGGTGGAGTGACGCTGCAGCAAATGGGTCAAATTTTGAACAGTGTGAATCGACGAGAATCTTGGCAAACCATTCATTATCGTCAAGCTAAAACTTGTTAACTTGTCACATTTATATAATTCAACTCGTCCACGTGAGTAGTGGCAACTTTTGGAACAAAATGTTCGGTTTGCCACACACTGCTGAAAACTGGAAACTTTTGCTGCATCGTCACTCCAACGTTTTTATAGAAAACGATTACTTCACTCTATTATAGAGCTTTCTCATGGGTCAAAAGAGAGATATTCTATAAAAGCGAGGGAGTGACGATGCAGCAAAAGGGTCGCATTTTTTGCAGTGTATAAAAGCGGGGGAGTTACAATGCAGCAAAAGGGTCAACTTTTTTACAGTGTGTGTGCTATTTTTTTCAACTGTTAATCCGATATCAACAATATCAAAATCCTGCAATCAGCGCTCAGAATTATGCTCATTGACTCCGTCTTTCTTGGAAATCGCGATATTTCAGATTCCACCTCTAGTAACAATTTGCAATAATGTTTCTTGCCGATTGAATGTGAAAGACTCGTTTCCAAAGGGATTGCTACATTGGTAAAATGGCAAGGCTAACGAAAAAGAATGCTGGCGCGCTACTTTTTGCTTTAGACCGCTAAAGTCACATGATGCTCCTTTCGTGAACCCGCATTCGTACATCACGTGACTCAAGCGGTCTTAAAATTGTGACGCTGCAAATCTACCACGGCAGCCCATCATTTTAGTTTGCCTGACAAAAATTGTATCTTACTTCACTATGATGCATGGAGCTTTGCATACACGTGCTAGCACAATGGTTGGATGTTATTATTAACTACTGTGTGAAACGAACTGTCATGGCTGGCGTGTTTTGGAATTTCTCCTGTTTATATTTTACGAATTACTTTGAAAACAAATAATTTCTTTTGACTCTGATAACAATCTCAAGATTTTTAAAATATGGTAAGATTACTTATTCTCCTTTTTTTATTAAATAAAAGCCTGTGTTGAAAATGTTACAGGTTATATGCGTTGTTTGGAGTCTTTTCAGTCATATTGGTTGTGATGCTTGTCCCGTGTATAATTTACTATTAAAATAGTACAATTCAATTAGAGCTTTAACAATTAAAAAGTTATGATTTTAACTAGCGGCATTTTACAAGTAAATACGCTAATATCCCATAAATGGTGCACATTAATTATTTTTCAGCACCATGTTTTCTAAAAAATAATATTCATGTTGTAAGGTTTGTGGTTAAATAAGATTAAAAATATTATTTAGAAGTAGTGGTACTAAAAAGTAATTTTAGTACATTGCAAGTGAAAGATCAGTGAGCATGTTTATCTAAATAGCAATGACAAAATTTCATTAAAATTTTAAACGAATTGTTCTTTAACAGTTGTCCTATGCATATTTTATATAGGTTTTATTAAATCTTACTAAAATATCATATTTTTAACTTATTGTATATTATTTTTAAAGGTAATTTTGTAGAGAGGAGTGGGGAGGGATGGGACACATTTTACAAAAATAATATCAATTTTTGTCACAAAATTTCTGAGGTAGGCGAGAATGGGGTGGAATGGGATAGTAGATTGTCATTCTAAACATTTCATCAATTACACATTAGATGAAACAATGATGCCCCAATATTCAGCTAAAAAAAAGTAGCTGATCTGCATAAAATTACAATTGTACATATAGAAAAAGATTATTTGAAGAATCAAAAGTAGAATTGCTTCATACTTCCTATGCTTGCTGTAAATTAATGAATTGTTTATGCATAGACGTAACAATTTCCCTATTTATAGAACATTATAATGTATGGGAGAGGATGTGGTGTGGGGTACTTTTTACAAAAGTAAGACTAGTCGTTGGGGGACCACCGTAATACTTACCCATCATGGACATGCATAACATAAAATATGAAAATAAAATGCATGTAAACTATTTAAAAAATGCATCGCAATTCCAAAATAAAATTTAAACGCATATTTAAATAGTTTTAATATACATAGTAATGCTCTATCAATGAATTGCTGATGAACAGATTTTGTAAGTTATATAAAATGCCAAAATACTCAAGTAGTACCGGATTGCGTAAAAGAAACATCCTTATAACTCCAAGAATAATAATCATATTAACTTACAATTTACTGCGTCGGATTAAGTGTCTCATTTCCAATTAAAATATATCTTTGAATTGAAATTTGAATGAAATACAGGGTCATGAAAAATCGAAGAATGTAGAAAACAGGATTGCACATATCTCGACAGTAAATAACCCCATCGACTTTGTTCTTTATGCAAAATTTGTGTTATTTTATTTCCTTTTACGTCCACTCCTTAAAATAAAGCATTCCGAAAATTTTTGTATATCTTTCATCAGAACGAATTTTTCGAGAGTCCGAAAAAAAAAGTTCCGGATAATCGAAGTTATTGATAATAAATAGGCTTCGTTCCATTATGACATACTAAGCACATACAAAGTTTCAAGTCTCTATCTCAATTTATTCGGGATATAGAGCGATTACAGACAGACAGACAAACACACACACAGACGGACGGACGGCAATTCTTTTTTTCTAAAAATATGTTTTTCGGAATCTCCAGTATCTGAAACGTGTAAATCCGTCAAAAAAAATTTTCGATTTTCAAAATGATTGCAATACTTAGCCTATACTACATATGATGGGTAAGTAAAAATTAAATTAGTTTGACACAAAAACAAAAATTTCAATTTATGCAGTGCAAGGTGAAACATTTTTTAATCTCCCTGAACAATACAGAAACATAACATGCAAAAGATGTTTTATAATAAAGAAAGTTAAAGTTTTAAAATATGCCCCATACCTACCAATTAATAGGGAGGTGTGAGACAGCAATAAAAACAAGTTGGAAATTGCACGTGAAGCGTAGCAAATGAGGTGCGTTCGTACGATAACGAAGTTTTAAAAATATTACTTTCATATATCAATCTCATAAAATTGTAAATAGTGAATTACAATTAAAATCAGACAATCATCAAACAATGTTCTCCCTATACCTTTATGTAATGGAATACTTTTGTGTGGCCTTGTAAATCAATAACAAATGTTCTTTGCACCATAAATTATGTAAAATGTATATTATAATGTGTACTTTATAGTTGCATATAAATTTTATTAAGTTCGAATGAGTGTAACACCATTAAAATGCATTTGAAACATTTTTCCCCATTGACCGTAATGTAACGGAATACTTTTGATTGTCCCTCTAATTGATCTATGCAACCGATTTTCATAAAATTTGAAATAACTCGACAAAATTATGTAATAATTATGTATTTTAAATTTCAAACGATTAAAATGCATTTGAAACTTTTTCCCCATTGACCATAATGTAATTGAATACTTTTGATTGCCCCTGTAATTGATCTATGCACCCGATTATAAAAAAAATTGAAATAACTCGACAAAATTGTGTAATAATTATGTATTTTAAATTTCAAACGATTCGGTTGGATAGTTTTTGCGTTGTTATTTGCGGACAGACGGACGGACAGACAGACGAAGGGACTGAATGACCATTATAGGTGCTACGTATTTACATAATTACGGACGCACCTAAAAATGCTATAAGCTACAGATAGTCCAGTGTCGGCTAAATATGCAATCAAAGAAAGATTGTAGGTTGATAATGTATGTGTCACATACAATATAAAATTCCAGTATCTTTACTGAAAATCCAGGATTGTCAGTCATAGATAGCATTAAATAAAAAAGAATACTGCCCAGTTAAACTGATGGCATTGAGCTCACAGGCTACAAATACTAATTGTACATTAAAGTCTTATATTTTCAAGGGTTAATTCCGTTCGAAAAAAACTAAGAAGGGGAAACAGCTCTCCCCTTTCCTCTTTTTTTATACTTAATCATTGAACCTCCTATACTATCAAAGACATGCTTTATCATATAAAAAATCTATATCCAAAATTCAGAGCAAATGAGATAATTCTTAATAAAAACCCATTTAGCATTTATATAATTTAAAAGGAGCTATCCCCCTCTTTTATACTTAACCATTAAACTTCCAAAACTATTCAGAGATTTGAATGAAATCTGAAAATTCTGCTTGAAAAACCCATTTATATAAATTAGGGGGGGGGGCATTAGAACCCCTGTTCCCCCTGTTTATACTTATTCAATGAACACCTAATAACAGTCATGGAATCGCCTCATCAGAATGATCCTAATCTAAATTTTGAACGAAAACTTAATTCTGCATGAAAATCCCATTTATATCAACTAAGGGGAGGGGCATGAGCCCCCCGCTCCCCCTCTTATACATACCGAATGAACTCCAAAAACTAATCAGAGAAGCGCCTTGACAGGATATACCTACATACAAAATTTCAAGTGGATCGGATATTTTTATCATGAGTTATCGCGTTACGCACGAACGCACGTACATACAGAACGGACGGGCACATAAGCTCTCAGGCTATGATAGCCTGTGAGCTAAAAATCATCCATTTGAACTCAGCACCTCCTGTCAACCAGCTTCGAGAGAAGAACTTCTCAACCACCAGTAGTTATTTACATTAATTTTATTAAAAGCAGTCCCTTTGCTTGCATGTCCCATTCCTCCCTGCTAAATTTTTTTTGTTAAGTTAAACTACTTATATCAACAACAATACTTCCTTTAGAGTTATTTTAAATTATGGATAATATGCAGTATAATGTTTCAGAAATAGGGAAATTATTATATTTACACACACATATACAGTCGACTCTCGTTAATTCGAAATCGGATAATTCGAATCTTCGCTTAATTCGAACTAAACATGAAGTCCCGAAATTTTCAATGGCAGAATAAGGTTTAAAATTTTTCATTAATTCGAACTCATTTTCTCTTGACTTAGTTTAATTCGAACCAACGAAAATTCCGATTTTTAATTTTTCTCTTATTTCTCACGAATTTCAGATCCTACGAATAACTTTCTTTCTTTGATTTTTGTGAAAATTGTTCCGAACAAGTATACATATAATCCAATCCATTTGCTATCCATTTTCTTAGTGCCCCGTCTGTCCATCAGTGACGCTTCAAATTTATCTTCCATTGTGCTTGTTTCTAATCTTTTAATTAGTTTATGTATTTATACATTCTAATTTAATATTAAGTCATATTCTAATTATAACTGATGAAATAAATTTAAAAAACTATATAGCATTAATTCCTTAGTAATTGTACCATATTGTGTTTTCATTTCGCATTTTCCATAATTCGAACTTCGGATAATTCGAACATTTCTTTTGGTCCCGACGAGTTCGAATTAACGAGAGCCGACTGTATATAAATTATTGTACAGAAAGCATAAAAATTATATGAAATACATTTACTTTTTATTCTTCAAATATTCTTTTCTTTTATGCAGTTGTAAGCTTGTTCAGATCAGCAGTTGTTTTCCATTTAATATTAGGCTACCACTGATTCATTTAGAGTGTGATTTATAAGATGATAATACTTGATCATAATACTTAAAGAGATAAACACTACTGCCCCATTCTTCCCATTGTCCCATTCCACTCCTCTTCTTCCCCACATCTGTTCTATCTCCTCCCCACTCATTTTCAGTGGCTTACTATTTTAAATTAATGTGATTCCACAAATAAAAGCAAGTTTTATGAAATGAAGTTATGATTGATGCTTTCAAGGCTTTTATAAACATATACGTAACAAAAAAATTATACCATGATAATAAAATCCCTTTTTTTATTAACACTTAAAATAAATTGCAGAGAAAAAAACATTACAATTTTGTACTTTTGCTCGGCGGTCAAGGGGTTAGGATCAGGTACCCGTAGGTGCCCTAATATGGATCACCATAACTCCACATACGATTAACTTGAAATTTTAAAATCCCATTAAAATATCATAGTTATAGTCTGACAGTTGATATTCTGAAAAGAAGAGTCTAAGAATGCATAGAATTATTTTGTAATTGCATTTCAAATGCAATGTTTTGTTTAACCGTTCGGGTCCGAAATTTTTCAATTTTTAGAAAAAAAAAATTTTTTTTGTTAATAATATTAACACCAGCTATCCAAATAGATTAATTAATGTTTAAGAAATATTTCATTGACTGAAAAATAAGGAATGTTGTTGTTTTCCGTACTATTCGATTGATATTCATATGAAAATAGGCTAAGGAAGAATTTTTGGAGATGTTTAGAAAATATTGTATTACAATAAGATTAAACTTATATTACAACTTTCTAATACTTTTTGCGCTTTAATACACATAATTCTTTCAGGAATGTAACTTTTATTTTAAATTTAAAGCGTAAAATATATGTTTAAAAATAAAAGAATCGCAAAAGGCTCGAAGAGAATTAGGCAAATAACAATAATTATCATTATTACTAAATGCCTAAACATAAATGAGGTTATATGGTAAATGCATAGGCATGCACTATCATTGCTACATGTAACTATTAACAAAAGTATTTCTTAAAACAAAATTATACTCAATTAAATGACATGTACTATTAATAGTACACAAGACCCGAAAGGGTTAATAATTGGATTCATTTTGTAAAGATTGTGCGCAAGATTTATCATAATTGGATTGGCACAAATAACAAAGTTTTTTTTTTTAAATTGTTTTGAGATATAATATCGCTTTATGTACTCTACACTGAGTAATTAGTTCTTGAGTGAATATTTTTTTTTTCTCTAATTGAATTAATTTGATAAAAAGTTTATTAAATCCAATAGATTTTTTAAATCCCAAGATTTTAAAAGATTCACCTTTTATATAAACATTTTAATATTTTTTTTCTTTTTTCTATATTACCTAAGAAAGGTGTTATAAAAATAAAAAAGAAATGACATTGACATGTTTCGGATCCGTCTAATAAGATCCATAATCATAATAAAAATAAAAATAAAATTCAAATCGTTTTACGGTCAGTACAAATGACACGTGACGATGAGATATAAACATCAAAAAAGAAAAAACCACGCGCTCTATTATAAAAAATTATTATTAAATTATTAAATTATTTGTTATTATTATTAAATTATTATTAAATAATGGTCTATTTTAATTTAATTTTTTATAATAGAGCGCGTGATTTTTTTTGTTGTTTATATCTCATCGTCACGTGTCATTTGTGTTCACCGTGAAATGATTTGAATTTTATTTTTATTTTTATTATGATTATGGATCTTATTAGACGGATCCGAAACATGTCAATGTCATTTCTTTTTAATTTTTATAACACCTTTCTTAAATAATATAAAAAATTTATTAAAATGAATTAATTTGATTAACTAATTGATTTGATTAATATGGAATTAATTTCTCATCATTAAATTGTCACAGATACTAAAATAAATAAATAAATAAATAAATAAATAAATAGAATAACTAGTTTTTTTGGGTGAATATTTTTTCTTCATAATTTAATTAATTTGATTAAGTAATAGGGTCATTCCACGTGAAATCAACCAATTTAAGGAAAACTTGTTGCATCATAGTCACAGATTTTTTTTTTAAATTTTTATCATAGACAGACATAGTACTGAAACCCTCAAATCTGAAATTTAAAAGTAATTTTCACAATATCGGCCGAGATATGGCCATTTGAAAACTGGCCATTTTTACAAAATGGCGGCCATCTTGGAATTGTATCACTGTCTAAATATGGCCATAACTTGACAACTAATGGCTCAAAGTTTATATATCTGGTACCAATTTGAAGCTATTTGTACAAAGAATGAATATTTCACATCAAAACGATAATAAATTTTCATTTTTTTACTTTTTATTATGTGCAAAGTGAAAATTTCACCCCAAAAAAGGGCAGATTGTAATGGCTCATAAAAAAAATGAATCATCATGAATTTTTCTGAAACTTGGTAAAAACGTTGCTCCATCTGTGTGCTTTAAATAAAAAAAAATTGGAAAGGTAAAATTTGTTGTTTTAAAATAAATGGTTTTTTACAGATAAGGTGTCATTAACCAAATAATGATATTTTTAGAATCTGTGAGCATTCCTGATTCAAAAAATAATGGTTAAAATAAAATTTTCTAACATCTAAATTGATGTAAAAGTATAATCAAAACCTCATTTGTACTAATTTTGTAGAAATCTGCCTCCAGCCCCCCTCCCCCCCCACCCAAAAAAAAAAAAAAAAAAAAATTAGACAATTCAAACAATTTTACACTGAAAAAGATAAGATAATAATTAAGGAATATAATGTATAATTATAAAATACCTATAAATGCAATGCAAAAATATGGTGATTTACTTCACATATAGGGGCAATTGGGGTGGAATGGGACAGTAGGTTTTTCTCTTTAAGTATCATTCTAAATATTTCATCAATCACACATTAGGTGAAGTAATGGTACCCCAATCTTCAGTTGAAAAAAGTAGCTGATTTACATAAGCTTGCAATTATATAAAGAAAAAGATTATTTCAAAAATGAAAAGTAAATTTAGTTCATATACTTTTTACGCTTTCTGTATAATGATTTGATTATGCATAGATGTAACAGTTTCTCTATATATGGAACATTATACTGTAAAATTAGAGAGGTAAAATTTGTTGTTTTAAAAATGGTTTTCTACATATAAGATGTCATTGACCCAAATAATGATTATTTTAAAATCTGTAAGTATTCTTAATTTAAGAAATATTGGTTAAAATGAAATTTTCTAGCATCTAAATTAAAGTATTGTGTTTATATTATATAATTCAATAAAGAAATATCAATTTGCAGTTATTTACACTAAATATTTATTTTTACAGTAGTTTTTATTTCATTTCATTCAAAATATGATAATATAATTCTCAAAACATATTTACATAAATATTTTAAATACCTTACTATGGAATGCATGAAAAAAAAAGGCACATAATATTTTCTCCAGAAATGTTGGAGAAATACTAGCTGTAAATTACAGAGTTAAATTATTCAATTGTGTAATTTAAATACAATAAATATATATAAATGAGTTAATTGAGTTGACATTTGTTATTTTTTGTTCACACTGAATTAAAATTTATATGAACAAAAATCTAGATATGATGAGACAAAAAAATAAATAACAATAATATAATACAAATCCAGGGCAAAACATTGAATATGATGAGAAATAAGCCAAAGTTTAAAATTACACATGGAACAAATCTAGACAAAATAAGAAGAAAATATTTACTTACATGCATATAACTTTATAATATAGCAGTTTTTTCTTCAGATTTAAGCTAAAATGGATTTAATTAGTTTTAAAGTTTAAAAATAATGCTTGAATTGTTCGAGTTTCCTCTGAAATTTTGAAGTAAAGCAGCAATCTTTTCTTTAAATTGCATCAGCTCATATAGAACATGATGCAAGATAGCATCATACTTTGATTATAGCCAATTAAGAAGCAGATGAAGGTACAGTAGCAATCTTTTCTTTAAATTGCATCAGCTTATATAGAACATGATGCAATATTACATCAGCTTATAGAAACATAATGAAATTTTTACATCATGTTTTGAATTCAAAATTTAAAATTTTGAATTCATGTTTTGATTCTTGAAATAATCTTTTTCTTTATATAATTGCAAGCTTGTGTAAATTAGCTACTTTTTTCAACTGAAGATTGGGGTACCATTACTTCATCTAATATGTGATTGATGAAATATTTAGAATGATACATAAAGAGAAAAACCTACTGTCCCATTCTACCCCACTTGCCCCTATATGTGAAGTAAATCACCATATGTATGCATTGCATTTATAGGTATTTTATAATTATACATTATATTCCTTAATTATTATCTTATCTTTTTCAGTGTAAAATTTTTTGAATTGTCTAATTTTTTTTTTTTTTTTTTTTTTTTTTTGGGTGGGGGGGAGGGGGGCTGGAGGCAGATTTCTACAAAATTAGTACAAATGAGGTTTTGATTATACTTTTGCATTAATTTAGATGTTAGAAAATTTTATTTTAACCATTATTTTTTGAATCAGGAATGCTCACAGATTCTAAAAATATCATTATTTGGTTAATGACACCTTATCTGTAAAAAACCATTTATTTTAAAACAACAAATTTTACCTTTCCAATTTTTTTTTATTTAAAGCACACAGATGGAGCAACGTTTTTACCAAGTTTCAGAAAAATTCATGATGATTCATTTTTTTTATGAGCCATTACAATCTGCCCTTTTTTGGGGTGAAATTTTCACTTTGCACATAATAAAAAGTAAAAAAATGAAAATTTATTATTGTTTTGATGTAAAATATTCATTCTTTGTACAAATAGCTTCAAATTGGTACCAGATATATAAACTTTGAGCCATTAGTTGTCAAGTTATGGCCATATTTAGACAGTGATACAATTCCAAGATGGCCGCCATTTTGTAAAAATGGCCAGTTTTCAAATGGCCATATCTCGGCCGATATTGTGAAAATTACTTTTAAATTTCAGATTTGAGGGTTTCACTACTATGTCTATCTATGATAAAATTAAAAAAAAAATCTGTGACTATGATGCAACACCCATTGGTTGAATTCATGTGGAATGACCCAATATTGAATTAATTTCTCCTCATTGAATTGTCACAGATAATCAAAATCTCTTTATTAGTTTTTGAGATAAAATATGCGTTTTATTACTGTACATTGGGAAAAAAAAAATTAGTTCTTCGATAACTATTTTCTCATTATTAAATTAATTTGATTGGTTGATCAATTATTTTATTTGATTAATAAATTTTTGCTGAATTAATTTCTCCAGAATTTTCTCATCATTTAATTGTCGCACCAAATTGTTTTTATTGTTTTGATGTATAATGTGAGTTTTATATACTCAACACTGAAAAAAATAAGAATAATTAGTTCTTGAGTGAATATTTGTTTTCTTCTAATTGAATTAATTTGATTGATTGATTAATTAACCCTTTCGGGTCTGGTGTACTATTAATAGTACATGTCTTTTAATGGAGTATTATTCCGTTTTAACAAATACTTTTGCCACTATTTACATGTAGTAATGTTAATATAAGTCTATGCATTTACTATATGACTTCATCAATGCTTAAGCATTTAGAATTAATAATAATTATTATTATTTGCTTAATTCTCTTTGTGCGTTTGCAATTCTTTTATTTTAAACATATATTTCACTCTATAAATTTAAATTAAAAGGTACTTTCCTGAAAGAATAATGTGCAAAAAAGCGTAAAAATTATTAGAAAATTGCAATATGAGTTAAATTTTATTGTAATACTATATTTTCTAAACATCTCCAAAAATTCTTCCTCAGCCTATTGTCATACGAATATTACTTGAATAGTACACAAAACGACAACATTAATTATCTTTCAGACAATGAAATATTCATTAAACACTAATTAATCTATTTGGATAGATAGTGTTAATGTTATTAACGTAAAAATAATCTTTTCAAAAAACTGAAAAAAAAAATTCGGACCCGAAAAGGTTAACATTGAACTAATTTCTCATTATTGAATTGTCAAAGAAAACCAAAATTTTCTTATTGTTTTGACTTATAATATGCATTTTAGATACTCAACATTGGGAAAAAATAGAATAATTAGTTCTTGGATGAATATTTTTTCTCATAATTGAATTAAATTGATTAATTAATAGGTTGGTTAATTAGTTTATAATTATTGGGCTAATTTCTCATCATTTCACATAATGGAACTGTCAATGATAACCAAAAATTTCTTTTTTTTTTTTTTTTTTTTTTAAATATAATATACTCTACAAGGCGAAAAATGGAATAATTAGTTCTCGAATATATATTTTTGTTGTTGTTCCTAAATCTAAAAAGTTGACTTTTAATATTTTCAAATAATTTATTTCCAATTGAAATGTTATTATTAAAATATGGTTACTAAAATAACGTCCTTAAAAAAAAAAGTTAAAGATTATTAATAATCATTTTTAAAAACTCTGCAAATCTGAAACGATTCAGGCAAAATCTTATGACCAAAAGCACGTGTATAATTATTATCACCCATTTTCGATCACATTTTTCTTATCAGTTTTAAGATACTCGATGACATATATTATCTTTTACAACGTCAGGACTTATTTAATAATTTCTAGCTATTTCTAGAAAAAATAACATAAACAATTCCAATACTAAAAATGCTGGATCTATCTCAAACGTTCAATCAATAAATTGTTACTTTGGTATCAAGATTTCAAATTTTGATGTGATTTAAAAAAATTTTGATGCAGGAATTATTTTTATATGGATGAAAAATATACGTGCATCTAAAAGTTTATGTAGCGTTAATTTATAAAATTGACAGCAGCCTTGCTGCTTTTTTTCTATTCAATACTTTAACGTATATGGGAGAGTGGGACAGTGGGAAGAATGGGACAGTAGATTTTTCTTTTTATGTATCATTCTAAGCATTTCATCAATCATACACAAGATGAAGCAATAGCAGACTTCGATTGAAAAAAATTGATCTTTGTAATCTTGCACATATAAAAGAAAAAAATTATTTCAAGAATCAAAAGTAAATTTGCTTTATATACTTTTTATGCTTTCTGTATATTAATGAGTTGTTAGATGTAATAGTTTCTCTACTTATGGAAAATTATACTGTATATTATCCATAATTTAAACTAATAAGCCTAAAAGCAGCATTTTTGTGTATACAAAACAAGGAAGTGGGGAGAAATGAGACATGGCCATTTCTTTTCTTTCTTTCTTTCTTTCTTTTTCTTTTTAATAAGATGAATAAAAATTGTTAACATGCGAATATTTTTTGAAGGATAATACATTAATTATATCATTGATAACATATTCATTTACTTCAAAATGTAAATAAATTGAATTAATGATTTTTAATGCCATCTATGACTGACACTCTTGGAATGTTATGTTGTGACACATACATTATCAACCTACAATCTTTGTTTGATTTGTAACAAGTTCACACTACATTATTTGTGCCTTGTAGCTTTGTTTTACTGCTGTCCAATATCTCCCTGTTAGACGGTAAGTATGGGACACATTTTGAAACTTACAATTTCTTTAACCCTTTTCCGTTCAATACATTAAAAATAGCCGACTCACACCACTATTTAAATAAAATATTCGTAAAATTTAGTCTAACCATTTCCGCCTTTCAATAGTATGAAAACTTTCTTACAAATAATAGTGATGTCAAAAAGCTTTAAGGGGGCTCAGGGCTTGATCGATACGGAAAAACATGTAAACAGAGTTCTCGCTTCGAGTCCATATAAAAACAGAAGTATTCAGTGTAATTAATTTAAACTTCCTGATATTTTAAAGGTATGTTTGTAGTCTTATAAAATTATAAAATGAAGTACTTCAATGTAATATAATAAGAAATATAGAAAAATTTATGTAACACAATTTTTGAAAAAAAAATTGTGTTATATCACCACCCGCAAGATATCTTAACGTTGAATTGATATAAGAACCTAATTTTTGCTTTAAAATGATCCGGAAAGTTTACTCTATAGAATGAATTAAGGATATAACTGTCACTAAAAAACAATTAAAAAAACTCATAAATTTGAAAATTAAAAAAACCCCTAACAATACAACATTTTTTCCATTAAAAATACTCAAAATATTAAACTATCTAAACTATATTAATTCATTCTATAGATAATGATGTTATATGCATGCAAAAAAAAAAAAAAAAAAAAAAAAAAAAAAAAAAAAAAAAAACTAAGCCATTTCATCAAATAATTTTTATTAAATCTTGGTGTTAGTCGTCAAAAATCAAGTTTTGAGAAAACGCTACTTAAAGTTGAAATTATATGGGTGCGGCTTTGAAATTGTTCATACATAAATGCTTATAACTCCGTTAAAAATGCAAATATTTTTATGGGGTTTTTTGCATTGAGTTCAGAATTAATTGAATAATTAAACTAGGTCATAAAAAAATCGGTTTTTTTGAAAAGTTTTCAATTCCTGAGCCCCCTTAAATGATGCAATAAGCAAATTCGTAGTTCGGTCAAACCAGTTAAGAGGTTAATTATAAAATAACTTTTGCAAGTTATGTTTCTATACTGTTCTAGGAGATTAATAAATGTTTCACTTTGCATGCTATAAATAGAAATTTTTGTTTTTTGTGTCAAACGAAGTTGATTTTCTTACTTTTGTAAAAAGTGTCTCACAGCACCCCACTCTCCCCTATAACTAATATTACGTTGCACTAATGTTTTTTATTAAACCAGATATTGCAGTTTAATTTACACCATTATCGAAATTTAAAATGCTTTATAAAATTGGACGCAGCATGTTACCACCAATTTTAAGATTCAACGTTGGCATAATTTTTTTACTGTGAACTGAAACACACAAAAACTTACGTTTAAAATCCTCTAATTTTGCACTTAACTCTTAAACCTTCAAAAAACTCAATTTTCGAAATAAATAAATAAATAAATAAATACATTAACCTCATCACTGCCGCGAACTAATTTTTCCGTTCACTATAAGCTGCAGGTTTCACTGCAGCATAAGCAATGTTTAAATTATTATACTAATTCTTCAAATAAAACTCAGTTTTTAAAAATTAAGTTAGGATTAATACTTTCAAAGATTATACACGTGTACGTAATAAAATATTTTGTATCAGGTTGAAAAAAAAAATCTTTTTTTCAAGTGTTTTTAATAAATTACAGGAAAAAGTTGCAATTTTGCCCTTTTGCTCTACGGTCAGGGGGTTAAAAGTAATCATTTTAGCTGCGTTCGTAATTATATAAATACGTAACATCCATAGTCGTCGTTTGGTCCGGCCGTCCGTCTGACTGTTCGCATATAACAGCACAAAAACTATCTAACCTAATGCTTTGAATTTTAATAACTATGTATAAACGTTGAAGAATTTTATCGAGCCATTTCAAAATTTACAAAAATCTAATTAAAACTTTAAAAATATATTGATAAAAGTTTTCTTCATTATATTAAATCCTTTTATACGTAATTAATTAAATTTTATCCCATGATAGGTCATGATTCTAGGTTGCCATGATGATTATGCTACTAAATCATATCATACGCAATTAATTCAATGTTATCCCATGATAGGAGATGATTCTAGGTTGCAGTGATGATTATGTTCGATTTAAGGTAGAATCCTATTCGCATACAATACCACACGCTAAAAGTAGCTATTAAAAACCAGTTTTTAACTGTGTTATGTATATAGTTTAAATATGTCCTTTTATTATGTGAAAAAAAAAATGAAATTTCTTAATACTTATTTTGATGTTTTTGGATTATTATACTTTTTTATCTATGCGAAGTCCACTGTGCATTTTATTAAAAAAGAACTGATAGAAAACCACTAAAAAAATTTATTTCTTAAAAAAAAAAAAAAAAAAAAAAAAAAAAAAAAAAAAAAAAAATCCATCAATCATCTTTCAACATTTATTCCTTTTTAGTTTGTTACAATAAAAGCTTGTACAAACTAATTTCTTAAATACAAACACTCAGACGGAAACTTGTTCATCGTAAAAGTAGTTCGTGTTATCCGAACTTAAATACAGTCGAACCTCTATATAACGAAACTCCATACATCGAATTTCTCCATATAACGAATTTTTAGTAAGAACGGTCCCCTTTTCGCATGATTACATTAAAAACAGACTCTATATAGCGAAATATCTATCTCCATATAACGAATATTTTTATAAATTGATCTTAATTTATTCAGTTTTAAAAAAGCTTTGAAATCGTATGGAATCAATTTTCCATCACTTATTTTTGATTTATCGTTCAGTGGAGAGGTTTTTTTTTATATATATATATAAATATTACTTCTCTCCTTATTCTTTAAATCTAACAAGTTCATCCCACCTCCCACACGCCTTTCAACATCCTTCTCAAAACACAGTCAATTGAATTGTTACACATATAAGAGAGGAATCAATGAGAGCACATAAGAGAGACCTTCAAATGGAGGAAAATGTCAACTACAATTTTTCATTCCTTGCTAAAATTTGAGAATTTTTTTTGAGAGCGTAACAATTGTAATTTTAAAATCAAAACAACAAAAAATTACAGATTTCTTCCTCTGAAATTTATGTAAGTCTTCCTTATTTGATTTTCATTAAGCTTTCAAATAAATGTCTTTTCTCTTTTTTGAAACTGCTTAAATAAGTAAGAAATAAAATGTTAGGTTAATATATACTTTTAAACATTTCAAATTCTTAATTAAAAAGATCAAAAATAATATTTGTTCAAAATTTACACATTAAATACTATTTTTAACATCATACTCTATACATCGAATTTCTCTATATAACGAATTTTTTACTGGAACGATGGATTTCGTTATATAGAGGCTCGACTGTATATTACATAGAATTGAACGAGGCACAAACGGAAACAGTTCGTGCTAAAAGTAATTTACGTTAACCATTTAACTTCGATTAATACTTTTGAAAAAATCTTTCAGCTAATGCCTACTTTTTTCATGTCTTTTACAGAATTTGTAATCTTTTATCACTAGTTTTTTAAAACAGAAATTTTTGCCTAATTAAATCAGAAAATGCTCGGATTAGATAATGCAAAATTTAGAATAAATTTTACTGGTGAGAATAATAAATTATGATTGGAGTATGGATCGAGCATCAGGGCCGTAGCTATAAGTGAACTATAGGGGGGGGGGGGCTCAAAAGAATGTAGGGGGGCTCATAATTTTTTTCTCCTTCTCTCTGACGTAGAAGTTTAAATTAGTGCATATTCACATTATAAGTACTATGTTTCTTATTAAACTGTTGCAAAAACTTCCTTATATATACAAAAAAAAGTATAGGATGATCAAAATTTTGATTGTATAACTGGTGCAAAATTAAACATCATATTAGCTTCATATGTTCAAATAGGATGAGCAAGTGTTGAAACACTTATTTTAGTTACAATTTTGTAATTCTTCAAAACTGTGAAAGGGTCTGAAAACTAAATTAGATTCTTGAACAGATTTTCAGTCGGAATTTCGGAACAGAAATTCTTTTAGTGACCTTGGAATCTTTTCCAGGCGAGGATGAAAATATTTTTAGGTGGGGCTGAGCCGCCCTTAGCGTCCCCTTAGCTACGGCCCTGACGAGCATATCATGATTGGCAGAAACACATTGCCCATACTACGTGCAGGCGATAGGGTACACAGGGGTTTATCAGGCACGAAAGTGGCAAATGAGAAAAAAGGTGGAATTTTTTTCCTATCTATACAGTGACACCAAACTTCTATAATTTAAGTGTCAGTTTAACTGCTACTTATACAATTAAATTAAATGTAACTGCATGTATGATTGTTATTATAATTATTTTATTTTACTTAGAAAATATTAACACTGTTAAAGGTGTAAATCCAAATATATCTGATCAACTTATGTGAAGTACAGTCATTAATTTTCCAAAACAAATATTACTCTGATTGGTTTAGATGTGAAATCCCCCCCCCCCCTTATTTCAAAAGAAAACAATTGCTGTGCTAAATTGGTCTTAGTTTCAGGAATGCATCTCAAAAAAGGTATAATAGAAATTACACAAAAAAAAACTTACTTTCACTTTGAATTTTTAAAGTCATTTTTTTTCCTTGAATGAGTTTTTGAACAATTTTATTTACATGACAGATGTTAGTATGACATAAGCTCATCTTTCATTTTGTTTCTTTTGCACAAAAATTCAGGAACAAACTCCAAGGGTTTAAGTAGACAAAATGTCTGATAATTAAATTTCCCAGTCACTCCTCTTCCCCCCCCCCCCTCATTATCCTTCCAAAATTTTCTTTGCATTTTTGTATCAATCCAGAGGATGTCCAAAATTGCTTTAAAAAAGGTGCAATTCCTCCTTTAGGAGGAACTCTTTCATGCCTGGTTTATATACACAGGGATACGTTTAAACCTGTTCGTGTTAACGAGCTTTGTTTGTATTTAGAAATATTAGATTTCGTATGAAATATTATCTATTGCGGTAGCCCCTATGTTGGGATTTCTAAAACATATTTTGCATATCTTTTGCTCTCAAACGCATCCTATTGACAAGTTCTCTTATTTAGGAGCTGTATAATGTGCCGTATTGTTCGGTTTTTTGATAAAGTCAGAATATATTTTTAAAGTTTTCAAAATGGGCATTTGAGTTGAATTTTGCTTAAGATGATTCTGATAAAACCAGTTCTTGTAGAATAATGAAATTAAAAGTTTTTCAAAAGCGGCCAGATAAAGTTCTTAAACTGGTTTTATCTCTAATCCTATTTTATTTTTTGTTGTTGAAATGAGCACTATTCGAAATCTACCTTCGCCTATAATACCCTGTTCGCAGTGAGATAGTTGAGTCACTTAACTTCAAGTCACTTAAATTTTTTGAAGCGGAATCCCCAGAATTAGGTTTCACCTTTTCGCATTAAGAGCACACACTAGTCACGCAGTAAAAGCCAAGCGCTAATGTAAAGTCTATGGGGGCGTTCTTTTCGAATATCTCGCTCAAATTTTAATATTTTTGCATCATTTTTTTGCACAAGATAGCTGAGGGCAATCCACAACCGGGCTAGTTTTTACTTTTTCAATTTTTGTTTCAGATTTTCTTTAAAAAAATACTTTAACTTCGAAACCGGTTTAAACCGGTTCTGAAACTGAAACTATCGTAATATAAAAAATATATAACCAAAATCGAAAAAGTAAAAACTAGCCCGGTTGTGGATTGCCCTCAGCTATCTTGTGCAAAAAAATCATGCAAAAATATTAAAATTTGAGCGAAATATTAGAAAAGAACGCTCCCATAGACTTTACATGGTCATCCGGGTCTTTTTGTGTACTTTTTCTGTGACTATTGTGGGCTCTTAAGAGCCCACAATAGTCACAGAAAAATTACTCAAAAAGACCCGGATGACCATGTAAAGTCTAGAGCCCACAATAGTCACAGAAAAAGTACACAAAAAGACCCGGATGACCATGTAAAGTCTATGGGAGCGTTCTTTTCTAATATGTCGCTCAAATTTTAATATTTTTGCATGACTATTTTGCACAAGATAGCTGAGGGCAATCCACAACCGGGCTAGTTTTTACTTTTTCAATTTTTGTTTCAGGTTTTCTTTAAAAAATTACTTTAACTTTCGAAACCGGTTTAAACCGGTTCTGAAACTGAAACTATCGTAATATAAAAAATATATAACCAAAATCGAAAAAGTAAAAACTAGCCCGGTTGTGGATTGCCCTCAGCTATCTTGTGCAAAAAAAATCATGTAAAAATATTAAAATTTGAGCGAGATATTAGAAAAGAACGCTCCCATAGACTTTACATAATCATCCGGGTCTTTTTGCGTACTTTTTCTGTGACTATTGTGGGCTCTTAACAAAAAATTGTTAGTGACTTAAGAGCCCACAATAGTCACAGAAAAATTACTCAAAAAGACCCGGATGACCATGTAAAGTCTATGGGAGCGTTCTTTTCTAATATCTCGCTCAAATTTTAATATTTTTGCATGATTTTTTTTGCACAAGATAGCTGAGGGCAATCCACAACCGGGCTAGTTTTTACTCTTTCAATTTTTGTTTCAGATTTTCTTTAAAAAATTACTTTAACTTTCGAAACCGGTTTAAACCGGTTCTGAAACTGAAACTATCGTAATATAAAAAATATATAACCAAAATCGAAAAAGTAAAAACTAGCCTGGTTGTGGATTGCTCTCAGCTATCTTGTGCAAAAAAATCATTTAAAAATATTAAAATTTCAGCGAGATATTAGAAAAGAACGCTCCCATAGACTTTACATTATCATCCGGGTCTTTTTGAGTACTTTTTCTGTGACTATTGTGTGCTCTTAACTTGGCCAAACTGACAATTGGGTATGCGCATAAGTTCTGAAATTTGTAACTGCAACTTCTAACTTTTTTTTTTTTTTTTCACACAGCAATTATCCTGTCGTAAATATCCTGCCGTTTCGGACTTAAAAAAAAATAACTTTCGAAACCGGTTAGAACCGGTTCTGTAATTGAAACTATCATATTATAAAAAAATATATAATCAAAATCGAAAAAGTAAAAA
The DNA here is from genome assembly GCA_964019185.1 of Maratus speculifer. Lineage (NCBI taxonomy): Eukaryota > Metazoa > Arthropoda > Arachnida > Araneae > Salticidae > Maratus > Maratus speculifer. The sequence continues at coordinate 94,425,335 of OZ025297.1, read as the reverse complement.
TAAGCCCGGTTGTAGATTGTTCTCAGCTATCTAATATTTTTACATGATTTTTTTTTTTTTTTGGCATAGGCCAAAAAAAAAAAAAAAAAAAAAAAAACATGTAAAAACATTAAAATTGGAGCGAGATATTTGAAAAGAACGTCCTCATAGACTTAACAATATCATCCGGGTCTTTTTCAGTGACTAGTTTTGTGTCTGAAGCCAAAATGTCCGGCCTGCTTTCAGCGTTAGCGGAGTAAACCCCTTAAAAAGGTCACAACTGTCGACATAATCTTAAAAAGAAGGTACATAGTAAAATAATTCATAACTCTTGTCGCAGTATTTAGATTAATAGTCCGAGAGAAAAATAGTCCGATTTCAATTAAAAAATTAATTTCGTCATGCTCCCAATTTCTTTTGCGGGAGGAAATAACAGGTTCAACGTTTTCCATTTTCGGCCTTTAAATAAAAAATCCCAGAAACACACGTATTAAGCAATTGTGGGTAAACAAATAACAATTTAAAATAGTTTATAATTATTTGTAGGACTCAATTCCAGTAATTTAATAATCAGAATTAAATATTCTAAAATTCAGAAATAATAATTAAATATTCAGAAGGCAGATTTCCACTCAATTCATTGTTAAGAGAGTATCAAAGGTTTAAGTGAGTTTCAGAAACTTGCTCAAGTGAGAATCTTGATTCCGGGTAATACTGCTTCAAAAAACTTTAAGTTAAGTGATTTACTTTTCTCAGTGCGAACAGGGTATAAGGCTGCGAGCGAACAGCACTAGTTTTTATTACACTAAAAGAGCAATCAATCAATCTTTGTTTCCGAACGAAACAAGGGTAAAATCTCTTTAAATGATTTTTGAGGGACTGACCCTACCAAATTGACAAAGGAAGGGGAACTTTTATCTACCCAATCTTCAGTCGTAAAGCTGTCAACTGATTTCGCGTTAGATTCCTCTCTTGAAGTTCAGATTCAGTGCACTGAAAAGGCACTTTTAGATCAAAGCGCCGACACGAAAGATCAAAGATAGCGCAAGAAGTTAGTGCTATGTGCGTGGACCTTAAGGCCAAGCCGACAGGAATGTTTTTTTTCTTTTACTTATAATGCACAGATTGTTCTCGTTTATGACATTAAGTTCGTTTCTTTTTTCAGGCTTTGCCCTACTCCAATCGAATCGGCAGATCGAAATCTCTGGACGAAACCATGGCCCGATACGCCGAGAGCAGCGATGAATTGCCGGGACACCTACAATGGACACTGTCCAAAGACGTGTTCCAGAAAGTGCTGAGCGGCGCCGCCTGGTACTCGCGCTCCACAATCACCCACAACGGGGGGCAGGGCCACGGGGAGACGCAGCACCTACTCAGCGCCAGAAACAGAAATTTCTCCTACGACGAAATATACCAAGGTAAGGCTGCATTCAAATTGCAATACTTTCAGCTCATTTGAATTCTTGGAACTCATTGAAGATAAGAAAAAACCATCGTGTCGCCACAACAAAGGAGCCGACACATAACCGCAAGAAGTGGTCTTGTCTGTTTGGGCCTAATGTCTGCTTGAAAGGCTCAATTATAAGGTCCAGACACACGGACCTACATACTGTTGGCTTCTTTATTGTGGCGATACGGTGTTTTTTATCTTTAGTGACAATTACGGGAAGGGAACTGATGTCCTGCAAAGCAGAAATTTTTTCTTCTAGTAGGGTTGAGCTCCTTATCTCCCGATTCATTGGTTCATCTTCCTTCTTTTTATTGTGAATAAATCGAAGAAGGATTCTATACAAAACAATTCGTAGATTTCAGTTGACCAAGGGCAAAACAAGTGTGTGCCTGCAGCCTTACACTTTGTTTTGCCCTTCTTCAACTGTTTTCCAGGAAAAATACTCTTCTCCACTTTTCTCGGTTTATTCATAAAAGAATGGGAAGTATTGAAGAATACTAAGAGATGAAAAGTACAGTTTGACCAATACAAAGAAGCCGATAGTTGAATGATATGTCTATTCGGGCCTTATAGTCAGAAGCCTGGCAGCTCAAAAACCTAAGGTATCGAACACAAGAAGAAGAAGAAAAAAAAAACTTTATTTTATGGAAGAATAGTAACAGGGAAATCTAATGATACATGTCTGCCGGAAGTGCAGTGGTGCATAAGCCAAAAATTAATACCAATAGTGGATGAATCGTAGGTTTATCATTGAATCATTTCATATCTTTGATTGAAAAACAAATACAATCATAAACCTATGAGTCAACCACTAGTGGTATTGACTTTTGGCTTATGCACCTCTTCACTTCCGGCAAACATGGATCATTAGATTTCCCCTGTTACTACTCTTCCATAAAATAAAGGGTTTTTTTTCTTTTCTTGTGCCCGATACCTTAGGTTTTTGTGCTGTCGGCTCTCGGACTATTAATCTAAATGAACTATTAATCTAACTAAGAGTTATGAATTATTTTACTATGTACCTTCTTTTTAAGATTATGTCGACAGTTGTGACCTTTTTAAGGGGTTTACTCCACTAACGCTGAAAGCAGGAAGGACATTTTGGCTTCAGACGCAAAACTAGTCACAGAAAAAGACCCGGATGATAATGTTAAGTCTATGAGGGCGTTCTTTTCAAATATCTCGCTCAAATTTTAATATTTTTACATGACTTTTTTGCCTATGCAAAAAAAAAAAAAAAAAAAAAAAAAAAAATCATGTAAAAATATTAGATAGCTGAGAACAATTTACAACCAGGCTTATTTTTACTTTTTCGATTCTGGTTATATATTTTTTATATTATGATAGTTTCAATTACAGAACCGGTTCTAACCGGTTTCGAAAGTTCACTTTTTTTAAGTCCTAAAGCAAAATTGAAAAAGTTAAAACTAGCCCGGTTGTAGATCGTCCTCAGCTATCCTTTGCAAATATGGGGCGGTGTCTAAGTGATGGAAATTTTTGCTATTATTCTTACTGACTAAGACAATTGCCCGGAGTGTATCTTAGTTAAAACGTTGGATTGTCAATTTTGCCCAGTAAGAACGTGAATAGTGTGTTATAGACTGTGTGTCTGTGTTATTTCCATTGCGTCTTTTATTACGGCAACGAGTGTTACCGTTTTACTGCTCTTACCTGTGTATTCTCGTGATTCACGATGTCTCTGACTAGTGAAGTGGAGGATGAGGCACCGTCGCGGAGTGGTGGGACTCCTACTAACTCCTCCACGACGAGTAGCCCAGGTTTCGCCCGAGGCTTGGATTCATCCAAGCGGGCAACCGTCGGCCCTCAGCTGACGGATATAGGTTGTCAAACAGGAAGTCGGCTGGGAAACGTTGACCTGTCCCTTCCGGATATGGTTGACCTCTCGGCCTTCTTCACCGAGGAAGCGCACTCTTTAGGTGCGAGAATCCTCGAGGAGCTGAACAAGGTCAGGGGTCTGTCGGCCCCCAAGAAATCTTTCTTTGGGGAATCTATATCTCGGATAGAAGATTTCATAGTCCGACAGCACGCTTGGTTCGTTCTGCTCTATGGGAAAGCCTCACAGAGTGGAAGCTCTACCACTGGCAAGAAGGCGTCCAAGGCTGAAAAGCGGAAGGATGCCTCGAGGCCTGATGACACCCCGAAGGAGGTGGTACCACTAGACAGGTCCTATTCCAACGTCGCCGGTGGTGCGACAGAGGAATGGCAGACTGTCACCAGTAAGAGTACAAGGAGGAGACGGTTGAGGAAGGGACGTGTGGCAGCGGCAGGAACTCAGCCTGCGGCCCGAAGCGCACCTGGAAGCAGTGGCGCCGTTGGCGCTAAGGGGGCCGGCTTAGCTGTGCCTCTACGCTACCAGGAACGACACGTTCTTCGAATCCTTCCAAACGACGATACTGTCTCCTCCGATGACACTCGTAAGTTAGTAGCCAGCACGATAGATCCAATGAAAGCAGGGCTGGCTTTGAGAGGAATGCGGAACACCTCCAAGGGAGGGGTGCTGGTCTTCGCGGACAGCGCTGCGGACCTCGAGAAGCTGGTGGCGGAAGTGGAGAAATCGGACCTGGTGAATAGTCACTCGGCTTCCAAACCGACCAGGCGCAATCCGGAGATTGTAATCTTCGGCGTCGGCGAGGATTCGACGGGAGACGGGATCATTGCAGCCCTGAAAAATCAGAATACAGCGTTGCGTGACGCTGACATTTCCTTCAAAAAGTTTTTTGAGGGGAAGAAGGGACGTAAGGGCGTGGTCTCTCTGGATCCAGAGTCGTACAGGCGACTTGGGCGAGTGAGGAAGCTGAACGTTGGCTGGGACACTCTGTTCTTCTCACGAAGACGGCGTCCTCTCCAATGTTATAAGTGCTGGAAATTCGGCTACATGGCAAGAGATTGCCACGGCAAGAGCTGCTGTGGAAAGTGTGGTAGTCAGGACCACATTCTCAGCGATTGCACCAGTGAACCTGCGTGCATTAATTGTATGAAGGTCAACTCATTGAACTTGGCGGGTGAGGCTCTCCCTACCAATCACGCGGCAAATTCGCAGGAGTGTAGCATCTTCCGCAAAGAACTGGCTTTGACTGAGAAACGAAACAATGGCCGATAGTCCAAAGTTTCTTCACCTCAACGTCAACCGCAGTACGGCGGCTTTGTACCAGTTGCAGAAGACAGTGCTCTCGCAGAGCATTGACGTGATCTCCTTGAATGAGCAGCGTGTGAAGGAGGGAAAGACCATCGGATTACCCGAGGGTTTTTCCGAAGTCATTTCTTCGGAGCGCAGCCGAGCCGCCTTCTGGATAAGTTCGAGACTGAAATACTGCGTGGTTCTGAATACTGACGACATAGTGGCGATTCTATGCACTATTTCAGGAGAGAATGTGTTGATAGTGTCATGCTATTGCTCCCCGTCTGAGGACTTTGTCCCGATCCTTACTCGGATGGGCGACTTGCTACTGGAGTTCCCTCAGGACAACGTTCAGGTTGTCGGGGACTTCAACGCAAAGTCGTACATTTGGGGGGATAGGCCAACGGACGACAGGGGTGAGGAAGTTATCTCCTTCGCCCTTGGTTACGATCTGGAAATCGTCAACAGTCCAGACAGTGCGGCGACCTTTGATAGCCACCAAGGTCAAAGCTGGATCGATTTACTTCTGGTCCGTAAGTGCGCAGATCGCATAACTGACTGGACTGTTCAAGACGGGGTGACGACCAGCGATCACAACGCCATGACCTGGACCTACCAAGGCAGGCCAAGGGCTCGAAATCCTAGGGGAGTCCGCCGTCGGTGGAAACCCAAGGACCTTGCCTGGGACGATTTCCTCCAGGATCTGCAGAATGCAGATTTGGACGTTTATGATTCGAACGCACCAGACTCGGGAGTTGAACATCTTGATTCAGTCCTGGTTGATCTGTGCTTGAAACACCGAAAGCGTCGTCCTGCCGCAGGCAAGGAGACGTGTTGGTGGACTCCAGAGTTGGAGGCTCAGAGGTCTAGAGTGCGTGCACTGAGGAGGTTGTACAAGCGGACGCTTGACCCGACTCAGAGAGAGAGACGTGAGGCTCTCTTTAAGCGTACGCGGGCGGAGTACAAGCGAGCGATTCTGCAAGCTAAGCGTCGTTCGTTCCGAAAGTTCCTTTCGGACAAGCTTTCTACCGATAAAATCGGCCAGGTCTGTGCAGTGGTGCGAGGCAGGTGGCGTCCTGAAGCTCCAGCTATTCTGGAGCTTCCCGACGGGGTGGTGGCATCCACATGGGATGACATCCAGGCAGCCCTTGCGAGACACCACTTCAGACAGGTCGATGAGGTAGTGCAGACAGCGATTGAGAGGCCTGATGACCCGGAGTTGTTTGACATCGGGGAGCTAGAGTTGGCTATCGACTCGATGGCGCTCGATAAGGCGCCAGGCCACGATGGATTCAGTCTGGGAATCATCCGAGAGGTCTTTCGCTGGCACCCTCAGTGGTTGCTCGGCTTGTTTAATCACTGCCTTAGAGAGTCCGTGTTTCCGAGAAGTTGGAAGCGGGCAGTCGCCATCTACTTTCCCAAGGAAGGTAGAAGTAAGAGCGATCCGGCTTCCTACCGTCCTATCTGTTTACTTCCCGTCGTCGGGAAGATCTTGGACAAGCTGTGCGCTACTCGACTGATGGCCTTCCTCGAGTCTAACGGCGTACTTGATGGTAGACAATACGGTTTCAGACGAAATCGGTCGACCATCGATGCGCTCCATGAGGTGGTCAAGTACATTTCGCAGAGTAAGAGGACAGGCCACTACACCTGTCTCGTCAGCCTCGACATCAAGAATGCCTTCAACAGCGCTCGGCGGGGTGACTTGCTTCGCCTTCTGGTGGAGTACGGAATCCCTCCAGAGCTCCTGGGCTTGATCGATTCTTTTCTTTGGAATAGATCGGTCATTTCGAACGCAGAAGAGCATTACTTCAATGTTGGAGTCCCGCAGGGTTCGTGTCTCGGGCCGGTCCTGTGGCTGGTGTTAATCAATAGCTTGTTGAAACGGCTTGGGATTGAGGAGGCTTGGACCGTACTTGTCTTCGCCGACGACATACTCATCCTTGCACGTTCCGTGGCTGTCTACAGGTTCGCTGACATAGTCCGGTGAGTTCTCGCAGAGAATCTCGCGTGGGCTGTAGGATGCAGCCTGGAGTTCAGCTACGACAAGTGCTTGTACACTATCATACCACCTAAGGGAAAGATGGTTTACGAACCCTCATTGCGCATTCGGATGGGTGAGCATAGGGTGAAGTTTTCTAACCAAATCAAGTACCTAGGCGTGGTCATAGATAGGGACTACAGCTGGATGCCTCACTTGGACCTCGTCCGAGAGAAGGCGACCAGAGTCCAGTACAAGCTCACTAGATTGGCGACAGCTACGTGGGGGCTCAGGCCCGATGTTCGAAAGGCGGTGTACTCGGTGGTGGCCGAGCGCATAGTCTTGTATGCGGCCCCCATCTGGTACTCCGGCAAGGTGGCTCTTCGTCAGAGACTGCTGAGTATTCAGCGTGGTCTCTTGCTGTGCGTCACCAAGTGCTACAGTACGGTGTCAACCGCTGCGTTGAATGTCTTGTCCGGGGTGATTCCCCTGGACCTCCGTGCTCGTATCGAACGCGACTTCGAGGCCCTCACGAGATGGGGCGAAAGCGTTGATAGACCAAACCGCTCACCAGAAATGGTAGAGGTCTGGAAGTACCGACCCCAACGGCGCTATCCGGCACGAATACCTTGGACGCCGGAACTCAGCCGGAAGTCTCCGTATACTTACTATACGGACGGTTCCAAGCTGGTGGGTGAGAGGGTGGGTTGTGCCTACCACCTCGCCACTAGGGATGGCGTTGTTGCGGAGGGAAGGTTCCGTCTCTCTGATGGGTCGACTGTTTTCGCGGCTGAGGTCCATGCGATCAAGGAAGCGATTGCGGACGCCCTTCGGAGGGGTCTCAGTGAACTCGATATCTACTCTGATTCGAGATCGGCGCTTCAAGCTCTTTACGCTTTAGTGCCTCGGCACAAAGCTGTAGCTGAGATTAGGAACTTGGTTGAAAATACAGGAGTCAGGGTCCATATGCACTGGATTAAGGCTCATGTCGGGTACGCCTTTAACGAGCTGGCCGATTCCCTTGCGAAGGAAGCTGCGTGTCGACCGTCGGTCGACATACTTGTTCCTCTTTCAGGACGTCAAGTCAAGAGGAAGCTCCTTGGTGAGGTTCTTTTGGATTGGCAGCAATGGTGGGACCGATCTGAGGACGGCCGGTCGACGTATGCGATCTTCCCGAAGGTCTCCACTCGGAGAATACAGGGTGATTTCTTCCTCAACCAAGTCCTAACGAGACATGGTGCCTTTGGCGACCATCAAGCCCGCTTCTTTAAAGGCAACCCTGCGTGCTTTTGCGGGAACGGGGTGAGTACGATTAGACACTGCGTCTATGAGTGCCCCCTGTGGAAGTCCATCAGGGAAAAGTGTTTCCCGTCTAACTTCCACACTCGAACGCTGACCGATCTCGTCCTTGACAATTACAGCAGGAGAGGTATTGTCGACATTGTTGGCGACCTTTTGACAAGGACATTGGATCGGGTTGGTCGTCGGGCCAATTGAGCTTTCGACCGTCTCGACCGAAGTCTTCGAACGCTTGATGATTTTCCAGATCATTCGAACGCAACACTCGATTTAGAGGAGTCCGAGGCCTCTTGTAGGCGCGATTCGGACGAAGCGACTATACAAGGTTTTCCGGGTTTCCCTTGTACGTAACGAGAATTCGAGTCGCTTTCCTGTAAGTCCTCCCGGAAGCAACATTACAATCCAGAAAGACTAGAGGCCCTTTGGCGGCTTGGAGTTGGCAGCTTTTGGCTCTTTCGTTGGTAGAGAAAAACCAGTTTTAGGGGAGGAGAAATGAATTGCAGCTCTTTGTATCGTGTAAACATGGTACTGTGTAAATCTATAGTTAAATGCTTTTGAAATAGAAATTCTGTTCCTCTGTTCCCAAAACAAATGATAAATTTTGTTATTTTAAAAAATAACTTATGATTCTGATTTTTATAATGCAAATAAATTATTTCATTTATTTAGATTTTTCAAATTTTTACAACTTTAAATGATTTTATTACGCATTGTTATTTTTGTACTACACTGCAACATAATTTGCTGTAATTGCCTAATTTGTTTTTTACTGTTTTGTTTATACAGTTTCTTAGTTTTTGTAAAATCGTAAAACTCTTCTAACAGAAATGTAAATATTGAATTTTATAAAGAAGTTCTGAAATTGGTTTGGGTGATAAAGCAGATACAAAATATTAATAATAAAATGACTATTCAAATAAACGTTGATTGTTTAAAAATGCTATTAAAAGTCAAACTAGAAAAGTAAAAAAATAGTTTATTCTGTATTTGAATAACATCATATAAACAATTTTTTATGTGTAATATTTTTTGTTTATAAGATTTAAGATTTATTCTAAATTAAAATACATAGCTAAATTCTGTATTGTGTAATTATTAAATTTCTAAAAATTGTAAATTAGCAATTTTATAATTATATTAAGACCTATGAATAAGTGTTTCCTTTTGAGAAAATAAATTTTATAGTGAAATAATTTAAACAATAATGATTAATATAATTGTAAGTTAATAATGGTAAGTTATTGTAAGTAATTGTAAGTTAATCGCTACAAAATTAAAAATCAACATTTGAGATAATCTGATAGAGTAGGGATAATATAACTTTTTATAGCTAAAAAACATTTTTGCACTCATATTATTCACAAAAAAAGGAAAAAGCCATCAGAGTTAAATACATTGCCTATAAAGACAATAAGAGATTTAACCCTCAACTGCTCTCAAAGACCGCTTAGTTTTTTAAGTTTCAGAGTTTAACTAAAAGTTTAACTATAGACATTGGTCGAATTTTGTTTCGTTTGGAGCCCTTTTACTATCTCTAGAAACTTTTGAACAGCTTAATTTTATTTATAATAGTCCTGTATATCAAGTTTAATACAAAAGTAGTATTCTGAGAGTTAATTTAACATTTTATTCATCTTTCGATTAAGTGGTCTGACAGACCGCTCACAGTAGTTATGCGACAATTTTTGTCATAGCAGGTAAGGGTTATACACATAAAAGTCACCTGAATAATAAAAAAAAATTAAACTTAGTTTAGAAGTTTGGTGAATAATGTGCTCTACGTAATTCTTTTTCTAATGAAACCTTCTTCAAGCGGCAAAAGAAAAAAAAAAGAAAAAAAAAGGAATTTTTTTTAGTTTTTTCAAAGAAATGAGTCGCTCATGGAGGGAGTTCAACTGGGATGATGACTGAATGATTTTGTTCCATGAAAAAAATGGTCGTTCAGGGAGGTTTCACTGTATTTAATTTTTATGATAACAGAACTCATTTTATTAAAATATGATTTTTTAAAATGCAATAAATCAAATGGTTAACCACCATACACTCTTTTTTAAACTCGTTTCACGTATGAGTCAATAAATAAAAGCAAATAAAAACAAATGTCTCACTGATTACAAATTTTAAAAAAAGAGCTTTGAATATTTAACAGTTGACACTTTTAACAATAATTTAAATGTTGCTTGTGTTATGTGTCATCTAGTTGATAAATGAAGTTAAGAATAATAGTGACAACATGTAAAAAAATGTTTAATTTTACTTTTGGATGCTTTCTAAATGTTATTATTTCTTTTAAAAAATAACTTTGAAAAATCGCCCTTTTAACATACATATTGCGGCTATTTTTTTCATTTTCATTTTACTTAATAAACGAACAAATATACAGTCGAGCCTCTATATAACGAAATCTATCGTTCCAGTAAAAAATTCGTTATATAGAGAAATTCGATGTATAGAGTATGATGTTAAAAATAGTATTTAATGTGTAAATTTTGAACAAATATTATTTTTGATCTTTTTAATTAAGAATTTGAAATGTTTAAAAGTATATATTAACCTAACATTTTATTTCTTACTTATTTAAGCAGTTTCAAAAAAGAGAAAATACATTTATTTTAAAGCTTAATGAAAATCAAATGAGGAAGACTTACATAAATTTCAGAGGAAGAAATCTGTAATTTTTTGTTGTTTTGATTTTAAAATTACAATTGTTACGCTCTCAAAAAAAATTCTCAAATTTTAGCAAGGAATGAAAAATTGTAGTTGATATTTTCCTCCATTTGAAGGTCTCTCTTATGTGCTCTCATTGATTCCTCTCTTATATGTGTAACAATTCAATTGACTGTGTTTTGAGAAGGATGTTGAAAGGTGTGTGGGAGGTGGGATGAACTTGTTAGATTTAAAGAATAAGGAGAGAAGTAATATTTATAAAAAAAAAACTTCTCCACTGAACGATAAATCAAAAATAAGTGATGGAAAATTCATTCCATATGATTTCGAAGCTTTTTTAAAACTGAATAAATTAAGATCAATTTATGAAAAAATTCGTTATATGGAGATAGATATTTCGCTATATAGAGTCTGTTTTTAATGTAATCATGCGAAAAGGGGACCGTTCTTACTAAAAATTCGTTATATGGAGAAATTCGATGTATGGAGTTTCGTTATATAGAGGTTCGACTGTATTTTTCTTTTCAACTTATTAAGCCCTGAATTATTATCTTCGTTAAAATTTAGATTTTGCATTTCCCACAATTTTTTTTAAATATGAGCAACTTTTATCTTAACTTATCCAGGAATTTGTTTCGCGAAAAAAAGTATTCATCTTCCTTTTTACGGGTGTGAAAAGCGTTTACTTGCCATTTTTATAACCGTCCCAAAAATGGGACGCTAGGCACTAACGGGATAAATCAGAATACATTTTGTTAAATAACCATCATTTTTTTAATGCAACAGATATTAGCTATAATGTACGATATAAACAAGTTTTGTAAACAGAACATGCACTTAAAAAACAATAACAAACAGATACTGTAACAAACAATAACTGACAGCTCTTAGTGCAGACCAGCGGATCCCAAGCTGGGGTATGCTAAAATAGTATTAATGACGGAAATCAAAAAAAGGGTTAGTAAAGTCACTAAAATAGTAGAAATGACAATGTAATTTGTATCAATTTATTGCATGATTGAAATAAGAAGATTGCTTATAAACAAAAGCATTTTTACGCTATCTAGTTTATTGGAAAAGGGGGGGGGGTATTTATGAGAAATGGGGTTATTTCGAAATGAAAACCCAAATAAAAGGGTAGCAGAAAAAAAAAAAAAAAAAAAAAAAAAAAAAAAAAAAAAGAGGTTAAGATTTGAGAAGCGCTAATGCAAAAGATTTTCATAAACCTTGAAAATAACATTTTAATAACATTTTTCACAAGAGTTGTGATTTCTAATTAAGATAGTAATCATATGTTACATCCATCCCTCCCACCCTCCGAAAGTTAATCGTGTTTCTTTTTTCATCCCTCTTCCACGCACATGAATTGAAACTCAACTTCCCCCTGTAAACAAATGGGTTACTGGAAAAAGGGTAGAAAGAAGTGAAGTTTTAGCCCTCTTGGCTCTTTGCGTTTTATCGCGCCAAGGGTCTCTAGTCTTTCTGGATTGTTATGTAGCCTCCCGGAAGGCTGGGTCTCTGGATCGGCGGTTGTTCAGGCGGCTTGTGCTACGATGCCTGCTTGGTTGCTCCAATCGGCGTGTTGGGCGCGGGCGGCGTCGAGTGATGGCTGCGGATGGTTAGCGGCCGAGGCCGCGACGCTAAGTCCATGTCCGTGGGCCGGGTGTCCTTGCTTGTCTTCCTGGCCGGCAGCGGACGCTGTCGTGAGGCCGGACGTCACTTGGTTCCTCCTCTTTGGGGGTCTCGTGACCTCCCTGCGTGGACCGCATGGAGCCACTCGGCTCTGGATCGGGAAACTCACTGTTTTATCCTTTGCAAAAAAAATCATGTAAAAATATTAAAATTTGAGCGAGATATTTGAAAAGAACATCCCCATAGACTTTACATTATCATCCGGGTCTTTTTCAGTGAGTACGGGGCCTTCACTCTTTTCCTTGAATTGATGAGAAGGAAGGAGATTAAATATATTGAGTGGGTCCCTAAAAACAAGACTGTATTGGTGACTAACATCCACTCTGTATATTTAAATTCCTTCTTTGCATCAATGATGCGAAAAAATAGAACCTCAAAAATCGAGCCGCAATTAAACGCATATTGCTTGTGGCGCCACCAATCGTTGCTATTTGAAACTAAAACCAGGAAACAGAATAAAATAACTCTTGACATAAACCTCATGCAAGAATTTTTTTTAACAGCTGTCACAATTTATAAGTTATTGAACATTAAAATAAGTCAGTATATTTTACGTCAGCCAATATCTTATTTCATTGTATGAAAAAAAAAAAAAAATGAAATTTCTAAATATTCTGTTACTGTTGCAAAGTGTTTAATAATCTATTCCTATTCCATTCTTGCTGTATATGCAGCTGTATGTACGTGCGGGGGGGGGGGGGGGTATATCACTGTTAATTTTGCCTCTGATCGTCGTATAAAAATGTGGCTAGTACTGACTGACTAACAACCCCTTGAAGACGAGCGACACGTAAAACTAGTCGTTGGGGGCCACCGTAATACTTACCCATCATGGATATGTATATGAAAATAAAACATGTGAAAACTATTTATACAATGCATTGCAATTAATAAACAAAATTTAAATATTGTTAATGTACATAGTAGTGCTATATTAAAGAACTGCTGATGCACCAATTTCGACAAATTATATAAAACGCCAAACTACTCAAGTAGTACCGAACTGCGTAAAAGAAACATCCTTATAACTCCAAAAATAATAATTCTATTAACTAACAATTAACTGTGTCGGATTGAGCGTCTCATTTCCAATTAAAATATACCTTTGAATTGAAATTTGAATGAAATACAGGGTCATGAAAAATCGAAGAATGTGGAAAACAGGATTACAAATATCTCGGCAACTAATAATCCGATTGACTTCGTTCTATATGCAAAATGTGTGTTATTTTATTGCCTTTTACGTCCATTCCTTAGAACAAAAAAATTCGAAACTTTTTATATACCTTTCATCAGAACGAAGTTTTCGAGAGTCCGAAAAAAATGGTTCCGGATAATCGAGGTTGCTGATATTAAATAGGGTTCGTCCCATTCTTACATACTAACTACATAAAAAATTTCAAGTCTCTATCTCAATTTGTTCGGGAGATAGAGCGTTTACAGACAGACAGAGACAGACGGACGGACGGCAAAAATTTTTTTTCTAAAAATATGTTTTTCGGAATCTCCACTATCTAAAACGTGTAAATCCGTCAAAATTTTTTTTTCGATTTTCAAAACGATTGCAAGACTTACCCTATACTACGTATGATGGGTAAGTAAAATTGGAACAGGGAAAAAATCAGTTTAAAGTTTTCATTTATATAGGTAATATGGGTAAGTAAAAGCTGCAAAAAAGGTTAAAAATCCTTGTTTATCCCCACCAGAAAAATTTTAGCGTGAAATTTGCCTTGTTTAATCGGAGCATTTTATCGATTTAATGACACAAATGTCTGTTTTTAAAAACCGGTTATAAAATATTAAAAATTTCGTAAAAGGCTTTCCCTTTTACTCTCAAACGCATCAAACTCGCAGATTCTCTTATTTAGAAGCTACACAAGGTGCCGTGTCTGTAAAATTTTTTAATAAATGCAGAAAATATTGCAAAAAAAAAAAAAAAAAAAAAATGCTATCAGAAACGGCGTTTTGACAGAAATTTTCCGAAGCGGGAGATCTGGGAATGAAAAAAAGGGTCATACTGAAAAATTAATTGTTCGTAAATCAAATTCCAATGAATTGAGCGAAAAATGAAATCATACGGCATCTTATATGTCTCTTCAAAAATCACCTCAGCAAGTTTTATGTTTTTACTCTTAAAAATGAGTCTGAAAATGTATCAGAAAATTTTGAGCTGTTGAGGATGAAAAATCATTTTTTCGAATGCACCCTTAATTTTGCCTCCAGAAAAAGCGAATGGAAAACCACTCGGTCAAGTAGTTTAGGAATCATCAAGGTTTAAAATTTAGAATTCCTAATATTAAATTCAACTTTAATGTCTTCAAAATAGACTGCAATGATGCTAGTTTTTAGGTGCGTTCGTAATTATGTAAATACGTAGCACCTATTGTTGTCGCTCTGTCTGTCCGTCCGTCTGTCTGTCTCTCTGTCCGTCTGTCCGCATATAACAACGCAAAAACTACCCAACCGAATCGTTTGAAATTTAAAATACATAATTATAACATAATTTTGTCGAGTCATTTCAAATTTTATGAAAATAGGATGGATAGATCAATTACAGGGACATTCAAAAGGATTCCGTTACATTACGGTCAATTGGGAAAAAGCTTTAAATGCATTTTAATCGTTTGAAATTTAAAACATATAATTATTGCGTAATTCTGTCGAGTCATTTCAAATGTTATGAAAATCTGATGGATAGATCAATTACAGGGACAATCAAAAGGATTCCGTTACATTACGGTCAATGGGGGAAAAGTTTCAAATGCATTTTAATGATATTACACTCATTCGAACATAATAGAATTAGCATGAATCTATGAAATATATACTAAAATATGCATTCTGTACAATCTGTGATGCAAAGAATTTTTATTATTAAATTACAGGGCCACACAAAAGTATTCCACTATATAATGCTATACGGGATACATTGTTTGGGGCGTGTTTTAATTATATTCAACTATTTCACATTTTATGAATAAGATATACGTTGCTGAGGTGCAATAAAAATTACTTCCTGCATATTTACAGAAACGTAAAGATTTCGACTACTATACTGTATCCGGAGTACGCTCTACTAATATCAGCAAGATCTGAATATTTTTAAAACTTCGTTATCGTACGAACGCACCTCATTTGCTACGTTGACGTGCAATTTCCAACTTGTTTATAATAATTCTTAACCCGGGAGAACTCGCTGCATGAGATTTTCTTTCTCCATCGTATCGTTTTTAAGACTCTTATTTAAAACATTTTTCATTTTAGTAAAGTTTCAAAATGTGATTTCGATTATTTAAC
The DNA here is from genome assembly GCA_964019185.1 of Maratus speculifer. Taxonomy (NCBI): domain Eukaryota; kingdom Metazoa; phylum Arthropoda; class Arachnida; order Araneae; family Salticidae; genus Maratus; species Maratus speculifer. The sequence goes on along the minus strand of OZ025297.1, from coordinate 94,409,828 downwards.
CTTTTTTGTGAATAAAATTACTAAGCCAAACAAAAAAGTTGATATTAAGTAAATGTAAAGTAAACGCAAAGCAACTGGGCACCGCGAGAGAAATTCTCGCTAGCGAGTTCTCCCGAGTTAAACCAACTTGGTGAAATGAATTGTCACTTTGGATTCACATATTTTAAGATTCTAGTATTCATTATATTAAGTAATTTTTTTAAAGTTACAGTATATATATTTTTTTCGAATATTAATTCTATAATTCATGCAATTTAAAAAGTATATTACAGTGATTTGTACTACATTCCTTTGATAAAAATGCAAATTTTGATGATTGTTTGTAGTTTTTAGCAAAATTTTGATAAATGTAAAAAATAGTTTACGAAAAATCCGATAAATGAAAATTTAAATGATGTAATAAATGTAAAACCTTTTTTTAATGATAAATTTGTGCTAGATTCGATTTATTAAAATCCAAAATAATACTCCTAACAATTTTACAGAAATACAAAAACTTGTAAAAGAAAATGATTCAGTTAAACGTAATATAAAATTATATCATTACATCATAGATCTTGCAATTCTAGAATATTCCTATTTGATTTATTTTTATTTATTTATTTATTTTTTGTCCACATCTGTCATTTCATACCGAGTTAAATTACCGTATGTAGCGTATACCGACGAATGAGGTAGGGTTGGATAAATCTTTGCCAACATCTGACATTGCATACGTAATTTTTGTCATACTTTCGCTACGTATTATTTCTGATGTGAACGTTTCCTTTTCTAACAAGTTGAAAATTTCACGTCAAGCATAGCAAATGAGGTGCATTCTTACAATAATGAAGTTTTAAAAACATTCAGATCTTGATGTATAGTATAGAGCATAATAGTCGAAATCTTTTGTGTGTCCCTGTAAATACTATCTGATTTCTATTACATAGGAAGTAACTTATAATAAACATCCGCAACCTATATCAATTTCATAAAATGTGAAGTAGATAAATATAATTAAAAGGTGACCCAACCATTGTTTTCCCTTTATATCATTATGCAATGGAATACTTTTGTGTGGCCCTGTAAATAAATAAATATTCTTTGCATCACAAATTGTACAGAATGTACATTTTAATATATACTTCGTAGATGCATATCCTATTGATTATGTTCGAAAGAGTGTAACATCATTAAAATACACCTGAAGCCGCCTTTTTTTTCCCACTGGCGGTAATGTAAATGTGTATTTGATTGTCCCTGTAATTAAACTATACATCAGATTTTCACAAAATTTGAAATAACTCGAAAAAGTTATTGCGGACAGACGGACGGATTGAACGACGATTATAGGTGCTACGTATTTACATAATTACGAACGCACCTAAAAATGCAGGTACAGAATCCACAACGATGAATGGGATGTTATACGAAAGGTTTTTGAACATCCTTTTGACACGCTATACCCAGAAATATGAATTGATTAAAACTACAAAACATGTACAGTTGAGTACATTTTGGTTGTTTTAAGCGAATTTTTTAATTAAAGTAAAAAATCGGTTTTGTTGCACAGACAAAAAAAAAAAAAAAAAAAAAAAAAAAAAAAAAAAAATTAACACGCTTATAAAATTTTAACAAAATTTCATCAATTTTATTTGAATTAACAAAATCTAATTTTTTTTATTATTATTATTCGACTAAATTAATGTATTTACAATTTGTAATTCCAACAAAATTTTGTTTTGCAAAATTTAAATTGGTGTGCAATAGCCATAACTGTCTCAGATAATTTTGTTTAATTGTACAGCTATAAAGGATTAACATAATTTTTGGATAATAAAAACTTTTCAAATTGAGACGGATTAATGACGTTATTATTACGTTATTATCCATTTCAAATGAAAATTATGGACGGAAAATTAAACAAAATAAATAATTTAAACTAAATTTTCAATTCCTTATATTTAAACGAAAAGATTTGTTGGACCAAACAAATTTTTGTTGATTCAAAAAACTTTTTTCTGTGTGTACACTGATATTTCGTTAAAACAATTTGATTAAAACAAAAATTGCAATAATTATAAATTAATGAAAAATGTATAAAAAAAAATAAATTCAAAGATTGCAGTGCGCAAGTCTCACACGGATCTGCTGGTTAATAAAATTACTAACATTTATTTTAATAAAAGGAAATTAAACGAAAAAAAAAGTCTATATACAATGTACGCATTTTCAAATTGAAATCGATGTATTGTATCTCTTTCATTAATCACTGTAACAATTTCCAAGCTTTTATCTCGACGAAAATTTCCTGTTTGACCAGTTCAAGGCCTCCCTCCGCTTTCTCGCGTCCATCGGTACCGATCTGCTTCCACCCGGTTCCGATCCGGTTTAAGATTCTAAAAAGCAAGTTCCCAAAAGATAAATACACACTTCTTAAAAAAACAGTTTTGTTTCCTAATTAATTATTTTTCCGCCTCTGCTTAAGGCTCCGTTCAAATTGCAACACTCTTCCCTTTAACTGAATTCTTGGAAAAAGTGCGGAAGTCTTTGTATTGGATCCTTTTGCGGTTTCTTCATAATTGAACGGAGGGGAACTAACAAAAGAATCGGGAGATAAGCAATGCACCCTACTTGACGGAAAAGTTTTTCTTTTGCCAGACAACCGCCCCTTTCCTGCAAAACTCATTAAAGATCAAAAACACCGCGTCGCCACAACAAACGAGCCGACACCTACCTTCAAGAAGTGGTGAAGTGTGTTTGCGCCTGAAACCTTGAAAGCGCGATGTACGTTAAAACGTAGTTTCTGAATGAAATGACGTCAGATGCAATTATCATTCAAAGAGTGTAAGGCGTGAATGTGCAACCACAATAATTTGAATGATATTGTGTGTAAAATAATAAAGATTTTTTGTCGACGTTTCCGCATATATTTCCATATTAACTTTCTAAATGGGATAGTGCATTATAATAAATATGACCTATAGCCAGTGGTGAGATTGAAATAATTTAACAAACGATTCGCTGTCCGAAGGATTTTTGATCTATAGACATAAAAGTAAAACGAAGCTTCACACTTAGATTGTTAAACACTTTCCAATGTTGTATGACCTTTATTAACTCTTTCGGGACTGGTGTACTATTAATGATACATATATTTTTTTTTTTTTTATCGAGTATTTTTTCTTAGCAATTCCTAAGTTGTTTTCTACTTATAGAAATGATAGTATGGCTATATCGTTCTTATTAGGATCTCCTTTATGTTTCGAACGTAAACGATGCGAGTGGTTAAGCGGAATTGCATAACTTAGTGCATGTAGCGCTGCAGCGCAAATTGAGAGGCAGGCTCCCTTCTCCCCGTTCATCCTACGTCATGATGTCATACATCTAATTTGTGGCAAATTTTTGTCTGCTTTCTAAATTTTTAGCTACTTTTTCACTAAAACAATAAAAAAATTGAATTATTAAAAAAAACTTATTTTGGGGAGGCACTAACAAAATTTAGGTGGAGGTGGTTGCTGGGGAAATTTTGGTGAGAAATTGAGAATTCGGATTCAGTGATCCAAAAAACATAAAATAGGCCTTTTTCCAGAACTACCATGAATTTCGTTAGGTAGACAGAGCTCCTATACGATCTCTATTGCCTGGATTATAAAATTCACTGTATTTTTGGATGTTTATACAAATGAAAGTAATTTTGTTCTCAAAGTGGAAAAAAAAAATTGATCCGAAAGGGTTAAAATAAATTTGATCTTTTGGTATAGTGAAAAAAAAAAAAAAATCTATCATTTTTCCGTATGTAAGAACGTAATTTATTTAATAAATATTCGTCAATCATGAATTCCTGATCAAATTTCTATTAGAAAATGGATCAAAAGTATATAATACAAAAATAGCAGAAATGTAAGCTTATGTATTAATCCATGTTCATGATCTGAACTTGCATATAATATAACATATCTAGAGAAACATTATCCATGTCATAGCAAATGAGACAAATTTTTGCACAACCAAAACGTCTTGAGTTATGACATTTAAATTTATAGGAATTTTTAACATTTTTTGGTACTAAAAATGCGCTAGACAACGCTGGAAATTCGTAAAATAAGAAAGTATCATGACTTGGTAAGTTTAGGCCTTACAATATCTTATCATTTATTAGAGCTCGGAAAATATTTTTCTAAATTTAACTTATAGAACTCGGGTATTTTACAAAAATTTAGAATTTGTTACAGTTACAAAAATAACTACTTTGATTTAAATAACTTCTGAAATATGACAAACAACATCAAAAAGAAAAAAAAATGCAGTTAGGAGTATATTCTATTCGATTTAAGCACAGCTTTTAGACCGGGAGGCAATAGCAAAGACAATCACCTCAATGAGTTCATGGATGAAAATCTAGGATTAGTTAAATATCGATTCGCATATTAACATTCAGCCGGTCTGCCAAGTCATATCTTGGTGGAAACACCTAAAAAAAACGATTTTAGCAGTTGATTCGTAGGTTTACCTTGTAAGGACTCGTAATTTGGGTGCTCAGTATGAAAACATTCAGGACTAGAAGCAGGAAAAAATAATGGCAAACCTATGAGTGAACCACCAAAATCGGGTGTTTAGGTGTTTTACACAAAGATAGGGCTTTGGCAGACCGATTGAGTTTAAATTTACGATTCCAGATTTAACTAATCCTAGATTCTCATCCGTGTACTGGATGAGGTGATTGTCTGTGAACCGCCTCCCGGCCTAATTGGAGCTTTCCATATCCATGTCTTTGATCTCTTGTCAAATGGCTGCAAATTTTTCTCCCTTCCCATACTGTCGCTTCCAGAAATTCTATTCAAAACGCTAACTTTGACACTATTTTCTTGTATCAAAAATGGATAAATCCATTCGATTACATAGTTTCTGAATAAAGACACTTGCTAATAAAATGCGTTTTCGAAAAAAAAAAAAAAAAAAAAAAGAATTTAGAAATATATCAGAAAGTGGCTCCTTTGGATTTGAGGACGATTTTGGATTTGGAATCTTGATGTAGAGATATTTCCATAAATCTGTTTTTACTATACAGCTTCAAAAGTTACGATGTTTTAACATTTTTTTTCTTTTATTCTAAGCCATATTAATTTTTTAATGAATCTTTATTTGAATGTTGAATGTCTAAGAATCTAAATAATCATTAATGCACTAATGTGTATTTTCTGTAAAATATACTGTAAAATCATTCTATAGACATATATGCAGTATTCTTTAAAAAAATCTTAATTATATGATGAAAATCTGAAATTTTTAGAAATAGTAGAAATTGTGATGGGCCGGGCCCGGGCCTGGAAATTCCGGCCCGTGCAGACCTCTACTATAAATACCTATTGTAATGTTGAATAAGCATGCTATCTTACTAGACAGCTGTTTTAGTTCTTAAATTTCTTCAACTCTTCATTATTTTTAAGTTGAATATAATCTTACAAGAATTATGAAAAAAAAATGTATTTTTCGGAATAAAACATTATTTTATAAATGAAACAAATCTGGACATGTCAAAGTCTTATACCTAGAATTCAATTGTGCAGGTAAACCTTTAAATAAAATAAATCAATGTAAATGCGATTTTCGCATCTCTAAAGTTTCAGTTTAACAACAGATTCGCCGAACTCAGCGCAAATTAATAACCGGTTCTGTCGAACCGGTGAGAACGGGCTGAATCTCACCACTGCCACATTAGCGGTGTTTTCTCTGTCCTTTTTTTTTTCTACTTTGAATTTACTTTAAAGGAAAAATATATTACGATTCTATAACAAACTCTGGACGTAGCAAAAGAATCGATCACTACTATGAGGTCCTGATTACCTTTAACCATTTATCTACCGACGGTACTTATAAGTACCATTAAAATTACTTATTATAAAGTTCTTTTAATACGTCGATTAGCTGTAATACTGTTTAGAATGAGTTACAGATGCATTACTTTATTTTGTTCCAAAAGCATTATGGATTACACAAAACAAAAATATTTTTAAAAGGATGATTTCTTTTGCCTTTGTATCTTTCCAGCTTTTTTGGCGCTGAGGGAGAGAGATGGAGATTTTTCTTTTCGGATATATTTCTGTATTTATATTCAATGTTAAAACTGTTGTTAGCTTTCGTTTTTTCAAAACTAAAAACTAAAACAATATCACTTCACGTTTTTCATTTACGTATAAAAAACATTTCATATTTATTTACTTAGAACAGGTGTCACAAATAAAAAATTAAAAAGTTGGCATGTTTCAGTTCATTCATAAGAACCGTATTCATAACACATAAAATCAGTAGAAAACTAAATGACACTGGATATAATTATAATTTAAAAACCCAAAACACAAAACATTGTGCCCCCTATGATCGTGAATAGCCATTGCCACCGTGGCATATAAATATAATATATTTTGATCATATATTAAATTTAATATGTATAAAATTAATATTAATAAAAGTAGAAAAATAAATGACACTGGATATAAATATAATTTAAAAACACAAAAACACAAAATATTGCGCCTCCTATGATCGTGAATAGCCAATGCCACCGCGGCTTCCCCTATTAGATTCACCCTCTAAATATTTATTAAGTAATTCTAACCACAAACTCGGAATGTCATAAGAATAAGAATCATTACAAATCATTATGAATCCATAGAGATATATTCTAGGAGGGATAGGGTTTGTAATGATTCTTATTCTTATGACATTCCGAGTTTGTGGTTAGAATTACTTAATAAATATTTAGAGTGTGAATCTAATAGGGGAAGCCGCGGTGGCATTGGCTATTCACGATCATAAGGGGCGCAATATTTTGTGTTTTTGTGTTTTTAAATTATATTTATATCCAGTATCATTTATTTTTCTACTTTTATTAATATTAATTTTATACACATTAAATTTAATATATGATCAAAATATATTATATTTATATGCCACGGTGGCAATGGCTATTCACGATCATAGGGGGCACAATGTTTTGTGTTTTGGTTTTTTAAATTATATTTATATCCAGTGTCATTTAGTTTTCTACTGATTTTATGTGTTATGAATACGGTTCTTATGAATGAACCGAAACATGTCAACTTTTTAATTTTTGTGACACCTGTTCTAAGTAAATAAATATGAAATGTTTTTTATATGTATTTATATTGTAAGAACATCCTGTTTGTACATTTTATAATTCTAAAAAATACTAAGAAAACAATTTAAAATAAAAGATTTGAGTGGGGTTATAAATATTACGCAAAATCCCTGTAAATTCCAATTTAATTAATCCTACTAAATCCTTCAAAAAATAATTAAATGATTATATAAATCTTTTAATTGAATTTAAACTAGCAAAAGCCATGCTTTGTTTGGATTCGCGAAGCATTATTTTATAAAGCATATATTTGAAAGTAACAATATCTTTTAATATTATTTTTGCATCTTTATTAAACAAAAACGTTATTTTATGTTTTGGCGCATTTTAATTCTACAAATGTAAGTTCAGCCAAATAACTATCAATTTCCTAGGAATTTTTTATTTATGATGTAAGACTGGCATTAAAAAATATTTTCGAAGCAAACTTTTACAAAATATTTTTAAATTTTCAACTAAAAATTCTTTTAAAGATTTTTTTTTTACAATTTCTAGTAGCCACTGGTGTTTTTTAAAGTTGTTTGAAATATGCATGGTTCCAATCTTTGTAATTAACATCAAATAATCTTTTATACCTATTTTAGAATAATACATTTGAAGAGAGCTTGAAGAAAGTTACTTCTGCAAAATCCTATTTTCTGGAAAAACATTTGAAATCTGCTCTCGTCGATACTATGAATTTTTAACTGTAAAACTTTTTATTCTAATTTCTTCGTTTTTATACATGTTAGTGTATGAGAATTTTTGATATTGTAGAGTTTTTCGTAAGGAAAATTTCTATTGAATGCTTAATTTTGAAGGATTTTCACTCTCGACAACGTTACGTACGTTTTTAAGCCAACTGGTGCCTATATATCCTCAATATCTACAACTGCTTCATCTAATGTTAAACCTTGGGATTTATGAATTGTAACAGCAAAAGCTAACTGCAGAAGAAACTCTTTCCTTGAGCAATTTATGCTTCCATTTTTCCAGAATTCAATTATTGGGGAAATTGGTACGCACCAATTCTTATAAGTTAAATTACTGTAGTATTCAAATTTATCCATGATTATTCGCGATATCTGGTCTGGTGGCTTGTGATTTTCTTTAATACGTGCAACAAAGTCTAAAGTCCCGTTCACTAAACCCTTCTCGGTCCACAAATAAGAACGTAACATTACTTTCGATACAAATGATAAAGTAAGAAATGGTTGAAGTCCATTTGTCATTTCTGAATCGGGTAACTTTTCCTTTAGTACATTTATAAAGAGCTTGAATCGAGGCAACACGTTCACGCAATTCTTTTAATTTTTCATTTATATAACAAATTTAACAATTTTATTTGTTTACAATTCTTTTGTTGCCATTTTACAAAAAAAAAAAAAAAAAAAAAATCCATAGTACAATTCTTTTAAAATTTTAAGTGTCATCTGTGCAAACGATTTTGCTGAATAATGAAAACATATTTTATTTATTAAATTAATCACGATTCTATCTATAATTACTTACTCAATGATTTATAATTTTTTTTTCTGAAAATATACGCGTTTCATTTTTTATTTATTTGCTAAAATGCGTCCGTATTGGAAATGCATGTAAAATAAATTAATTAAAATAATATTTTTTTAACGTTTTACTGTAAAAAAATTATATTCTGCAAATCTACAGATCATATTTTATTTTTGTGTTTAATTTGAAGTCAAAATATAGAATAGTTGTTTTGTAAAGTGTACGACAAATTGTAATTTGAGTGGCCTAGTAGAGGATTCGCTTCGCTCATCCTAATTAACAAATTATGTAAACTGCTTTCGAATATAAAATTTTCATGAATTCATAATTCGGTAGATAAAGGGTTTAAGAGGCTACTTCAGTCAAGCGAAAAAAAAACCCTCCGTGATGCTAATCCTACGGAAAACATTTATAAAGATATCTCGGTTCCATTTCAATATTTTTAAATGATTTATTTTGCATTGGATAGCTGAGATTGATTTGTACAAAGGTCTTTTTTTAATTTTTCGTTTTTGATTGCAGATTTTTTTTAAAATGAGGATACTCTGACTTTCGAAACCAATTCCAAAAATAAAAGTGTCCTCATTAAAAATATCTGTAAACAAAAACGACAAAGTAAATAAGTCTGCATACAGATCGATCTGAACTATCCAATGCAAATAAAAATCATTTAAAAATATTGAAACGCAACCGAGATATCATTATAAATTTCTTCCATAGAGTTAGCATTACGGAGCGGATTTTTTCGCTTAACTGATGTATCCTCTTAAAAGGCACGCGCTTCATCGCATCTAAAATCGAAGACAGAATTTTAAAATAACTAAAAACAGGACAGCCAAATCGCTGAAGTTCCCTTTTTTCGGCAGATTTAATAATAAATACTGACTATTGTAGTCGTTACCATGATGCGACTTTCATGAAATTCGTTCATAACTTTTCATTTTATGACCTGTTGAACCCCAAACCTTTCCCACCTAAAATGTTTATGTGTGTGTTATGTACTAAATTTCGGCCGCACGAAAAAAGTCGCAATTGCGCATGAATCGTCTTCAAACTCTCGAAAAACAGTGAGAGAGTTAATATCTCGGTGAGGATTACAATTGGGCAAAATTGGCTCAAGAGTGTGGAAATGGGAAGGGTTAAAAAATCTAATATTGCCTTAACATGATTTAGATAAAACTAGCTCTTACAAAAAAATCAAATTCTTTAAAATAGGTCAGATAAAACTGTTAAATTCTATAATCTTGATTTAGTTTTTGTTGGTGAAATTAGATTTTATTTCGAAATCTATCTTCACCTTAGATGCTAAGATATTGACACAATTGTTTAATATCATTGTATCGATAAAAAATGTATGAAATAAATTATTTTTTTAAATTAAGTTTTGGATTATTTATGATGTTTGATACAACTATTTACTTTCAAATAAAAAGGTAAGAAGGTTAAAATAGAAATGCTATAAAATATTATAATTTTTAATTCACAATGAGATTATTTATTTATTATTTATAAATATAATTATAAAACAAAAAAAGGGTAAAATAAATGTAGTGCGTCCCGGTATTAAACCCGGACCCACTGGTCAACGAGTGAACGTTAAATCAAGTGAGCTACGATAAACCACGCTCCTTTGTTTCAAAGTAATTATTTGTGTCATAATATGTGACCTCCGCCCTGTTTCTCAAGAACTATCTACTTATAATAAAATCTGAGTGGAGAAAAGTGTAAGTAACTTGTCCGGTCCGAACTATCCTGGTATATGCGAATCGACCGTAGTTAAACGCCATGTTTGGCTTAATGGAAAACATATGCTAACATATGACAGCTAAATGATAATTTTTTCTACTTGAAATAACGTTTGTTCAGCATATTTTCCTAAAAACATGTATCCCATTATGATGTAAAGCTCCAAATTAAAAAATTAAGCTATTATAAACAAACGAACGCTTCACAATTGCTTTTTAAAAGAACAAATTCCAAAATGAGAAACAAATGAACGACTCTGAGTGATTCATTGAAAAAAAAAAAGGCTAATATCCGATTCTGTATTAAAATATTTGTAAAAGTATATTAAAGTCTTTTAAATATATTTTGAAATACATTTTTCACTTTCGTTTACATTTATAAGCAGTAAGTTTACAACTTTAAAAGAAAAAAAAATGTACGATTCTCAAGTCAACTTTTTTCGTGGAGTAGGCTCTGACTTCAATTTTTGTTTATGGTGGCATCTAGTGGCATCAATATAAACGAAGAGTATTGAAAATCGTACTGCTTAGAATTAAAGTTTAAATAATTTTTTTAAAAAAATGCAGGATGTAATAATGTCATTAGATATTTTTTTAAATGTTTCCGTTTGTATAATTTTAAACTATCATTTAGTAGGTTTAAATAAAAGGAATATTTTTATTACGATTTCTTTGATAGAATTTAAATTTAGTTTTATTAATTTTTCAAGATGTTAATATTTATTTGCTTAATTTTTTTAAACTTTGTTTTTCTATTACAAATAAAAAAAAAATAGCTTTTTTTTTTTTTTCTAAAAGGTGTAATGGATGTATGAAATGTTATCATGACTGCATTAGTAAGAATGAAAATTATTTTTTCACAGTCTCTTATTAAGTTATAATTTTGTTTTTTTTTTTTTTTTTTTTTTTTTTTTTTTCAAAGTTATATTTAAAGTTACTATGCTAAAATGCATTCTAAAATTTTAAATATTTAATTTTGATGTTTTGTGAAATCTTTGCTTTTCTACAATACAAACTCTTCTGTAGTAAAATCTGCATTCTGTTTGTTTGTATGAAGACTTGTGAAAATGAAACGCAGGTAAAAAAAATCGTCATTTTTGAGATGTGTTATATACTAGTATTGTATAAAATCCATTGAACCTGAGGCTGAGGGATCTTACAACATATACTAAAATAATATAAGTCTGTGATTATCAAGGTTGTCCTTGTCCGTGTGAGTCTTAATTTGGTCTAAGGTAGTCACCTCAAGTGCATGATGCTGCACTAAGGCTTGCTTTTCTTACAGCAATGGAAAAGATCTGCATTTCCGAATTCAAACCAAAAACCGAAACAATTGAAATTGTGTCGGCGGAAAAATAAAGTATTTTGTTCACAGATCTGTCTTGTCTTACTTAAACTAACCAGATTTAAATTTTGTACTGTAAATTAAAAAGCGTATGAGTAATCAAATTTATTTATTCGTATTTTAACAGAACTTTTTAATTATTTTACAAGGTTGATTGTGATTTTTCCAGGTAAAATTCGGCCCCCGTTCCAGTCCGCGAGCCATTTCAAGAGGCCCCTGCTGCCGACCCGGAACGACGTGCTTTTCACGCTCAATCCTAACGATCCAGTTACTATTAGCGACGTCTGCAGAACGGCGACGCCACTTTTAACTCCCATCGCTGAACGCCACGAAGGTAAGTAGTCATTCACAGGCTATTATAGAGCTCATCAGTGTGACGTCACAGACAACTCAACCCCGCATTTCCATGGTAACTGGGTCAATACAAACCGAAAGAGTTCAGAATGTGTTAGAGGTGCACTATATACCATCAAAAAGGCTTTCAATATGAAATCAGATATCGTTCAAAGGCTGAATTCATTGAACTGGGTGAAGTTTTAAAAGCGATCCGCAAGTGTTTAGGCCGAATTGTAACTTGTTTAAATCAAATTCAGGGTTGAATTTTTAGCTTCATGATAAAACAACACAATTCATCTCTATCTTTTCTGAACTCTGTGGTTTGTTTTGAACCAATTTCTGGAGTTGTGACGTCACCACTGATGAACTCTATTGGTCGTATTCACCTTGTACCTCACCCTATAAAACATCGGCCGAATGCTCCTATGGTATTCACTGTCAATCCGATTGCACTTCGACCGTGACCTGTACCTGTTCAATCGAGTTAAACGTGAATTCATTTGAGCGTAAGACTGAAGTTTGAAGCAGATGGTGGATAACAGCATAAATCATATGAATGTATTTCCTGATTTCTATATTGTATGTGAATGATGTAATTAACATCTAATGTCCAAAAAAAAAAAAAAAAAGAGGACAGTGAGTTAGAAAATGTGGGACAGTGGTATCTATATTGCAACATAAAAATAGAGTAAATGCTAAGAAAAAGGAATCTATGTTAAGGGGCTGTGCATATATAACGTTATCCTTTTAGGGGTGGGGGGAGGGTCAGGTACATGATATCGTAAGATATCTTTAGGGGTACGGGGGTTACTTTTGATATCGATTTTTTTTTGTAACATGGTGTTTGGTTTAAAATAGTGTGTTATCTATCTTTTATGAAAATACAAAAATATTATTAAAATTACTAAATTGTTATAAAAATATTTAATTCTAAAATGAGTAATCCCTAATGTTTGGTTTTACTATTTTTTCTCATATGTGTATGTATGTAAAATCATGATTCGAGAAACCATATGTGATATATGTTTGAAATGATGCTAGCGTTTACTAATTAATAAAATTCAAAATTTTCAAAAATTTGGTAACTTTATATTTGCACAGCCACTAACTAGAGAAAAAAATCCATGCTGTTGGCGGAAAGTGTATCCTCCAATCTTCCTGTTAAAGCAGAAACCTGGTTAAAACGAGTATTTCTTAAGTTATTAAAATTTCCGTTTTAAGATGTTTTTCTGTATTAGAAAAACACACTTCTCTTAGAGAATGAAATTATGTCAAATCGGAATCGTTTGTGATTGAAACAAAATTCCGTATTAAAGAAATGTTTGACTTAGCAGCTATAATTGAATGATAGTCTTTCTGTAGTTACTACAGTAAAACCTCTAAATAACGGACACCTCGAGAACGCAGAAATTGTCCGCTATTTGGAGGTGTCCGTTATTGGGAAATCCTCACAGATTCAAAAACTGCTAAGAAATGCTTGATGTTTCATTACTTTTAGTCTAAGAGCTAGCAACGTCGGAAATCACGTCATTTTATCAAGGCTCATTTTTTAAAATGTTTTTCCCTTTTATGGTAGAATTCGTTTGCAAGCGGTCTGGCAGTCGGGAGACGTTGCGTTTACCTGTGGCAGAAGGGGTTATGCAGGTCAAAAAGCTTCAAAATCACGTCATTTTATCAAGGCTCATTTTTTAATATGTTTTTCCCTTTTATGGTAGAATACGTTTGCAAGCGGTCTGGCAGTCGGAAGACGTTGCGTTTACCTGTGGCAGAAGGGGTTGTGCAGGTCAAAAAGCTTCAAAATCACGTCATTTTATCAAGGCCCATTTTTTAATGTTTTTCTCTTTTATGGTAGAATACGATTACAAGCGGTCTGGCAGTCGGGTGACGTTGCGTTTACCTGTGGCAGAAGGGGTTATGCAGGTGAAAAAACTTCAAAAATCCGCCATTTTTTAAAGGCTCATTTTCTTATATGTTTTTATGAAGCTTAAAAATTACAAGATATTACTCTTTGGATAGCAGACAACCTATAATTAATTTTCCAGACACAAATTCGGTTGCAAAGTTAATGCCAGACGGCTTTAAATATGGCAACAAAAGTGCCTGTTCCAAGAGTGGTTTATAATTTAAATTTTATAAGACTACCTCTTTACGTCATTTTATCAAGCTTGAAAATTACAAGATATTACTCTTTGGATAACAGACAACCTATAATTAATTTTCCAAACACAAATTCGGTTGCAAAGTTAATGCCAGGCGACTTTAAATATGGCAACTAAAGTGCTTGTTCCAAGACTTGTTTCTATTTCAAAAAATTATACGACCTCTTTACGTCATTTTATCAAGCTTAAAAATTGCAACATATTACACAATGGATAGCAGACAACCTATAATTAATTTGCCAGACACAAATTCGTTTGCAAAGTTAATGTCCGACGGCTTTAAATATTTCAACGAAAGTGCCTGTTCCAAGAGTTATTTATATTTCAAAAAATTATAAGACCTCTAAAACTCATTTTATCAATCTTAAAAATTGGAAGATATTACTCTTTGGATAGCAGACAACCTATAATTAATTTGCCAAACACAAATTCGGTTGCAAAGTTAATGCCAGACGTCTTTAAATATGACAACGAAAGTGCCTGTTCAAGAGCGGTTTATAATTGAAATTTTAAAGGACATCTTTACGACATTTTAACAAGCTTAAAAATCACAAGATATTACTCTTTGGATAGCAGACAACCTATAATTAATTTGCCAGACACAAATTCGGTTGCAAAGTTAATGCCAGGCGGCTTTAAATATGGCAACGAAAGTGCCTGTTCCAAGAGTGGTTTATAATTTAAATTTTATAAGACCTCTTTACGTCATTTTATCAAGCTTAAAAATAACAAGATATTACTCTTTGGATAGAAGACAACCTGTAATTAATTTGCCAGACACATACTCGGTTGCAGAGTTAATGCAAGACGGCTTTAACTATGGCAACGAAAGTGCCTGTTCCAAGAGGGGTTTATAATTCAACAAATTATAAGACCTCTTTACGTCATTGAACCGAATTTGAAACCCTGGATTTTTCTGAGTCTTATTGATTTGATTCACTATTTTTCTGCACCTGATTTTTTGCACGACACTTTTACAGAGCCTGATTGAGTAAATTTGTGATATTTTGTGCTTGATTTACGGAAGTTGCATTTTTTTTTAAGTCTTACCGACAAGCCTTTTCATGTGATGAAAATTTGTGCACCCTTAGAAAGGTTAAGGTGTAAGAATTCATATAATTTGTTAACATCAACTCACAGATTAAATATTGGACAAATAAATTCCAGTGTGGCCAAAACCGGGGTACCCACCCTAATATTTAAAAAAAGAAACTTGTATTTTGAAAAACAAGAGCTTTTTTAAGTAAACTTTATATTGAAAAGAAAAATGCCGAATTTGCCGAATGCAGCCGAATTTGTGTCTGGCAAATTAATTATAGGTTGTTTGTTATCCAAAGAATAATATCTTCTAATTTTTAAGCTTCATAAAATGACGTAAAGAGGTCTTAAAATTTTTAAATTATAAACTACTCCAGGAACAGGCGCTTTCGTTGCCATATTTAAAGCCATCTGGCATTAACTTTGCAACCAAATTTGTGTCTGGCAAATTAATTATACGTTGTCTGCCCACCAAAGAGTAATATCCTGTACTTTTTAAGATTGATAAAATGACGTAAAGAGGTCTTATAATTTTTAAATTATAAACCTCTTTAGGAACAGGCACTTTCGTTGCCATATTTAAAGCCGTCTGGCATTAACTTTGCAACCGAATTTGTGTCTGGAAAATTAATTATAGGTTGTCTGTTATCCAAAGAGTAATATCTTGTAATTTTAAAGCTTGATAAAATGACGTAAAGAGGTCTTATAAAATTTAAATTATAAACCACTCTTGGAACAGGCACTTTTGTTGCCATATTTAAAGCCGTCTGGCATGAACTTTGCAACTGAATTTCTGTCTAGCAAATTAATTATAGGTTGTCTGTTATCCAAAGAGTAATATCTTGTGATTTTTAAGCTTGATAAAATGACGTAAAGAGGTCTTATAAAATTTAAATTATAAACCACTCTTGGAACAGGCACTTTCGTTGCCATATTTAAAGCCGTCTGGCATTAACTTTGCAACCGAATTTGTGTCTGGCAAATTAATTATACGTTGTCTGCCCACCAAAGAGTAATATCCTGTACTTTTTAAGATTGATAAAATGACGTAACGAGGTCTTATAATTTTTAAATTATAAACCTCTTTAGGAACAGGCACTTTCGTTGCCATATTTAAAGCCGTCTGGCATTAACTTTGCAACCGAATTTGTGTCTGGAAAATTAATTATAGGTTGTCTGTTATCCAAAGAGTAATATCTTGTAATTTTAAAGCTTGATAAAATGACGTAAAGAGGTCTTATAAAATTTAAATTATAAACCACTCTTGGAACAGGCACTTTCGTTGCCATATTTAAAGCCGTCTGGCATGAACTTTGCAACTGAATTTCTGTCTAGCAAATTAATTATAGGTTGTCTGTTATCCAAAGAGTAATATCTTGTGATTTTTAAGCTTGATAAAATGACGTAAAGAGGTCTTATAAAATTTAAATTATAAACTACTCTTGGAACAGGCACTTTCGTTGCCATATTTAAAGCCGTCTGGCATTAACTTTGCAACCGAATTTGTGTCTCGAAAATTAATTATAGGTTGTCTGCTTTCCAAAGAGCAATATCTTGTGATTTTTAAGCTTGATAAAATGACGTAAAGATGTCCTATAAAATTTCAATTATAAACCGCTCTTGGAACAGGCACTTTCGTTGCCATATTTAAAGCCGTCTGGCATTAACTTTGCAACCGAATTGATGTCTGGCAAATTAATTATAGGTTGTCGTTATCCAAAGAGTAATATCTTGTAATTTTTAAGCTTGATAAAATGACGTAAAGAGGTCTTATAAAATTTAAATTATAAACCACTCTTGGAACAGGCACTTTCGTTGCCATATTTAAAGCCGTCTGGCATTAACTTTGCAACCGAATTTGTGTCTAGCAAATTAATTATAGGTTGTCTGTTATCCAAAGACTAATATCTTGTAATTTTTAAGCTTGATAAAATGACGTAAAGAGGTCTTATAAAATTTAAATTATAAACCACTCTTGGAACAGGCACTTTCGTTGCCATATTTAAAGACGTCTGACATTAACTTTGCAACCGAATTTGTGTCTGGCAAATTAATTGTAGGTTGTCTGCCCACCAAAGAGTAATATCCCTTAATTTTTAAGCTTCATAAAATGACGTAAAGAGGTCTTATAATTTTTGAATTATAAACAACTCTTGGAACAGGCATTTTCGTTGCCATATTTAAACCCGTCTGGCATTAACTTTGCAACAAAATATCTGTCTGGCAAATTAATTATAGGTTGCATGCTATCCAATGAGTAATATCTTGTAATTTTTAAGCTTGATAAAATGAGGTAAAGAGGTCTTGTAATTTTTAAATTATAAACCACTTATGGAACAGGCACTTTCGTTGCCATATTTAAAGACGTCTGGCATTAACTTTGCAACCGAATGTGTGTCTGGCAAATTCATTATAGGTTGTCTGCCCACCAAAGAGTAATATCCTGTACTTTTTAAGATTGATAAAATGACGTAAAGAGGTGTTATAATTTTTAAATTATAAACCTCTTTAGGAACAGGCACTTTCGTTGCCATATTTAAAGCCGTCTGGCATTAACTTTGCAACCGAATTTGTGTCTAGTAAATTAATTATAGGTTGTCTGCTTTCCAAAGAGTAATCTCTTGTAATTTTTAAGCTTCATAAAAACATATAAGAAAAAGAGCCTTTATAAAATGGCGGATTTTTGAAGTTTTTTCACCTGCATAACCCCTTCTGCCACAGGTAAACGCAACGTCACCCGACTGCCAGACCGCTTGTAATCGTATTCTACCATAAAAGAGAAAAACATATTAAAAAATGGGCCTTGATAAAATGACGTGATTTTGAAGCTTTTTGACCTGCACAACCCCTTTTGCCACAGGTAAACGCAACGTCTCCCGACTGCCAGACCGCTTGCAAACGTATTCTACCATAAAAGGGAAAAACATATTAAAAAATGAGCCTTGATAAAATGACGTGATTTTGAAGCTTTTTGACCTGCATAACCCCTTCTGCCACAGGTAAACGCAACGTCTCCCGACTGCCAGACTGCTAGCAAACGTATTCTATCATAAAATGGAAAAACATATTAAAAAATGAGCCTTGATAAAATCAGGTGACGAAAACGTTGCTAGCTCTTAGACTATTTTATATGTCCTAAAACATCTATTATATATTAATCAGAAATTAAAATAATTTTTAAGCAATAAAATTGAAATAAAATTGTGCACACTTTTATCCACTGTTTATTATATTATTGTGTAAAAAAGCTATTACAAAAGTTTTTTTGCCTGCGATAATATGTAATTTGTTTTTCTGTGTGATGTTATTGGACATTATAGGGTTCCGGGCGAGGAGGGAGGGATTGCACTTTTAGATCTTTAAAAGCATATAATCTCAAATTGTTTTTGGATGACATTTCAATAGCTTTTGAGATTATTTCTCCCGGCAACCTCCTGTATTTAGCACTGAACGTTAGGAAGGGGAGGATTTTCCCCAGCTCTTTATCTACATTTAACTGTGATCACAAAATTTGTGACATGTTGTCCTAATAAATTCAGAGGCTTTTTTACTCTTCTTTTTTTTTCTTTTTTTTCAATATTTTTTCATTCTTTATCGCCGAATAAAGTGTCCGGTATTCGGAATGTCCGCTATTCAGAGGTTAAACATACAAAAATTTAAGTTTTGGGAGTGGGAATTGGGAAAACTGTCCGTTAAATAGAGGTGTCCGCTATTCGAGAGTGTCCGTTACGGAGGTTTTACTGTATTAGCAAACAAGCTTTTTTAAAAAAAAATTCGACATAAATGCATTAATATTATTAGATTTCTATACATAATTATTTCATGTTTTTAAATGTAAGCCAATGTTTTAATTTTCCCCCTACTTTTTTCCTGAATAGTGTCACTGGATTTTTCAGGACCATTTATCCCAACAATAGCTATGAATAATTGTTATCCAGTTGCTCTTACTACAAAAAATTAATTTCTGCCTTTTTTTTTTTTTTTTTTTTTTTTTTTTTTTTTTTTTTTTGCAATATCGTAAATTACATAATACTTACAGCATTTTAACTGAATACACGTTTGTTTATCTTAAGTATTATTTCATTTATTTTTAGCTCACAGGCTATCATAGCCTGAGAGCTTATGTGCCCGTCCGTTCTGTATGTATGTGCGTATGTGCGTAACGCGATAACTCATGATAAAAATATCGGATCCACTTGAAATTTTGTATGTAGGTATATCCTGACAAGGCGCTTCCCTGATTAGTTTTTGGAGTTCATTCGATATGTATAAGAGGGGGAACGGGAGGCTCATGCCCCCCCGTTAGTTGATATAAATGGGATTTTCATGCAGAATTAAGTTTTCGTTCAAAATTTAGATTAGGATCATTCTGATGAGGCGATTCCGTGACTGTTATTAGGTGTTCATTGAATAAGTATAAATAGGGGGACAGGGGTTCTAATGCCCCCCCCCCCTTAATTTATAGAAATGGGATTTTCATGCAGAATTAAGTTTTCGTTCAAAATTTAGATTAGGATCATTCTGATGAGGCGATTCCGTGACCGTTATTAGGTGTTCATTGAATAAGTATAAATAGGGGGAACAGGGGTTCTAATGCCCCCCCCCCGTTAGTTGATATAAATGGGATTTTCATGCAGAATTAAGTTTTCGTTTAAAATTTAGATTAGGATCATTCTGATAAGGCGATTCCGTGACTGTTATTAGGTGTTCATTGAATAAGTATAAATAGGGGGAACAGGGGCTCTAATCCCCCCCCCCGTTAGTTAATATAAATGGGATTTTCATGTAGAATTAAGTTTTCGTTCAAAATTTAGATTAGGATCATTCTGATGAGACGATTCCGTGACTGTTATTAGGTGTTCATTGAATAAGTATAAATAGGGGGAACAGGGGCTCTAATGCCCCCCCCCCCCGTTAGTTGATATAAATGGGATTTTCATGCAGAATTAAGTTTTCGTTCAAAATTTAGATTAGGATCATTCTGATGAGACGATTCCGTGACTGTTATTAGGTGTTCATTGAATAAGTATAAATAGGGGGAACAGGGGTTCTAATCCCCCCCCCCCCCCCCCCGTTAGTTGATATAAATGGGATTTTCATGCAGAATTAAGTTTTCGTTCAAAATTTAGATTAGGATCATTCTGATAAGGCGATTCCGTGACTGTTATTAGGTGTTCATTGAATAAGTATAAATAGGGGGAACAGGGGCTCTAATCCCCCCCCCCCCCGTTAGTTGATATAAATGGGATTTTCATATAGAATTAAGTTTTCGTTCAAAATTTAGATTAGGATCATTCTGATGAGACGATTCCGTGATTGTTATTAGGTGTTCATTGAATAAGTATAAATAGGGGGAACAGGGGTTCTAATCCCCCCCCCCGTTAGTTGATATAAATGGGATTTTCATGCAGAATTAAGTTTTCGTTCAAAATTTAGATTAGGATCATTCAGATGAGGCGATTCAGTGACTGTTATTAGGTGTTCATTGTATAAGTATAAATAGGGGGAACAGGGGTTCTAATGCCCCCCCCCTTAATTTATATAAATGGGTTTTTCAAGCAGAATTTTCAGATTTCGTTCAAATCTCTGAATAGTTTTGGAAGTTTAATGGTTAAGTATAAAAGAGGGGGATAACTCCTTTTAAATTATATAAATGCTAAATGGGTTTTTATTAAGAATTATCTAATTTGCTCTGAATTTTGGATATAGATTTTTTATATGATAAAGCATGTCTTTGATAGTATAGGAGGTTCAATGATTAAGTATAAAAAAAGAGGAAAGAAGAGAGCTGTTTCCCTTTCTTAATTTTTTAACGGAATTAACCCTTGAAAATATAAGGCTTTAATGTACAATTGGTATTTGTAGCCTGTGAGCTCAATGCCATCAGTTTAACTGGGCAGTATTCTTTATTTTTTTATTTAATTTTTTTTGTAAACAAAAACTTAAGTTAATTACGTAACCGTTTGTTCATAGATTTTTCTTGTTCCAAAGTACACCAAAGTACATCAATGCTTAGTTAATTGTTATGTTTTTGTATAAATAAATGAATAACTACGCATTTAGTGTTTTTTTTTTTTTTTTTTTGTTTTTTTTTTTTTTTTGTTTTTTTACCCTTTCCGGCGCACTACTCTTTAAAGTTGGAATTTAAAGAAGAAAAAATTTAGACAATCTATTTAGGCCTAGAGGAGTACACAGGTATTGTTTTGTAAAGATTGCACTAACCATTTTAATTATGTAGCTGTTGCCGAAGTGGTAACCGCCCATAAGTAAAGCATTGATAAGCGCAGTGAGAAGAGCATTGCTGTGAAGCGCGTATTACAGTAAAACATTTTACCTATTATTCAAAAACAGTAGAGTTTGATCTCTGTGGTGCTGCTATCTAGAACTCATAAGAAAGATTTAAAGTAGCCATTAGAGTAGTTTTTAAAATATTCACGGAGTTTTTGTGTCTCTAAACAGGGGGAACTTTAGGTGTTGCCGACCCGGCAACACTGCGCATTAAAGGGTTAAACCCTTCCAGAAAGTTTATTCCTTGTCGCACTCTTTAACCGCTTAACTGATTTGCCCGTTCGCCGTTCGGGCAAGACGAATTTGCTTAATTCATCATTTAAAGCTTTTTGACACCACTAATTTTTTTTTTTTTTTTTTTTTTTT
Source organism: Maratus speculifer (assembly GCA_964019185.1). Classification (NCBI taxonomy): domain Eukaryota; kingdom Metazoa; phylum Arthropoda; class Arachnida; order Araneae; family Salticidae; genus Maratus; species Maratus speculifer. The sequence continues at coordinate 94,387,919 of OZ025297.1, read as the reverse complement.
TTTTTTTTTTTTTTTTTTTAATGGAATGGCATATTGTTCAAAGGTAGAAATGTTTAGAATAAATATTACAAATGTTTTAGCTTAAAAAAGTGGTATAAACCCATATTTTCTATTTATTGCACGTAAAAAAAGGAACCAAATAAGGGTTTCATTGAAATGTAATTTGCATAAAGCGCCTGTCTTGATTTTCTAAAAGCTATTTACACTTTTTGAAATAAGCCATATTACACTATCTTAGATAAAACGAATGAGGTTGAGCACAGATCCGCCTGATCCTCTTGCTCCATATTTTTGAGGCAATTGAACAAATATAGAAAGGGGCAGATGAAATATGTATATATATATATTTTAGTCAGTAAGGTTCAATTTTGAAAATTTGTATTTGACAGAGTGAACCTATTTGAACCCATTTACAAAAGTTGAGATTTTAATTCGAAAAGAACATTAGCTTCTGGAAACCGAATTGCAAAATCTCTAGAGCCATGTTGTAAAGTCATGAACCGGTTCCAACCAGTTCCTAAAGTTAAAGTAATTAAAAAGGGTAAAAAAAACTGAAACCAAAATCGAAAAAGTAGAAAGTAGCGCGGTCGTAGATTGTCCTCAGTTATCCTATGCAGGAAAAATAATGTAACAGTATTAAAATTTGAACAAGATGTTTGAAAATAACGCACCCATAGGCTTCTGGTCTTTTTGAGCGACTCATGTAGACTCTTAACAGCTTTGTAGAGAGTGATAAACAAGGGCTTTTGGTGCAATCAGATTTATTCTATGACTTTTAGAGTATCTTCTTATTTTTTAGTACTGCACAATGACGCATTTTTCATTTTCAGGTGTGGGCACAATAGGAACTGTGTTCCTCCTCATCAACGCAGCCCTCGGCATTGGTATTTTAAATTTCCCGGCAGCTTACAATTTGGCGGGAGGAATCGTGTCTGCTACTCTCGTCCAGTTGGTAAGGAATTGATTTTCATGCATGAACACACCTTCAATGACATGATCACTCATAACACTGCTCTGCGCTAAAATATTCTCTGTAAAGAAAAAAAAAACTCAATAAAGTAAAGTAAAACGTATGAAGACATAAATTTCAAAACTCGCCTCATGCCAAAAATAAAGTTTTTGAAATCGCCAAAAGCCTCTAGATCAGCGGTTCCCAAACTTTCTTGGTACGTGGCCCACCTTTCAGTGAAAAAAAAAAAAATTCGCGACCCACCTTTCAGTAAAAAAGAAATTTCGCGACCAATCCCAAATAAAGTTGTATAGCAATTTTTGTATGATCTGATCTCTATAAGCTCGGCGGATCCTATGCTACGAAAAATGATAATTTTCGTAAGGAAGATACATTATCAGCAAACGAAGAATCAGTAATCTCAATGTGGTGAAGTGAATAGTAATTTAAACAATGTAAAAACTACGAAGGTAGTTAAAAATACGTTTAATTATTATGAAAACACAACTTTGTTATGAATGAGATTTCAGGTATCTGTGTTTACCAATGTAGGAACATATATTAACACGCAGTTTTCCTCTGTACTTCAAAAACAGTAAAGTAGAAAAAGCATGTTCTTATAAGCATGAAGTGCTAATCAAGGACTTTAAAGCTAATTTAATATTTTTGGATATTCTGTTCATATATTAATCTAGAAGGAAATTAAAAAATTTCATTTTAAATATTATTTCCTATTGGAATTGTCATATCTTTTTAAACAGAGGAAATAAAAGATATATTTTTATGAAAAAGTCGATTGTGACGCGACCCACTAAAAGGACTGCCATGGCCCACCAGTGGGTCGCGACCCATAGATTGGGAACCGCTGCTCTAGATAAATCCATAGGTTTTCATTGTAAATCAAAATTTTACAGTAACAGAAATAGGGAAATAAAACTACTTTTGTAATGTTTTATTACGGTTTTTATTCTTAAATTCCATCAGATTATTATAGACATTAGAAATGATTAAACATTTAATTTTTTTTTTCCGAAAGTCGTGCCGGATTACTCAGAGTGCCGGGATCATAGGATGGCGGATTAAAGGAAGTTTCTGCATTTGTTTTGCATTAAGACAATTTTTTTGCCGACCAGTTTCATCGGTTAAAAGCCTTGTTACTATTGTGTAAAAGTACAGTTGGCAAAAAACAAAAGATAAGAAAAGAACATCTTAAATTATCAATAATTAGAAAGTTAAAATTCTAGTGCAAAATTCACCTTGAGCTAAATAATTAAAATTCATATATGAAGCACAAATAAATGGGTACTACTCTGTTATCCCGTAGACAAATTTCGCCAAATTATACAAATCGCCAAACTAATAGCCAAAATATACATATTTACATAATTTTTATTTTAAATAACGAAAAAACAAATAGTTAATAGAATATTAATAAAAATACAAATAAAAAGTCGAAATAAAAATCACTTAATGACATTTTAAACACGTGAATCGTATTTAATGTCATTGAATGTGATATTCACGATCATCCATTATTGGCATTTAATCTTATAGTTTGGCAGTAAATTGTTGGTCGACGGGATAACCGAGTAGTACCAATAAATGTACTAAAATTACTTGTAGGTGTAAACTTATAATATAAATTTATTTAGAGTACATTAATATGTCTTAAAATACCTAAAAAGTTTACAACCATTACACGGCTGTAATCAGTAGGGATTTTTTTTTTTTTTCACTTCGAAAATTTATCTAGCAGAAATTCTTATTCTTCTTCATTTATTTAAGTTAATTTAGTACATTTATTTGTGCTTTTTATATGAAATTACGTAATCACTAGATTATCATGAAAACACACCAATATTATTTTATTGGTAAATATTTAAATGGATACAAATTAAAACACAGCTTGTCCCAACAGGAACACAACGTGAGATGTCTCGAGATTACGAAAGAGAGATCATCGGGACGAGTATTTTGTAGTCGAATAGGATAAGTCATCAGTAAGGAGTAGGAGTATCAAGATCGTAGCTAGAAGTGAGTAATGGGGGGGGGGGGTTCACTCTCTCTGACACAGAAAGATAAATTAGTGCATATTCACACTGTAGGTACTATGTTTCTCATTAAACTGTTGTAATAACTTCATTTTATGCTAAGAAAAGAATAGGATGATAAGAAATTAGAGTGTATAACTGGTACAATATTAAACGTCATGTTAGCTTTCCTATGTGCAAATACGATGTGAGAGATTTCAAACACTTCTTTTAGTTGCATTTTAGTATTTCTGCAAAACTGTGAAATGTCCTCAAAGCTAAATTAGATTTTTGAACAGAATTTAATTTCGATTTTTGAACAGAATTTAATTTCGATTTTCGGAACATTAATTCATTTACTGATTTTAGGATTTTTTACTGGGTAAACTCAAAATGTTTTAGAGACGGTTGCCCCCCCCCCCCAAGCAACTCCTAGTTACGGCCCTGAGGAGTACCATGGTCTAATAATGTAAAATGAACTGTAACTTGTTTGAATCACGGAAAAAAGCGCACCGGAAAAAAATGCACCTTTTTACAAGTCACATATTTACATAAGTCTGATAATAATACACATGGTTAATCTTAGAATATAAATAATAGATTGAGATGATTCTTTAAAATTTAAGCGTCTTTGCTCCTCTCCAGACTGCGATGGAGGGGGGGGGGGCTTTAAAAGTTATCTCAAAACCTGTCATTGCTTTAATGAAAAGCTTTTGTAAGATATGGAGAATTAGAATGGTAACACTAGTTATTTAAATGTGTTTTTTTAATTCAGTCTCCCTTGTTCTCCTGTAGAGTGGGGGGGGGGGGGGAGGATGTCTGTAAACTTTGAATATATCTCTTATATTTATTTGTTTCATATTATTTATAATTTGATTATTTATTATTTTTATTTTTATTATAAAATTACATATTAGTATTTTATTATATTTTATATTACATATATATATTTATATAATATATAGTATAATATATAATAATAAATATATTAATATAGTATAATAATAATAGTGTATAAATAATAATATAATAAATAAATTATAAAGAATAATAATACAAAATAAATTATTTATAAAAAATAAGTAATAATTTAATAATACATAAATATAAATTAAATATAAAATTGAACATAAATAAAATTAAAAATAAATGTATAAGTAAATATAATTAAATATTAAAAATTATACTCATTAACAAAAATTTATTTAAAAAATATTTTTTTAAAATCATAGTAAATCAATAAAAATAAATGTATTAATAAAAAAATTAATAATTAAAAATCTAGTTTCATTAACAAGAATTAATTTTAAAAATGATAATATTTTATTAACTTATAGGACATAATAAAAATAACTGTATAAATATATAAAATTAAATATTAAAAAATATACACATTAACAAGAATTTATTAAAAAAATGATTTTATCATCCGCCATTACTGATAGTATTGTCATATACCTCCAGCAATCTCGCTACGTATCCCCAACGGTACGCGTACTAAAGGTTGGGAACCGCTGTCCTACGAAAATGATATAAATGCGGCATTTGTTGCCACTTTAGTTTTTATCATTTATCTATCGACAAGTTCAATATTGATCAATTCCCTGTCACTTTTTTCTGGTACTTTTTGCGCTCGTGTTTTTCCAGTCACTTTTTTCCTAAGTTCTAAAAAACATTCCGACAAAATGTTGTCGTCTAAAGCTGTGATAGATTCAGAATTTGTAGACCACTCCATCCCCCCCCCCCTCCAACATAAGAACATGGGAGACTGAATTAAAACAATTATATTAGTTTATGTCACTATGGATTAATAGAATAGTCATTTTTTAAATAAATTTTTGTTAATGAGTATAATTTTTAATATTGAATAATATTTATTTGTACATTTATTTTTTATTTTATATTTAATTTATAATTATTTATTATAAATTATTTATTATTTATTATTAATTATTTACTATTAATATATTATATTAATATAAATTATAATATAAAATATAATAAAATATTAACATGCAGTTTTATAATAATAAAAATAATAATATAATATATAAATTAATATGTATAATTAAAATCCTAAATAATATTTAAAAAAAATAATATAAGAGATAGATTCGGAGTTTGTAGACAACCCCCCATCCCCCCATGACAGAAGAATGAGGGAGATTGAATAAAAAAAATCATTTAATTACCTAGTGTTTATTATCTAATTCTTCTTTACCTTACAAAATTTTTTCATTGAGGCAATAACAGGTTTTGAGATAACTTTTAAAGCCCCCCCCCCTCCCACCTTCGCCCATCTCAGTCCCGAGAGAGCAAGGACACTCAAATTTCATAAAACTGTCTCAATCTAATGTTTATATTCTAAGATTAACCATGTGTACTGTTATTAGACTTATTTAAATATGTGATTTGTAAAAAGGTGCGCTTTTTTCCGGGGACGTTTTTTTCCGCCTACCAACTTGTTTACATGTGTTGATTTTTAATTGTAAATGAGTAACCGTCTTACAGTAGTACACTTTTACATGCAATGAGCGGCGTATTGAAACTGGTGATTGTACATACAAAAACTACACATCAAAACTTCTAATAAAGTTACTTTTACATGTATTAAGACATTTTGTTTTATTACCTACAAAATTGAGGACGCTTGGTGATTTTGCATCTGGCCCACTGTTGCCAGGTTGGGGACGAAAAAGTCCCCAAATTGTTTGAATGCCACCGCTTTTTGAAATAGAAATAATCGGCCTGTATAAAAATAGATGGAAAATCCTGCAAAATAAAGGGAATTATACTATTTTAAAAAGGTGATGACAGTCAAATAATCTGAAGTAAAAGAAGTTCTCAATCAGGCAACACTGAATTGACCTTTTTTCTGTACCTCTTAGTTTCCAAGATAGGAACTCCAGTTTTGCTATTTGAACTATAGAACACGCTGCCAACACGACTTCTTCTGACTTAGTTTATTTGAGTCTAAACGGATTTTAAGAATACCTCTGTATATGAAATATCATTAGCACAAAAACAAAACATAATTTTACATAAAGCATAAATTTTACACAAGTTGACTTTTTATTTTTTCTCCTTAAAGCTTGTGTCTCTCCAATCTATGTTTTTCTTTCCTTTTCATTTTCAGCTAATGGTCGTCATCATCATCCTAACGATGCTCATCCTAGCTCATTGTTCGGATATCAACCAAGACGTCACGTACCACGATGTCCTGCTGTCCATGTGCGGTAGAAAAGCTCAGAAGTTGGCAGCCGTATCCATCACGTGCACGTGCTACGGAGTTTGCGTCGCCATACTCATCATCATCGGCGATCAGATAGACAGAAGTGAGTGCGAAGTTTTGTTTCTGTTTGAAATTATACTACATCAGCTTTACAAGAAAAGGGCAGCTGACGTCACTGTGGGTCGAATAAGTGTGGATAAGCGAGAAATACATGTGCGTTCTGTATAACTTGTAATGTGCACATGAGTTAGAGCGATTTGATTGGTCTGCGTTCGACATATCTGGATGTGATTGGACTACGTCGACAAGATAAATCCTACAATGACAGTATCCTACAACGACAAAAACGTTGCACAGATTGGTTGATTGAAGTGTTTGTTTGTAAACATGCCTTTTCCTTATAATCACAGCCGTAGTGAAGTAGAATGAGGTCTGTTTGGGGGGGGGGGGAGGAATTGTCAGGACCAGGACCTACTCTTTTAAAAGGTCTGGTGATCACGTGTTACGACCAGAACAGTGCTCCCATCGCAGACTGGCATCTCGCCGAATACAGATTGAGAACCATTGCTATATAGAATAACTTTTTAAAAGTTCAGTTTATAAAAATGTTTATTAATTTATTGTCGTCTCAGGGTATACAGCTTGAGAACCATTGCTATATAGAGTAAATGTTGACTAATTTAGTTTATAAAACTGCTTGTTAGCATATCATTATTCCATTTCACACCAGTATGTCACGGTAGTCAGGTTAAGAAACATTAATATATAGAATGATCTTTCATTAATACGATTTATAAAAATGTTTACTAACACATGATCATTTCATGACCCACCGTAATGTCTAGTGATTTTTTACTAATCTAGTTTATAAAAATGTTTACTAACCTATGTTATTTTATTTGAACAGTGTTTCTGGCGATCTTCGGTTCAACATTCTGTCACCAGTGGTACCTGAGTCGGAACTTTACAATTCCTGTTGTGTCCTTCCTTCTTATCCTGCCCATCTGTTATTTCAAAAGAGTTGATTTCCTCAGATATATCGGGTAAGTGTTAAAGTGATTCGTCAGTCTTTCGTGTACTAAAAATTAACGGTTCCCTAAATACATTTGGTGCACAAAATTAAGAGAATTTTCAGATTCGGTCAATTATCTCTAGAAATACTGAACAGATTTTTACGAAATTTCGTATGAGCATAGGTTGATATAATGTAAATAAATTAATCATTCAAGAGCTATAATGTGCATGAATATGCGTGCGCATTAAAATTCATCAGTGTCAGAAGGAATAAAACAGATGTTATAAGCGAGTTCTAAGTGTCCTCTCCAGAACATTCCAGACATGTCTTATAGGGTTTAGGTCTAGAGATCTGGCTGGCCAATCCATCAAGCGAATATTCTCTCTAGAAATTCGTTGACCAGAGGAGCTCTTTCCCAGAGCGCGGTGTAGTCCATTAAAATGAAATCAGGGCCAACTGCGTCTATAAAAAGGGGAACATAGTGTACGAAGATATCATCACTATACATCACGCTAGTCATAGAACGTTTGTCAAACACAGGGTGAGATGTGGGCCGAATCAACATGTCTGCGCAAACCACCTAACCACCGCTGCCATAGTGGTCTTTTTTTCAAAAATTAGAAGGTAGATATCGGATCCCTGGTTTTATTCAGATGACAGTCGTACTTCGAAAATTAGTGTTTAGGCTGAACCGAGACTTATCAGTGAATAGGATAATTCCCCATTGATCTCTGACCCAAAGTCGATGATCTCTGCACTATGTTAAATGGGTTCTTCTGTGTGCAGAAGTGAGAAGGACCACGGGCAGCTTCATTAAAGACCACAAAAGCTTTTGCTTGTTAAGGTGGAGCTTAAGACGGATTCGTGACGTCAGATCATGTGATCTTCGCCGACCCAATCCCGCGAGAAAGCTGTCCTAGCAAGGAGTGTTACAAACAAGAGCCATCTCTGCCGATTGGTCGGCCTTAAATCACATCATATGATGTCTTGAACGTCCTAACAACCAAGAGCTTCCTAAGCCTCTAATGTACTTGGCCGTGGCAGGACGCCAGAAGCAGGTCTTATTGCAAAGAGCCCTCTGTCATGTAGCATGCTGGAAACATTAATCCTTGAAACTCAGCTATCTGTGGTCGCATAAAGGTCACGACAGAGCTACGTAGCTCTTGCACGCCTGTCTCCTCCCCCCCCCCTTGCTATAATGCATAAATAACGATCTTCGTTGACTGTCGTGGAGGACGACCTTGTCCAGGCTTTCTCTCTGTGCATTCAATACCCTTAACCTGTATCCATAAGTTGAACACGACACCATGTGTTAAAAAAGTCTTTAAAGAATCTGCACTTGACATTGTTCTTTTCAGGGATATAGTGGAAGGCATACGAGGGTGAACGCCGAATACTTTATGGATTTTTTTAAGGAACCCTGTATACCCTCTGTTTCTCAAGAAAGCTGTAGTATATAATTCTGGAATAACTTTCTACTTAGACCCTATACCCTCTGGATTTTTTACGAATATACCACTGGTTTTGTTTCCAATCTTTTCGCGATTGGCCATCTTATTCCACCATCAAATATCGGTGGTTATTCATTTTTACTATTTGCTTTTAAATTTCACTGAATGTTGAAAAAAAATTCACCAACATATTTGGCAATATGTGCAAGTGAACGAAATACAAAAATTGGTACGCTCGCTTATAAAGCTGTTCGTTCTATCCACTCCGCTTATACACACGTGTAGGCTTACGTATTCGACACTAAAGACTCGTATCTTTGTTTCGAAGCATTAGTTTTGCATTTCGTTCAAAATGATTTTCGTATAAAATTGACAAAATATGGAAAATATCTTAATTTTGTGCACCAGTGTATATCGGTCGCTCTCTCGTAAAGATTTCTGACCGCCCCTATGTCTTTGAATACTTACAGTTCTCAAAGATTTAGGATGGTTGTAGCCCATGTATATGTAATACTTTTAATGTAATGCATAACTTTATTGCTCGTTTCTGTTTCAAAAATTATTTTTCACATTGTAGAAAAACGTTACATCAAAATTTTACATTATTTTGTTTGAAAATTACTCTAAAATGTTTATTTTTCTCTTGACAGCTCTTTGGGAATATTTGCAATGTTATATCCTGTGTTTTTAACTATTTACGGGTACTTCGTGCTACCGGTCGAACACGTCGATATCAAAACACAGTACGTATGATCTCCTATTTTTCCTTTTATTGTTCACTTCATTTTTGTAATTTTACTGTTTCTTTATACATTTATCTTTTTCACTCTTTTACAGTCCTGACAACGTCTCTCAGTTGTTTGTTGTCGTTCCAGTATTATGTTTTGCTTATCAGGTAATTAAAGATTCATTTGGTTTTTTTTTTTTTTTTTTTAATTTTTTAATCAATTTTATCAATACTTCCTCAAGAAATATGGGGAAAATACGTTTAGTAAGCATAAATGGGAAAATATCTTTTTGATAAATAGTCTTTTATGAGAATTCAATAATCATTTATTAAATAACTCCTCAATTTCGAACTTCAGTTATTTTTTCCCCAAAAATATTACTCTTCTTTTTTCATTTATAGTTTTTCTCTTTTTTGGTTTTTAACACTATTTCTACCAAGAAGTGTCAAAAAACAGCTTTCAAATTTTAACTTAAAATTATTCTCTGTTTATTCGTTTATTCACAATTAATTTTTGATTTTCCGTACAGCAGTCGTTAGATGAATTTCACAACAAAGTATTTCAACGGTACTTTAAAATACCGTCGGGCTATAAAGGGTTAACTCGACCCTAGTTTTTGTAGGAGTTATTTTAATTTTAGATCGACCAAAAATTCTGTTTCGTTTACGGCCTAAAATTTGGCCGAACCGAATTATGAAGTATACCAAAAATCTGATTTCTTTCTTTGAAAAAATACTATAAAATGTTAGTTACAATAAATATGGAGTTCAATGTTTATCCATCTAAATGTTTGGAACGTAATATTCCGTTCACTAAACTCCAGGTTTCACTGCAATATAAGCAATATTTAAGATAATATAATTCTATAGATTTAATGAATTTTCAATACATTTTAGAATGATTAATACTCACAAGGATTACATTCATATTTGTAATTAAACTTTTTTTTAATGTTTCAAGAATGATATTTTCTGAGCATTTAAACTAAATGCAGAGAAAAGGAAAATACAATTATATTCATTTGCAAGATGCTCAGAGGGTTATAATTATCAATCATCAGATTATTCATTTTTTAAATTGACTATCTCATTTCTTTTTTTAATGGACTTGGTCAACTATGGTTGTGGACTCCCAATATATAAGCCTTGAATAACATATATTTCAACTCTTTAGTGTCAGGAAGTGGTCGTTCCCGTGTACTCGTGCATGCAGAAGCGGACGCTGGGCGACTTCGCGAGGTGCTGCTGCATCGCCATGAGCTTCCTCGTCCTCATCTACTCCGTGATCGGGTGCTTCGGATACCTCACCTTCGGCTCCGCAGTCTCGCCCAACGTCATGAAGATGTACGACGCGAAAGACCCCATCGTCATGATCGGCATCGCCGCACTCATCGTCAAGATGGTCGTCACCTACCCAGTGCTGGCCCTGTGCGGAAGGTAATAAGCGCTTTTTTAGCTCACAGGCTATCGTAGCCTGAGTGCTTATGTCCCCGTCCGTTCTGTATGTTCGTTCGTGCGTAACGCGATAACTCATGATAAAAATATCGGATCCACTTGAAATTTTGTATATAGGTATATAGGTATATCCTGATAAGGCGCTTCCCTGATTCGTTTTTGGAGTTCATTCGATATGTATAAGAGAGGGAACGAGGGGCTCATGCCCCTCCCCTTATTTGATATAAACGGGATTTTCATGCAGAATTAACAGTTTTTGTTCAAAATTTACACATAGGATTTTTCTGATTCATTAAACATCACATTCCTCGATCCATTAGGTGATCGGCTGTTGCGGTTATCTCACGTCCGATTCAATCGTGCCACTGAATGCCATAAAGATGTATAACAGTACAGACCCGATCGCATTTTCAGAAAGAATCACGTTTCGAGCACCTTATCGTCAGAACAACGATTGGCGTGGAGATAAAGTCGATGCTACGCACCCTTTCTTGTTTGTGACGTCAAACGCCTAGCGGATAGCAATCCTTCTTTCTGCAAAGAGATCGCGCTTATTGTTCATTTGTTTTTCCGTAAATGTTATCAAGCAAAGACTATAATATGAGGAAATGTTATCCACCGTTGTTTACGATTAAAACATAGTTTAAAACATCAAAACAAAACGACGATTGGCGTTTGGCGATGCAGCTAGCTGTACGTTCTCGCTTTCGCCAACTCGCCAAGGCTGGTGCTCAAAACGTGATTCTTTCTGAAAATGCGACCCGATCATCCCAAAGACGGCCGATCTGCAGTCATTCTAAATACTATATCTGTGTGTGCAAAGTAAATAATTTTAAATAAGCAGGTATTTTTGCCCTTGTCAATCGGCACAAAGTCCGGTTGAACCTAAGATTTTAAAAAAAAGTAAATCCAAAAATCTGATATAACAAATATATATAGCAATTTTATGCATAATTTTATTTTGACGTTTGGAAACTGTAACAATAATAATACTAGCAAACGCCATGCTTTGTTTGGATTCGCGAAGCATTATTTTATAAAACAGATATTTGAAAGTAACAATATTTTTCAATATTATTTTTGCACCTTTATTAAACAAAAACTTTATTTTATGTTTTGGCGCATTTTACTTTTTTATTTATGATGTAAGATTGGCATAATAAAATATTTTCGAAGCAAACTTTTACAAAATAGTTGAAAATTTTGAACTAAAAGCTCTCTTAAAGATGTTTTTACAATTTCCAGTAGCCACTGGTGTTTTTACTTACCCATCATACGTAGTATAGGGGAAGTCTTGCAATCGTTTTGAAAATCGAAAAAAAATTTTTGATGGATTTACACGTTTTAGATAGTGGAGATTCCGAAAAACATATTTTTAGAAAAAAAATTTTGCCGTCCGTCTGTCTGTCTGTCTGTCTGTCTGTAAACGCTCTATCTCCCTAACAAATTGAGATAGACACTTGAAATTTTGTATGTAGTTAGTATGTAAGAATGGGACGAACCCTATTTAATATCAGCAACCTCGATTATCCGGAACTATTTTTTTCGGACTCTCGAAAAATTCGTTCTGATGAAAGGTATATAAAAATTTTCGAATTTTTTTGTTCTAAGGAATGGACGTAAAAGACAATAAAATAACACACATTTTGCATATAGAACGAAGTCGATCGGATTATTAGTTGCCGAGATATTTGTAATCTTGTTTTCCACATTCTTCGATTTTTCATGACCCTGTATTTCATTCAAATTTCAATTCAGAAGTATATTTTAATTGGAAATGAGACGCTTAATCCGACGCAGTTAATTGTTAGTTAATAGAATTATTATTTTTGGAGTTATGAGGATGTTTCTGTTACGCAGTTCGGTACTACTTGAGTAGTTTGGCGTTTTATATAATTTGTCGAAATTGGTACATCAGCAGTTCTTTAATATAGCATTACTATGTATATTAACAATATTTAAATTTTGTTTATGAATTGCAATGCATTGTATAAATAGTTTCACTTGTTTTATTTTCATATACATATCCATGATGGGTAAGTATTACGGTGGCCCCCAACGACTAGTTTAAAGTTGTTTGAAATATGCATGTTTCCAATCTTTGTAATTAACATCCGATAATCTTTGATAGCTATTTTAGAATAATATATTTGAAGAGAGCTTGAAGAAAGTTACTTCTTCAAAATCCTATTTTCTGGAAAAACATTTGAAATCTGCTTTCGTTGATACTATGAATTTTTAACTGTAAAACATTTTATTCTAACTTCTTCGTTTTTATACATGTTAGCGTATGAGAATTTTTGATATTGTAGAATTTTTCGTAAGGAAAATTTCTATTGAATGCTTAATTTTGAAGGATTTTCACTCTCGACAGCGTTACGTATGTTTTTAAGCCAACTGGTGTCTATATATCCTCAATATCTACAACTGCTTCATCTAATGTTAAACCTTGGGATTTATGAATTATAACAGCAAAAGCTAACTGCAGAAGAAATTCTTTCCTTGAGCAATTTATGCTTCCATTTTTCCAGAATTTAATTATTGGGAAAATCGGCACGTACCTATTCTTATAAGTTAAATTACTGCACTATTCAAATTTATCCATGATTCGCGATATCTGGTCTGGTGGCTTGCAATTTTCTTTAATACGTGCAACAAAGTCTAAAGTACCATTCACTAAACCTTTTTAGGCCCACAAATAAGAACGTAACATTACTTTAGATCCAAATGATAAAGTAAGAAATGGTTAAAGTCTATTTGTCATTTCTGAATCGGCCAACTTTGCTTTAGTATATTTATAAAGAGCTTGAATCGAGGCAACATCTTCACGCAGTTCTTTTAATTTTTCATTTATATATTTGTTTATATTTTTGTTTGCAATTCTTTTGTTGCCACTTTACAAAAAAAATCCATAATACAATTCTTTTAAAACGTTTAAGTATCATCTGTGCAAACGATTTTGCGGAATAATGAAAAAATGTTTTATTTATTAAATTAATCATGATTCTATCTATAATTACTTACCCCATGATTTATATTTTTTTTCTGAAAATATACGCGTTTCATTTTTTATTTATTTGCTAAAATGCGTCCGTATTGGAAATGCATGTAAAATAAATTAATTAAAATAATATTTTTTGTTTAACGTTTTACTGTAAAAAAAGTATATTGTGCAAATCTACAGATCATAATTTATTTTTGTGTTTAATTTGAAGTTAAAATATTGGATAGTCTTTTTGTAAAGCTTACGACAAAATGTAATTTGAGTGGACTAGTAGAGGATTCGCTTCGCTCATCCTAAAGGTGCTATTACACGCGATCTGTTGCAGGCGTGAAATTCCAGGCGTCTCCATGTTATCCTATGGGACCAGGGGAGTCGCTTGGTAGCGCGCGATTCTCTTTTGTCGGAGCGTCTTTGACGCGTGGAACGAAGCGACTCGCCGGCAGCAGCCAATCAAATGCTTGGAAATCCAAATGATGGTAAAGACTCTTCTCGAAAAGCCAATGAAATGCTAAGAACACGAAAAAACGCAGGCGATTTTTGTCGCTTGGAATTTTTACGTGTAATAGCACTTTAATAATCTGGGTCGCGCATGGAGTGAAAAAAAAAATCCTAGACTTGAAAATTGTTGGACCGCATTGGCTTAGAATGTCATCCCTCTTTTTTTTTCTGTTAAGGTTGTTCTAAAAAAATACTTTTAGTGCACACAACAGAGCGAATTTTTTAACACGTTCACGGATCCATATTCTAATCTTAAAAGCTCAGCACTTGCAGACATGATTATTAAAACGATTGAAATATAGTTTTAAGTTTCTTGATAAATGTTGATAAACATTGTTCTAAAATGAAAAGTTTTGATAAACATTGCGAGCCATAAGCGATTGCCCCCTCATGATGAACTTTGCGGACCGATACATTCAGTTCAGAACGACAACATTTTCTGAAAAAATAATTTGCCCCTTTTTTTTTTTTAATGGAAAACGCTTTTATATTTCATAGTTCCTAAAAAAAGCACATTTGAATTATTCTCATTTGCGAAATAAATTCAGAAATGTGTTCGAAAATAGCTTGGATTTCAAAACAGCTTTACCATAGATACCAACTTTTGTGCTTTTTTGTTACCACTAAACTTTAATAGAAATTTTTGGCTTATACTGCAGATTTTTATGCTTAAATAAGGGGATTTTTTTATCGAGTAATAGTGGTAACAAAAAAGCTTAAAAGTTAGCAGTTATGGCTTTGTCGATTCTCTTAACTAGCTCATATTTTAGAAAATGAATGTTTCCAATTGGGCGAAAAGTCCGCAGGCCGGGAATCGAACCCAGATCATCGGCTTACAAGGCCAGTGCTTTACCACTTAAGCTAACTGGGCGACAACTGGCGGGAATTTTTTTCACTCAGATAACCTTATTGGTCATAACATCATTTAGACAGCTCGACAGAATAAATTGCTTGTAAAGGAACTTCATATATCGATGGATACGCAGACATACTATTAATTTAACACAATCAAACTGATTGGTAAATTTATCATAGTTCCTTTACCAGTGGTTTATTCTGCCGAGTTGTCTAAATGACAGACCAGATGTTACGACCAGTAAGGTTATCTGAGTTAAAAATTCCTGCCGGTTGTCACCCAGTTAGCTTAAATGACCTTGTAAGCCAAGGATCTGGGTTCAATTCCCGGCCTAGGCAATTTTTCGCTCAGTTGGAAATATTCAATACCTATGATAAGTTTTGATTCAGTTCGACTGTGTTAAATTAATAGTATAACTCATGTTTGCTTTGAATATTATGCAATTCCTTCTCTCATTCGTTTGTTTTATTCCTAGGGGCGCTGTGGACGGTTTGTATGCCGAGTTATTCCGTCTGTCAGCCGGCGAGTTCGTGATTGGTGAAAAGAAGCGGCGCATCGTCATCGTCACTTTGTGGTTTTGTTCCTCGTTGATCATAGCCCTCTACACTTCCAGTATAGGGACAGTAATCCACGCCCTGGGTGCAGTATCGTCCGCCAATATATTTATTTATCCAGGTAAGGAGCGTTTATCCCAACTTTAAAATAAGATAATATACATTATTTTATTTAGGATGCTATAGAAAAATGGAAAAAATCACCGCATTGTTTTATAAAGTGAGCATTTAGTTTATTGAAATGTATTCTAATAAATGGCCTCTTAACTAGGGTGTTCTCAAATTCCTTCCATAACAAAGCGAAACTTTGATTCATGTATTTCCACTTTTTTCTATCTTTACAAGAAGAAAGTATCGGAATCATGAAAATTCCGGTTTTTGATGGATTTACACGTTTTAGGGATTAGAGATTCCAAAAAACATTTTTACAAACTGTTTGTCTGTAAGTCTGTCTGTATGTGACAGGAATTTTGTGGGCGCTCTATCTCAAGAACTAATGCATGGAATCTCGCAAAACTCTAGATTCTGTTAGACCTTGATATAAACTAAATCTTATTAATTTTTGGCGTATATCGCTAAACAAGAGGCCCTGCTATGCTGCAATTTTTACAATTTCCACAATAGCTATATCTCAAAAACTAACAGACGGATTTTCCTAAAACTTTAGATTCCGTTCGCCCTTGATATAATTTGGTGTTGATTACGTTTTGGTGTAAATCTCACAACAGGTGGTACTACTATCGTGTATTATTCATGATTATCGCTATAACTCTATTTCTGGAGCTAAAGCATGGATTTTCATCACACCTCAAATTCAGTTACTCCCTTACACAAATTAGTATTATTTAGCTTTTACAGTATATGACTCAGCAGGTGGCACTTCTATCCAGTTTTTCTTTCACAATTTCTGTGATAATTTTTTCTCAAATACTAATACACGGATTTTCAACAAATTTCAGATTCAGTTAGAGCTTGAAATAAGTTGTTGCAGATTAGATTTTGTTGTAAATTACCTAACCGGTGACGCTGCTATGTTTAATTTTTCTTGGAAGTATTAGTGTGTATAATACAGAAGAAAGTTTTGGGATTGCCACCTCCGACTAGTTTAACTTAAATGCATAAAATTGCCAAACTTGACTTTGAAGCGATTTGGAAATGAAAGCATTTTCTGTTTGTTTAATAATAAAACACTTATTGAGTTAAAAACTATTAATTATTTCTGAATAAGAATACCTGTAAATTTCATGCGTTTCCAAACATAAGGGAATTCAGAAATGTTTCACAGAGTACTTCCTTAACCTTCCCACAGCCCCGACCGGATATATGCGTTCATTAGGCTGCATGTTTCACTGCAGTCGAAGCGTTATTTAAATTAATATAATATGACGGATGTAATCCAGTTTTAAGAAATTACGATTGATACTTTCAAGACTTATAAGCATATACGTAACAAAAAAAATTAAACCATGATAGAAAATCCCTCTTTTATTAAGATTTAAAGTAAATTGCAGAGAAAAAAAAATTACCATTTTGCCCTTTTGCTCGGCGGTCAGGGGTTAAGACTTGAGCGCAACCTTAAGAGGTCGCTTCGCTGAAATTCTCCAATCGCGGAAAACTTGCGATCTACCTCAAAAATCTGACCAATCGGTGCACCAAAATTGACACTTGATGGACCAATCCATTATATGTGCAGTATATAAATGTAAACAGATGAGCTAATCCACTGGTTTTCTGAAAAATGAGCAAATCGTTCTTTATTACATAGGCCACGACACAAGAGCTGGAAAAGAGAATCATGTGACAGTAGTGGTCCTAAAGGGAATCTTTTATAATTGATTTCTATGTTCATGCCAGCTAAATGTAATAGAATTTTTCGTGGAAATTTGGCATGGATTTGAGAATGAACATTGTATGCTCATGAAGAGTATTTTTTAAAATCTATGTTTACTTGTACAGTGAAGATTGATCTATTCAGGCGTTTCAAATGTCTTAAATTCAGACGCATAACGTGTCTGAAAAAACTAAGACACTTTAAAATGTCTGAAAATTGAACACTTCATTTTAAGACACATATATGTCTGAATTTCAGATATTTCTATTTTACAGTGTTTATACCATGATCATAGTAAGACACCTAAGTGTCTTAATTTCAGTCATTTATGATGTCTGAAATTTCATATTCAGACACTTAATGTCTGAAATACTTTTACAATCACATATGTGTCTGAATTTAAGGCGCCTTTATTTGCAGCGTTGTACGCTTATGAAAGAATATTTTAAAACATCTATTTTTGCTTCTATACTTATGCAGTCAAATTTGATATTTGAAATTAATTTTCCATTTCAGGTTTGTGTCTCATGAGCGTTGTACTACAGACTGATCCAAACGTGCAAAGATGGAAGAGTATCTTCCTCATAGCGGGAGCTATTTTGCTTGCGGCCCTGGGGGCGTTCTTCGCCGGGATCATTCTGATCGACACCTTTCTAAACCAACCCAGCAGTGCCAACGAACTTCTGTGTGTTTAAATTTTTTAACAATAACGTGTTTGTGATTTTTTATTCTAAATGTGCGCCCAGATTAAGGACGAAAAAACTTTTTCTGCCAAACTGTGCTACGTGTGCGTGCCGGTTGTAAGGAATGGGGTTCCAAAGAATCCTTTCAAACAATTATGCAAACCTTTTAGAAGATTGTGACTTTTCTTTATGTTTGTTTTTTCCACCTATAGAGGTTTTTAACAAAATTGATTTAGGCAAGTTTTGCAGCGAAAACAAACAAACAATGGTCGCCAAAGATCAATTATGATTTTTTTGGATCTAACATTTCTTTTTAACAAATCTGACTTTACTGCGAATTTTGTAAGGCGAGTTATGTGTGTTTGATAACTGTTTATTGAGAGTATGGAAGACATTAATTTATGGCAAGCATCTGAATTCTGTACAAGAAAGCAGTGGAAGTGATTTTACGTTTCTGAAGCTGGTGTATTTCCGGTACTACTTGGTAATCCCGTCGACCAATTTCACCAAATTATACAAACCGCCAAACTGTTAGCCAAATAGATGCAATTTTTTTTAAATAACGAAAGAACAATTATTTTAGTAGAACATTTATAAAAATACAAGTAAAAAGTCAAATTAAAAATCACTTGATAACGTAACAAACAGGTATATCATGTTTAATAACAAGTGAATGTAGCATTTGCGATCCTCATTGCTTGCATTTAATCTTAGAATTTGGCGACAGTTATTTGGTCGACGGGATAACCAAGTAGTACCGTATTTCCTTATCTGTGATCTTAGCATTTATTTGTCGTTTGATACGACAGTTGTTAATATTTTTTTAATATCTATGTACAGTTAATAAAATAATTTTGTTATATTTAAGGGTTTCTTGTGATCCTTTCAGGTATTTCAATTTGAGTCTTTGCCACTATTTTTATTTGAATTTGATAACAAAAAAAATATACTAATATTTTAATACAATCAAGTTGGAGTTCCATTACTTGCGGTTTATTCTGCCGAGCTGTCTAAATGACAGACCAGATGTTACGACTAATAAGGTTATCTGAGTGGGATATTCAGGCCTGCTATCGCCCAGTTAGCTTAAACGAAAAGCATTGACCCTGTAAGCCAAGTATCTGGTTTCGATTCCCGGTCTGGGCAATTTTTCGCTCTGTTGGAAATATTCAATACTTATCACAAAAAAGTAATTTAACACACAATCAGTTCACAGGCTATCATAGCCTGAGAGCTTATGTGCCCGTCCGTTCTGTATGTTCGTGCGTAACGCGATAACTCATGATAGAAATATCGGATCCACTTGAAATTTTGCATGTAGGTATATCCTGATAAGGCGCTTCCCTGATTAGTTTTTGGAGTTCATTCGATATGTATAAGAGGGGGAACGGGGGGCTCATGCCCCTCCCCTTAATTGATATAGACGAGATTTTTATGCAGAATTAAGTTTTCGTTCAAAATTTCGATATAGGATCATTCTGATGAGGCGATTCCGTGGCTGTTATTAGGTGTTCATTGAATAAGTATAAACAGGGGGAACGGAGGCTCATGCCCCTCCCCTTAATTGATATAAACGAGATTTTCATGCAGAATTAAGTTTTCGTTCAAAATTTAGATATAGGATCATTCTGATGAGGCGATACCGTGGCTGTTATTAGGTGTTCATTGAATAAGTATAAACAGGGGGTAGGGGGGGGGCTCATGACCCTCCCCTTAATTGATATAAACGGGATTTTCATGCAGAATTAACAGTTTTCGTTCAAAATTTAGATATAGGATCATTCCGATGAGGCGAGTCCGTGGCTGTTATTAGGTGTTCATTAAATAAGTATAAACGGGGGGAACGGGGGTTCTAATGCCCCTCCCCTTAACTTGTAGAAATGGATTTTTCAATCAGAATTGTCAGATTTCGTTCAAATCTCTGAATAGTTTTGAAAGTTTAATGGTTAAGTATAAAAGAGGGGATAATAACTCCTCTTAAATTATATAAATGCTAAATGGGTTTTTATTAAGAATTATCCGATTTGCTCTGAATTTTGCATATAGATTTTTTAATATAAAGCATGTCCTTGATAGTTTAGGAGGTTCAATGATTAAGTATAAAAAAGGAGAAAGGGGAGAGCTGTTTCCCCTTCTTAATTTTTTTTTTCGAACGGAATTAACGAAAATACAAGGCTGTAATGTACAATTAGTATGCGTAGCCTGTGAGCTCAATGCCATCAGTTCAACTGGGCAATATTCTTTTTATTGTTTTGTCTTTCCTTTTGAAAAAGTGCTGAAATGCAGCGATTGGAATTTCTAGGTTCGCTGAAATTTTCAAGCAGTATGATTTTTGTCATGTTGTAATGCTTGAAGTCTGATGTGGTCTTGATAGTCCAAGAGCCGACCGCACAAAATCCTAAGTCATCGAGCAGAAGAAAAATTCCTTTATTTTATGGAAGAGTAGTCATAGGGATATCTTATTATTGATGTCTGCCGGAAGCGAAGGGGTGCATAAGTCAACAAGTTGGAAATTGCACGTGAAGCGTAGCAAATGAGGTGCGTTCGTACGAAAACTAAGTTTTAAAAATATCACTCTCATATATCAATCTCAAAAAATTGTAAATAATTACAATTAAAACGCCCACCAAACAATGTTTTCCCTATAGAATTATGCAATGGAATACTTTTGCGTGGCCTTGTAAATCAATAACAAATATTCTTTGCACCACAGATTATGCAAAATGTATATTATAATATGTACTTTATAGATGCATATCAATTTTATTACGTTCGAATAAATGTAACACCATTAAAATGCATTTGAAACATTTTTCCTCATTAACCGTAATGTAACGGAATACTTTTGATTGTCCCTGTAATTGAACTATCCATCCGACTTTCATAACATTTGAAATGACTCGACAAAATTATCTAATAATTATGTATTAAAAATTTCAAACGATTAAAATGCACTTGAAATTTTTTTCCCCGTTGACCGTAATGTAACGGAATACTTTTGATTGTCCCTGTAATTGATCTATGCATCGATTTTCATTAAATTTGAAATGACTCGACAAAATTATGTAATAATTATATATTTTAAGTTTCAAACGATTCGGTTGGGTAGTTTTTGCGTTGTTATATGCGGACGGACTGAACGACAACAATAGGTGCTACGTATTTACATAATTAAGAACGCACCTAAAAATGAATACCACTAGTGGTTGACTCGTAGACTTAGCATTATGTTTTCCTGCACCCAATTTTTCATGTTTTCATACTTTTAATTGTAGGACAAACACAATGTTAAACGTACGAGTGAACCACAAGTGATATCAATTTTTGGCTTATGCACCCCATCGCTTCCGGCAGACATGGATGATTACATTCCCTATTACTATTCTTCTATAAAATAAAGTTTTTTTTCTTGTGCTCGATGACTTAAGGTTTTGTGCGGTCGGCTCTTGGACTATGACTGATCATGTGTACAGGGCACACGAAAGTCTCATCCGAGTTCGTTAGCCATCTTTTTTCAAAATGGAGATTATTTTTTTTAAATAATTCAGAAAGTAGTGCAAAAAAAATTGAAATTGAAAGATCTTTCCTTAAATGTTTGACCTTGATGCAATTATTCAGAAACATTTTCTGTTTCGTCTTTATCTTTAAAAGAGTTATAGCAGTTTGAAGCAGTTCTCTAGGGGGGTTGACATTTTGAAACAATGCGATTTTTGTCATGAGATAACATTCGCAATTATTAAACAATTTATTGGTTACTGCTCATACGCGTATACAAGGAGGAGGCTCCGAAGAGTTTTGTTGGCCAACGTTATTGACCATCTTCTTTCAAAACTTTAGCCAGTTATTTTTTTTTCTTATGCAAAAAAATGTACAAAAAAATTATAAATTAATTTTTTTTTATCTATATGAACTTTATGTAACAGGATTGCGGAACATCTTTTGTTTCCTCTTCATCTAAAAAAATGACTGAGGTATAGCAATTTGAAATTCTAGGGGTGACATTTTGAAACAATTTGATTTTGTCATGTGACAGACAGCATACGTATATATCAACAGATTTTGCTGCGACTGAGTAATGTAGTAAGACTTACCAAGTTTTCGACTGGGTTCGTTGGTGATTTTCGTCAACTATATTGTTTTAAATTGATGTCATTTTTAGATATCGCAAAATTCGGCATACTAATGCCCTAGAGGAAGCCATATTAAATTAACTGATTCATTTCATGAATTTGTCATTTAACTTCAGAGCTGCAAAAACTGTGATTGAATCTTTTATAATCGGATTCTACTTCTTTAGAATTCATGGGTTCGATTAAATTAGCACACTTAAAAACAAGAAATACGGAAGCAAAACAGTTACCGAATACCTTTATGTTAATGTGTTGTGCAAGTATCGAAATTTTCATAAGACTTATTTTACAGTTTAAAAAACAACAATAATCAAAAATCCGTTATAAATTTTAGACAACTAGGAGGGCTCCGCCCCCCTGCTCGCTACGCTCGCCAACCCCCCGCGTTTCGCGATTAAAATGTGGTAGGCTACCCCTGCTTGCTGCGCTCGCCAATACCCCATGGAATCACTTCGCGATACTTTATTTTCCATACACTCAATTTTGGTATTCCTCTCATAAACGTACACTTATTAAAATACCGAGCAATAAATATCCATAAAAACCAGGAAAATCTACCAAAATAGCATCATAGGGGGAAAAAAAGGAAGTGTACTCATTTCCAAGTCTACCCAGGAGGTAAAGTACTGGACTCGTTTTAGCCCAGGTAATGATAAAAAATGAGTTGTCACTCTAAATGTGAGCATTTTAAAATTTTTTATTTTTACCTTTACAGCTAACTGATGCAAAGTAAGGGGGTTCTCCAACTTCTGACCATTCTGAAAGAAAATCTTGATATTATTTGAAGAAATGCATTGTGATAGTGCCATATAGAACTGAACTTGTGCAAAACTTCAACAATCTTGATATTTTTACGTTACAATACTTCCTTGTATACAATGTTCTCCAACTTGTGACCATCCTTAATGAAAATCTTGATATTATTTGAAGAAGTACATCGTGATAGCGCCACATACAACTGACCATGTGCAAAAATTGGCCGGTCAATGTAAAGTCCAACTCTTTCAAATGTTTGTCCTTGGGATTTATTAATTGTCAGTGCATAAGCTAGTCTAACTGGAAACTGTCTGCGATATAATACAAATGGCAGCTGGGCATGACCTCCTGATGTATCTAGTTGAATTCTTGGAATATTAACTATAGTTCCAGTTTGATCACCAGTAATAATTTTTGCAGTTAAAATCCTAGCATGAATATTTTGAACAAGTAAACGTGTTCCATTACATAATCCGTCAGCTACTGATAAATTTCGAATCAACATGACTATGCATCCGACTTTTAATTTTAACTTGTGAGGTGGCATACCACAAGGGGTGAGTGAATGCAAGTATTCATCAGGATATCTGAGTGTTGCTTCTTCTTCTCGAGTGTCAGTTCTGTCGATTCCAGTCAAAGTTGCCTTGTCAATGCTGTAGCAAACTATTTCTTTTCCAGGTATCTTATCTAAAAATTTTTCATTAACTCTGTTAACTTCATCATTTTGAGGAGACAATATAATTCTTGACTGAAGATCAATAGCAAAATCTGTGACATCTTCAAAAAACCACTGTACCAAGTTGGAACAAAAAAGAGCAGATGATGTTTCAATTTCAAGCTCATTGACATCTCCATTACCAATCTGTAGCAGCCATTTTGAAAAATTCCCTGTCTCAGTTGCTACACGCATGTTAATCTTCAGATGATGAATTTCAAACAGTTTCCAAAGGGTGGATGATTTCAAACACTGAGAAATAATTTGTGCGCGGGAAGCTTTCTTTACAACTGGTAGAACTTGTCTGAAATACCCACCAAGTATAATTGTTTTTCCTCCAAAATGTATATCACAATTCATAACATCACGTAATGTACGATCAATAATCTCCAATGCTTTCCTTGGAATCATACTTGCTTCATCCCAAATAACTACATCAATTTCTTTTAGTCTAAGCTTGTCACGCTTCTTAAGAAAGCAAATACCATCTTCTCTAAGATCTATAGGCAAGTTGAAAAATCGGTGAGAAGTTGTCCCACCTGGTAATAAAATGGATGCAATGCCAGTCCATGCAATACATATGACTTTCTTCTGCAATGTTATAAGTTTGTGATACATCCCATTATACAGAAAAGTTTTCCCAGTTCCACCTGGTCCATCTATGAAGAAACACTGAGCTTGATTTTCACTAATGCAATGTATGATCCTGTCATAAACCTTTCTCTGATCCACATTAAATTTACTCTCAATGTCTGTGCATTTCCTTAGATGACTATCGAAAGAAAAATGATCTGGAGGATTGAGGAAAGAATGTGGTTCTGGCAATCCAAATTCCTTACAAGACCTATTATCTGCATGAAAATGAGCTTCAATCTCAAATAAAGCTTCAGATTCACTACTGTTTCGATCAGTTAGATGATGCTTGAAAGTATCCCACAGTTGCAAAGCATTAGACGGTTCATCTCCTATAACATAGTATACAAAGAACTTTCTGAACTCTCTTGGCATTAAAATAGATGCAGCTTCTTGTAACACAGCAGTAGCTTCTTCACTGGTTTCTGTTAATCCCATTGCAATTGCTGCTTCTCTATAAGTGCAATAAATTACTCCTTCATGTCTGCGAAGATCTTCAAAGCATGTCGCTCCAGCAACTCTATTTAAAATTAGCTTTAGGAAGAATCGTTCTGAATCTTTTGGGGAAACATTAACAATCCGTCCAATTACTTTATCAGCTCTCTTTCTTGGAATCCACTTTTTGCTTCCTGCATTCCAGGAATAATGTTCAGGTATGTTACAATAATGTATTTTTCTTGCAGATTCGCATTCTTTATTCAAATTGAACCATCCAAGTAACATAGTTTTGCAATCTTTATTTAGAGCTATTTGTTCTGATCCTTCTTTAAATGTGACGTACTGTTGATTCTCAAGGTGCACTGGTAGTCTTATAACAGTGTGACTTCTATCATGCAAGGGCAGTGAATTTAATCTCCAAGCTGCTTCCATGGGACTTATATATCGACTGTCAATATATTTTTGAACCTCATTAGTGTCTCCAAGCTTCATCTCCATTCTTGCACGATCATGACCCTTATGAATGTATTTATGAATATATTTAACTGCCATAACTGAAGCGCAGTATTCCACATTTAAATGACAATCAAACTTCTTCAATAAGTATGGGTTATGTGGAACAACCATTCTGTTGTCAACATAGTGAACTTTGCCATTTACTTTGGAATGATATGCATAAAGTCTATCTGTATTGTTTCTTCTTCTGTACTTAGGAAAGCCATCTCCACTCATATCAGTCTCTTCACAGAAATTTTTTGGAAATTTTTTTGAGCATTCATTCTTCTGTTTATCCCAACAAAGAAGACCTTCTACATGAGGACCATGCATCATGTGTCTCAGTTGGTAGTAACGTAGAGAAGAGTCCTCATCAGATAATTCTGCACATACAAATCTATCTACATCCTGTGGCTGAAGAAGCTTGCAATCAGTTCTCAATGCTGCTAAGATATGGGCATGTGGAAGACCTCGTTTCTGGAATTCGATTGTATACACATATGAAACAATGGGTCCAAGCAACTGTCTTTCTACAATATCTTTAATCAATTCCTTTACTTTAGCCTGAAAAATATCTGTTACTATAGTTGGAATATCATTTACAGTTGTTCCAGGAGAAAAGTAATTTTTAAGAACGTTTGTAATCTCTGTCCATTTTGGGTTACAAGTCATTGTTATAAAAAAGTCGGGTCTTCCAACCTTTCGGCATATTGCCATGGAATCTTGATACAATTGTTGTAAACTTCGAGGAGAACCAATATAAGTTGCAGGTAGAATAACAGCATTACCAAGTCGTACTGTATTTTCCTCATTTAATACACTTCTTTCTAAGTGATCGACTAATCCCTGGTAACATTCCGATCTGAGTTGTTGCTGGTTGAATCTTATGAAATCTAAACGTTGACGTTCAACTAATACATAACAATTAATGATATACTGCTGTGTAAGTTTTCCAGCATTTAGCAAAGGATTAAATTTATTCTTCCGTAATGCTAAACGATGACCAAAATATTGTAAAGGTGTAATCTTTGTACCCTTTTTCGACAACATATTGTAAGTCCATCCTAGATCACCATGAGGAAATAATATGGGAAATGTCATGGGATCTGCATGTTGCGAGGTTTGACTGATAATGGTGGTCTCAGTGCCATTTTCTTGTTTTGAATAAACTTTAAGATCCACACATGGGATACAATTATCTTTTGACTCAATTATAAAAGCAACTTCTGAAGTTGTTGGTTTATTATACCTTCGCTGATCATCAAACTTGTAGGTTATAAAATTTAAAACGTATTCCGGTCCATCAGTTGTATTTAATTCACGTAACATTCTGTAATTTTTTGCATAAGGATTTATACGTCTGAGAAGTTTTTCAACTTTAAGATTAATTTCTGAATATTCAGAATTCATGCGCAGATTTGCTGCCTTTTCTTCATCATCATAAATATAAATCTGTCCATTTCGAGGTCGATTTCCTTTAAAGTTTTCAAGTGAAGTAGATGCATAATGATAAACCTGACCTTGAATTTTAATAAGGGGAGGACCTCTTCCTTGCACATCTTCGATATTAGCTGCAAACGTAGCAAAAGCAAACGATGAGTTGTAAGCCCTAATGTTTGCTCTAAAATGTTTTGCGTCTGGATTATTTGATGTAAGTAAATCTTTAAGTTCCGTTGGATACTCAGAAAGAGGAGGCATATTAACAACACCCCCATGACAACAAGAATTCACAGTTCTTCCTTTCTGTTCTTTAAAATGAATAGCTCCACAGTGAATACATTCCATATTATATTCACCTAAAGAATGTTTTTCAACATTGCATACTGAACAAAGACTGATATCTGCAGCAAAAAGATATTTCTTTTTAGAGACTCTGATTTTTTTTCTTTATGAGAAATAGCTTTGTATTCTTTATGAGAAATATTTCTGATAGAACTGTTTAACGGTTGCAATATTATAGAATTGTGTGCAGAGTGTCCAACTTTTTCTTCTAGAACATTTATTCTGTCTTGAGACTGAGCTGCTACAATAAAATTTATATTTCTTTCTTGTGTTACTACTTCAGACATTGTCTCCTCAAAATGTGAAAAATTGGTTGTTTTTTCTGTAAGATTTGTAGCATATGTTGTAGTACCCAAAATATGAAGTCTATTTGCTGCTCTTGCTTTTTCCCTATTTGCAGCTAGTCGAGCCTTTGCTTCTTCAGAAGGTTCATTTTCTGCATAAATTTTCAAACCTTTATGCCTTTTTTGTACTATTTCTTCAAGAGAACTTTCAATAAACTTCGAATAAGGTTCAGTGTTGCATATTATAGAAGGACCTACTTCAGGAAAAACTGTTGTATTTCTACATGATGTGCCTGCATTTTTGAATGGCAGCAATATTATTGAATTTGAAGAATGTGAATCTTTTTCTTTTACATTTATTGACTCCTGCGATTCCACTATGCATTCTGCAGCACATATTGAAGAGGTCAAAACATGAAGTTTGTTTGCCGCTATTGTTTTTTTCCTGTTTGAAATTAATCGAGTCTTAGCCTCTTTATAAGGTTTCGTTTCAGCACTTATTTTTAAATGTTTAAATCTTTTTTGTTCCAATTCTTTTGCAGTATTTTCTAAATAGCTAGTGTTGCACAATATTCCAGAAGGACCTACAGCACATGTTTCAGAAGGTAAAACAGAATGTCTTTTTGCTGTTGCTTTTTTCCTATTTTCTGCTAGTTGTGCCTTTGCTTCTTCAGAAGCTTCACAATCAGCAATAATTTTCATACTTGTCCATCTTTTTTGTTGTATTTCTTTTCCAGCATATTCAGTAGAATTAAAAATTTCCTGATATTCTTTATTAGAAGCATTTGTCACCGAACTGTTTAATGGATGCAGCATTGCAGAATTGTGTGTACACCCTATTTATTCAAGAGCACCATTTCTAGAGGGACCAGCATTACACAAAATATTACTTGTACTTTCATTAGAAATCTCCACTTCTACAATATTACTTAATTTTCCAGAAGGATTCTCAATAAATTGCTTGAAAGATATGTTTTTATTTTTGGCAGCATACCGAGCCTGTGCTTTTCTACCTTGAGCTTGTTTTTTTCTAAAATATTGTGAGATATGTTCTGTACTCTTCTATTTGTACATATTGTTTCTTTAGATTTGTCAGTTAGTTTTGCCCTCCATATTTTTTTATATTCATTGTTTAATATTCTTTTTTGTTGAATCTTCCTTTCTTTTGTTATTTCCTCAGAAGAAACTGCTTCTTTAAAAACTGGAAAAGTATTTGTTTGATTTATTTTGTCTGTTTTATTTTGAAATTTTTGTTTTTCTCTCCATCTCTTTTGACGTTCACTGGATAATCTTCTTTTTCTTTGAATCTCTGTTTCATCCATTTTAAATACAATAGATAATCTAATAATTAGCTGAAATGTATAGTGGGGAAAAAAGCTTATATACAATGAATGCATTGTGAGGAAGAACAAGAATAAGTGGGATTCCATGGTAACCAATGTCCTGTTTGATATTTTCGCCAAACTGACATAAAAAAAATCTCGCCAAACCCAGTATTGTCGGGTTGCGTGTTATTTATTTTAAACTATTAAAAAGATCATTCGTTTATATAAAATATTATAGTTACTTACAGACGTAAAAATAGCCACCTCTCTCATGGATGACTCTTTAGAACAACAAAAAATAAAAAGTCAGTTGCCATGCAAGGAAAACAACTTAAATATTAAAAGAGAAGTGCGTGCCGATAAACAAACCATGGACGCAACACCCAGTGCTTGTATCGCTTTGAGCATTTTATTTATGGATAATATCATTGTTTTATATACCATTTACTTCTTCTTGTATATAAAAATAGGTAAGTGTCTTTCTTGCGCAGAAAAAGTTGTATAAATCTTTAAAAAATAACCCCCATTGTACCAATTAGTTGTCGAATTAAGAAAAAAAAAATCAATGTCCAATTCCTGTATTGCTCCCAGGTATTCATACGTATTCCAAATTTCAAAGCTCTACAGCAGGAAATTTGGTGAAAAATGAGCACAGATGTCACATAATTGGCGTGAAAATGGGATTATTTTGTCCGAAATAGTAACCCGGCT
The DNA here is from genome assembly GCA_964019185.1 of Maratus speculifer. Classification (NCBI taxonomy): domain Eukaryota; kingdom Metazoa; phylum Arthropoda; class Arachnida; order Araneae; family Salticidae; genus Maratus; species Maratus speculifer. Next base: position 94,358,365 of record OZ025297.1, on the reverse strand, counting down.
AATATTGTTTTTTCCTAATAAAATGCTTATTTATATTCATTTTTTTAATTATATAAATTATTATTTTTCTATAGTTATTAATTATATATTTTTTTATTTACTGTAAGTTCCTTTTGAAAATAATAGTAAATAATTTAAAATGTATATGCAAGCGTTATTCCACAACGACGTTTTCGCCAAATGGGCTTTACAAAATATTGCGCCAAATCTGGTGCATCTATGACAAACGTGACGAAAAATAAGTGACAAGAATTGACTTCCACACGCAAACAAAATGTAAGTTAAAACGAAACATGCACTAAAAATAAATAAAAAAAGAAAATGATGTCATAAAAAGCAATATTTTATTAAAACACGTAATTGTTTCTAATTTTCACACGCGAAGTATAAAAAAATCTTTTAGTGATTAAAAAATGCTATTAAGAGATTACCACAAAAGCTCAAAATCAAAGTATTTTTTTTTTTTAAGTAACAGATTTATTTTCCTAGTTGATTAATTTTTAAAATGTTTCATTGATCATCAGTATTACTGCGTGCGTATTTTTTTAGCATCCGATGCTATTTCTTTCAGACAAGCTAAAAATGTCGTGTCATCAGCCCTGAATTTTCTAGTCAACCGATTTTGATAATTATTTTTTTAAATGAAAGCTATTTATTTGTAGTTGTGCCCATTTTAATTATTTTTTAATTTATTTCCATTTTTATATTTTATTTTTAATTTTAAAAGCTTTTTCATGACATTTCTTCAAAATGGTGGCAACACAGTTTAGCTTTTCTCTCGATAATAAAAATTTATTTTCTAAAATGATTGAGTATAATTATGCACTAATTGAGTTAAAAAATATATATTTACTGAGAAATAATATTAATAATGTAAATAAAATGACAGAAAATAATTTATGATAAAAATTAATGTCTAAATCAAAATAAGAGAAATTTCAAATGAGGAAAATTATGTCATTTAGCAAACCAGATAAAAAATTACAATATTATTATGGATGCCTTTTTCATAAACAGTAGCTTTTAAAGAACATTTGACGAGAAAATGACGTCACTATTTAAAACATCGTATTTTTACTCATAACGTCGACCAATTTCGCCAAATTATACAAATCGCCACATTAATAGCCAAATTATACATATTGACATAATTTTTATTTTAAATAACGAAAAAATAAATAATTAGTAGAATATTAATAAAAATATTAATAAAAAGTCGAAATAAAAATCACTTAATGACATTTTAAACACATGAATTGTATTTAATGTCATTGAATGTGACATTCACGATCATCCATTTTTGGCATTTAATCTTATAGTTTGGCGATAATTTTTTGGTCGATGGGATAACCTAGTAGTACCCGATACTACTTTTTTTCTTTTTTTTAAAAATAAAGCTATTTTTCTGTGAGTGCATATAAAATAAAATTTCTGAATTTCGCCGGCACTCATATTACAATTTTAACTGTAGATGTGCGAATATTTGAATGCAAAATTGTAACTGTCAAATTTGGCATTTACTTTGTATGTAATTACTTTTGCTTTTTTTAAAACCAAATCGATTGGGTCTGTTAAACATTTCATTCGTCGAATTCGACACGGGATTCCATTCGTTTTATTGTTAAATTGCATTTCCTTTTACTCAGAGTCTATAAAAAAGCGTTTAAACTAAAGCAAAAATCCGTTTTTGATGAATCTAGTCAATGAAGAAGTAGCACGTCAAATTGTATCTCTTTATTATTCCGCAATTCCAATGTCTCAGAGAGAAATTGCTATTCAATTGGGTATTTCACGCCGTTCTGTTTGCTATTATATTGATAAACACAAGAAAAATGTAGTTAGTTCATTGCAATCTAAACGGGGTCGCCCTTCTAAAAAACTTCTATCGATTTTTTTTTCTAATCGGAGGCGAAACTGAATTCTGCAATGGTAGAATCTACATTCATCTTGTATTATTATTTTTTTTTATAATTACTCCATGTACTCTAATTAGGTTGTCGACCGAAAACACCAGCCAGTGAAAAATGACGCACACCAAATTTAACAACCCCTCTCCTCATTAGTCGAAGCATAGCATAACCCCCCCCTCTTTGATTTTCAATAGATTGATTGAAAGATATGTTTTTCTTTTTTGGCAGCATACCGAGCCTGTGTTTTTTTACCTTGAGCTTTTTTTTTTCTTTCTAAAATATTCTGAGATATGTTCTAAACTCTTCTACTTGTACATTATTGTTTCTTTAGATTTGTCAGTTAGTTTTGCCCTCCATGTTTTTTTATATTCATTGTTTAATATTCTTTTTTGTTGAATCTTCATTTCTTTTGTTATTTCCTCAGAAGAAACGGTTTCATTAAAAAGTGGAAAAGTATTTGTTTCATCTGTGGATGTTACACCAGATATTTCTAAAGGCAAAACATGAAATAAGTTTCTTGTTTTGTTTTCTTTCTTATTTACATGTACCTGAAGCTTTGGATCTTCCGAAGGTTCAATATGATCACTGATTTTAATACGTTCAATTGTTTTATTTTGAAATTTTTGTTTCTCCATCCATCTCTTTTGACGTTCATTGCATAATCTTCTTTTTCTATGAATCTCTGTTTCATCCATTTTAAATACAGTAGATCAGGGCTGTCCAACGCGGCGCCCGCGGGCGCCGTGGCGCCCTTTACATGTTTTCTTGGCGCCCTTTTGGAGGTTTTCTTTTACTACCATTTTTTAATAATAAAATTTCCTTTTAAAGTGTGTTTTATTTAAAATCCTTCATATTTTCTTGAGAGATGTTTAAACAAACCTCTGCAAGTGTATTTTACGCATCAAAACTTAAAAAGTACTTAAAAAAATAATTATGTATTATTGCGTTTCTTGATCAATTTATAGTTATTCTCTATAAATTAATTTATAGAAATTAGGACGATAGGAATTGATAAAAGTTGGCAGTTACTTTCTTTTAGTATGCTAAGAAGTAGAATGGCGAAAAATAAGCGCCCTCAGATTTCTCCCTCAGATATTTTATTTTTTAACAACTCTATAAAATCGTACGAATCATTTCCATTAAGGAAAGCTCTTCAGGATCTCTCTTTGGTACAGTCCATTGATTGATCATAATATCATGCTTGTCTTTGATTTTGTACTATTCATAAAACAAATTTGCACCTCCATAATAAATCAAGGATTTTTTTTTTTTTTTTTTTTTTTTTTTTTTTTTTTTTTTTTTTTTTTTATAAATCCAAAAAACCGTAACAATATCTCTGATTACCATTTTATTTCAATAATCTAGCCGGGAATTAATTTTTTAGCTTTTTTTCAGTTCAAATATTTGTTAGATAGTCCCTCACAGAAAAATGTATAATTCAAAATTTAGTCCGATTTATAGCTATTTTGAGGGTTTTTTTTTTTTTTTTTTTTTCATTTTTACAAAAGTTTCAGATTTTTAAGGGTCTCATGTCGTCTGCTGCGAGATCCATTTATATACGTGTAAAACTACTAATCCTGTGAGCTAATTTGAGCCCTATTAATAATGGCGCCCTTCATTGTTTGCAAAGAGCTGAGATGCGCCCCTGCTTAGTGAAAGGTTGGACAGCCCTGCAGTAGATAATCTAATAATTAGCTGAAATGTATAGTGGGAAAAAAAACTTATATACAATGAATGCTTTGTGAGGAAGAACAAGAATAAGCAGGATTCAATGGTAACCAATGTCCTGTTTGATATTTTCGCCAAACTGACATAAAAAAAATCTCGCCAAACCCAGTGCTTATATCGCTTTGAGCATTCTATATACGGATAATATCATTGTTTTACATACCATTTACTTCTTCTTGTATACAAAAATAGGTAAGTGTCTTTCTTGCGCAGAAAAAGTTGTATAAATCTTTAAAAAATAACCCTCATTTTACCAATTAGGTGTCGAATTAAAAAAAATCAATGTCCAATTCCAGTATTGCTCCCAGGTATTCATACGCATTCCAAATTTCAAAGATCTACAACAGGAAATTTGGTGAAAAATGAGCACAAATGTCACAAAATTGGCGTGAAAGTGGCATTATTTTGTCCGAAATAGTAGCCTGGGTAATATTGTTTTTTTACTAATAAAATGTTTATTTATATTCATTTTTTTTATTATATAAGTTATTATTTTTCTAAAGTTATTAATTATATATTTTTTTATTTACTGTAAGTTCCTTTTGAAAATAATAGAAAATAATTAAAAATGTATATGCAAGCGTTATACCACAAAGACATTTTCGCCAAATGGGCTTTAGAAAATATTGCGGCAAATCTGGTGCACCTATGAAAAACGTGAACACACAAGACATCCATACAATGAATAAGCAGTTGCAGACCTTTCAAATGATATGTCACATGACTGGTTTTGTAAAGAAATAAAAAATGTTCACCCCCCTCGGGGGCAGAGTGGGGTGGTGACACACAAGACATCCATAATATGAATTAGCAGTTGCAGACCTTTCAAATGATGTGTCACACAATTGGTGTTGCAAAGAAATTAAAAATGTGCTCCCCTGTGGGGCAGAGTGGGTGGTGACACACAAGACATGCATAATATGAATAAGCAGTTGCAGATCTTTCAAATGATGTGTCACACGACTGGTGTTCTAAAGAATGAAAAATGTGCCCCCCCTGGGAGGCAGAGTGGCTGGTGACTCACAACACATCCATAATATGAATAAACAGTTGCAGACCTTTAAAATGATATGTCACATAATTGGTGTTGCAAAGAAATTAAAAAGTGCCCCCCGGGGGGCAGAGTGGGGTGGTGACACACAAGACTTCCATAATATGAATAAGCAGTTGCAGACCTTTCAAATGATGTGTCACACAATTGATGTTGTAAAGAAATTTAAAATGTGCCTCCCTGGGGGGGACAGAATGGGGAGACACAAAATGCATCCATAATATGAATAAGCATTTGCAAACCTTACAAATTATGTGTCACACGACTGATGTTGTAAAGAAACTAAAAATATGCCACCCCTGGGGGGGCAGAGGGGAGGATGACACACAACACATCCATAATATGAATAAGCAGTTGCAGACCTTTCAAATGAAGTGTCTCACGACTAGTGTTGTAAAGAAATTAAAAATGTGCCCCCCCTAGGGGGGCAGAGTGGGGGTGACACACAAGACATCCATATTATGAATAAGCAGTTGCAGATCTTTGAAATGATGTGTCACACGACTGGTGTTGTAAAGAAATTAAAAATGTGCCCCCCCTGGGGGTGCAGACTGAGGGATGACACACAAGACATCCATAATATGAATAAGCAGTTGCAGACCTTTCAAATGATGTGTCATACGACTGGTGTTGTAAAGAAATTAAAAATGTGCCCCCCCCTGGGGGTGCAGACTGGGAGATGACACACAAGACATCCATAATATGAATAAGCAGTTGCAGACTTTTCAAATGATGTGTCATCCGACTGGTGATGTAAAGAAATTAAAAATGTGCCCCCTGGGGGGACACAGTAGGAAGGGAAACACAAGACATCCAAAACATGAATAAGCAGTTGCATACCTTTCAAATGATGTGTCATACGACTGGTGTTGTAAAGAAATTAATGTAAAATGTGTAACAGTAAAATGTGAAATAGTAAAATGTGCCCCCCCAGGGGGTCAGGGGGTGTGAAACACAAGACATCCATAATATGATTAAGCAGTTGCAGACCTTTCAAATGATGCGTCACACGACTGGTGTTGTAAAGAAATTAAAAATGTCTTCCCCTGGGGGGGTAGAGTGGGAGGTGACACACAAGACATCCATAATATTAATAAGCAGTTGCAGACCTCTCAAATGATGTGTCACACGATTGGTGTTGTAAAGAAATTAAAAATGCCCCCCCCCCTGGCGGGGAAGAGCGCGGGGGTGTGACACACAAGACATCCATAATATGAATAAGCAGTTGCAGACCTTTCAAATGATGTGTCACACGACTGGTGATGTAAAGAAATTAAAAATGTGCCCCCTGGGGGGACACAGTAGGGGGGGGGAAACACAAGACATCAAAAACATGAATAAGCAGTTGCAGACCTTTCAAATGATGTGTCACACGACTGGTGTTGTAAAGAAATTTAAAATGTGCACCCCTCTGGGGGGTAGAGTGGAGGGTGACACGCAAGACACCCATAATATGAAGAAGCATTTGCAGACCTTTCAAATGATGTGTCACACGACTGGTGTTGTAAAGAAATTAAAAATGTGCCCCCCTGGGGGTCAGAGTGGGGGATGACACACAACACATCCATAATATGAATAAGATGTTGCAGACCTTTCAAATGATGTGTCACACAACTGGTGTTGTAAAGAAATTAAAAATGTGACCCCCTGGGGGGGCAGAGGGGAGGTGACACACAAGACATCCATAAAATGAATAAACAGTTGCAGACCTTTCAAATGATGTGTCACACAATTGGTGTTGTAAAGAAATTAAAAATGTGCCCCCCTGGGGGGCAGAGTGGGGGATGACACACAACACATCCATAATATGAATAAGCAGTTGCAGACCTTTCAAATGATGTGTCACACAACTGGTGTTGTAAAGAAATTAAAAATGTGGCCCCCTGGGGAGAGCAGAGTGTGGGGGTGACACACAAGACATCCATAATATTATTAAGCAGTTGCAGACCTTTCAAATCTTGTGTAACACGACTGGTGTTGTAAAGAAATTAAAAATGTGTCCCCCCTGGGGAGCAGAATGGGGGATAACACACAAGACATCCTTTAAATGAATAAGCAGTTGCAAACCTCTCAAATGATGTATCAAACGACTGATGTTGTAAATAAATTAAAAATTTGGCGAAATATTACAGTTATCGCCAAATTGGCGTCACTTTTGACAACTAATTTTGGTCGCCAAATTTGGCGATATATCGCCAAGTTGGCGACAAACTTGGCGATTGTTGGCGATGGTAACCTTTCCTCTCTTTATGGTAACCCATATGGCGATGCACAGACGGAGCCCTTTCCTGATTGGTCTATTCGACTCATGGAAGGAGTGGACAACCCGGATTCGTTACTTCCGGAAATCTTCCACATCAGCATCATTCCAGGAGTCATTCCTTTTAAGGCTAGTTTTTTTTTACTATAGAAAGATTAGGACGATAGGAATTGATAAAAGTTGGCAGTTACTTTCTTTTAGTATGCTAAGAAGTAGAATGGCGAAAAATAAGCGCCCTCAGATTTCTCCCTCAGATATTTTATTTTTTAACAACTCTATAAAATCGTACGAATCATTTCCATTAAGGAAAGCTCTTCAGGATCTCTCTTTGGTACAGTCCATTGATTGATCATAATATCATGCTTGTCTTTGATTTTGTACTATTCATAAAACAAATTTGCACCTCCATAATAAATCAAGGATTTTTTTTTTTTTTTTTTTTTTTTTTTTTTTTATAAATCCAAAAAACCGTAACAATATCTCTGATTACCATTTTATTTCAATAATCTAGCCGGGAATTAATTTTTTAGCTTTTTTTCAGTTCAAATATTTGTTAGATAGTCCCTCACAGAAAAATGTATAATTCAAAATTTAGTCCGATTTATAGCTATTTTGAGTTTTTTTTTTTTTTTTTCATTTTTACAAAAGTTTCAGATTTTTAAGGGTCTCATGTCGTCTGCTGCGAGATCCATTTATATACGTGTAAAACTACTAATCCTGTGAGCTAATTTGAGCCCTATTAATAATGGCGCCCTTCATTGTTTGCAAAGAGCTGAGATGCGCCCCTGCTTAGTGAAAGGTTGGACAGCCCTGCAGTAGATAATCTAATAATTAGCTGAAATGTATAGTGGGAAAAAAAACTTATATACAATGAATGCATTGTGAGGAAGAACAAGAATAAGCAGGATTCAATGGTAACCAATGTCCTGTTTGATATTTTCGCCAAACTGACATAAAAAAAATCTCGCCAAACCCAGTGCTTATATCGCTTTGAGCATTCTATATACGGATAATATCATTGTTTTACATACCATTTACTTCTTCTTGTATACAAAAATAGGTAAGTGTCTTTCTTGCGCAGAAAAAGTTGTATAAATCTTTAAAAAATAACCCTCATTTTACCAATTAGGTGTCGAATTAAAAAAAATCAATGTCCAATTCCAGTATTGCTCCCAGGTATTCATACGCATTCCAAATTTCAAAGATCTACAACAGGAAATTTGGTGAAAAATGAGCACAAATGTCACAAAATTGGCGTGAAAGTGGCATTATTTTGTCCGAAATAGTAGCCTGGGTAATATTGTTTTTTTACTAATAAAATGTTTATTTATATTCATTTTTTTATTATATAAGTTATTATTTTTCTAAAGTTATTAATTATATATTTTTTTATTTACTGTAAGTTCCTTTTGAAAATAATAGAAAATAATTAAAAATGTATATGCAAGCGTTATACCACAAAGACATTTTCGCCAAATGGGCTTTAGAAAATATTGCGGCAAATCTGGTGCACCTATGAAAAACGTGAACACACAAGACATCCATACAATGAATAAGCAGTTGCAGACCTTTCAAATGATATGTCACATGACTGGTTTTGTAAAGAAATAAAAAATGTTCACCCCCCTCGGGGGCAGAGTGGGGTGGTGACACACAAGACATCCATAATATGAATTAGCAGTTGCAGACCTTTCAAATGATGTGTCACACAATTGGTGTTGCAAAGAAATTAAAAATGTGCTCCCCTGTGGGGCAGAGTGGGTGGTGACACACAAGACATGCATAATATGAATAAGCAGTTGCAGATCTTTCAAATGATGTGTCACACGACTGGTGTTCTAAAGAATCAAAAATGTGCCCCCCCTGGGAGGCAGAGTGGCTGGTGACTCACAACACATCCATAATATGAATAAACAGTTGCAGACCTTTAAAATGATATGTCACATAATTGGTGTTGCAAAGAAATTAAAAAGTGCCCCCCGGAGGGCAGAGTGGGGTGGTGACACACAAGACTTCCATAATATGAATAAGCAGTTGCAGACCTTTCAAATGATGTGTCACACAATTGATGTTGTAAAGAAATTTAAAATGTGCCTCCCTGGGGGGGGGACAGAATGGGGAGACACAAAATGCATCCATAATATGAATAAGCATTTGCAAACCTTACAAATTATGTGTCACACGACTGATGTTGTAAAGAAACTAAAAATGTGCCACCCCTGGGGGGGCAGAGGGGAGGATGACACACAACACATCCATAATATGAATAAGCAGTTGCAGACCTTTCAAATGAAGTGTCTCACGACTAGTGTTGTAAAGAAATTAAAAATGTGCCCCCCCCTAGGGGGGCAGAGTGGGGGTGACACACAAGACATCCATATTATGAATAAGCAGTTGCAGATCTTTGAAATGATGTGTCACACGACTGGTGTTGTAAAGAAATTAAAAATGTGCCCCCCCTGGGGGTGCAGACTGAGGGATGACACACAAGACATCCATAATATGAATAAGCAGTTGCAGACCTTTCAAATGATGTGTCATACGACTGGTGTTGTAAAGAAATTAAAAATGTGCCCCCCCTGGGGGTGCAGACTGGGAGATGACACACAAGACATCCATAATATGAATAAGCAGTTGCAGACTTTTCAAATGATGTGTCATCCGACTGGTGATGTAAAGAAATTAAAAATGTGCCCCCTGGGGGGACACAGTAGGAAGGGAAACACAAGACATCCAAAACATGAATAAGCAGTTGCATACCTTTCAAATGATGTGTCATACGACTGGTGTTGTAAAGAAATTAATGTAAAATGTGTAACAGTAAAATGTGAAATAGTAAAATTTGCCCCCCCAGGGGGTCAGGGGGTGTGAAACACAAGACATCCATAATATGATTAAGCAGTTGCAGACCTTTCAAATGATGCGTCACACGACTGGTGTTGTAAAGAAATTAAAAATGTCTTCCCCTGGGGGGGTAGAGTGGGAGGTGACACACAAGACATCCATAATATTAATAAGCAGTTGCAGACCTCTCAAATGATGTGTCACACGATTGGTGTTGTAAAGAAATTAAAAATGCCCCCCCCCTGGCGGGGAAGAGCGCGGGGGTGTGACACACAAGACATCCATAATATGAATAAGCAGTTGCAGGCCTTTCAAATGATGTGTCACACGACTGGTGATGTAAAGAAATTAAAAATGTGCCCCCTGGGGGGACACAGTAGGGGGGGGGGAAACACAAGACATCCAAAACATGAATAAGCAGTTGCAGACCTTTCAAATGATGTGTCACACGACTGGTGTTGTAAAGAAATTTAAAATGTGCACCCCTCTGGGGGGTAGAGTGGAGGGTGACACGCAAGACACCCATAATATGAAGAAGCATTTGCAGACCTTTCAAATGATGTGTCACACGACTGGTGTTGTAAAGAAATTAAAAATGTGCCCCCCTGGGGGTCAGAGTGGGGGATGACACACAACACATCCATAATATGAATAAGATGTTGCAGACCTTTCAAATGATGTGTCACACAACTGGTGTTGTAAAGAAATTAAAAATGTGACCCCCTGGGGGGGCAGAGGGGAGGTGACACACAAGACATCCATAAAATGAATAAACAGTTGCAGACCTTTCAAATGATGTGTCACACAATTGGTGTTGTAAAGAAATTAAAAATGTGCCCCCCTGGGGGGCAGAGTGGGGGATGACACACAACACATCCATAATATGAATAAGCAGTTGCAGACCTTTCAAATGATGTGTCACACAACTGGTGTTGTAAAGAAATTAAAAATGTGACCCCCTGGGGAGAGCAGAGTGTGGGGGTGACACACAAGACATCCATAATATTATTAAGCAGTTGCAGACCTTTCAAATCTTGTGTAACACGACTGGTGTTGTAAAGAAATTAAAAATGTGTCCCCCCTGGGGAGCAGAATGGGGGATAACACACAAGACATCCTTTAAATGAATAAGCAGTTGCAAACCTCTCAAATGATGTATCAAACGACTGATGTTGTAAATAAATTAAAAATTTGGCGAAATATTACAGTTATCGCCAAATTGGCGTCACTTTTGACAACTAATTTTGGTCGCCAAATTTGGCGATATATCGCCAAGTTGGCGACAAACTTGGCGATTGTTGGCGATGGTAACCTTTCCTCTCTTTATGGTAACCCATATGGCGATGCACAGACAGAGCCCTTTCCTGATTGGTCTATTCGACTCATGGAAGGAGTGGACAACCCGGATTCGTTACTTCCGGAAATCTTCCACATCAGCATCATTCCAGGAGTCATTCCTTTTAAGGCTAGTTTTTTTTTACTATAGAAAGATTAGGACGATAGGAATTGATAAAAGTTGGCAGTTACTTTCTTTTAGTATGCTAAGAAGTAGAATGGCGAAAAATAAGCGCCCTCAGATTTCTCCCTCAGATATTTTATTTTTTAACAACTCTATAAAATCGTACGAATCATTTCCATTAAGGAAAGCTCTTCAGGATCTCTCTTTGGTACAGTCCATTGATTGATCATAATATCATGCTTGTCTTTGATTTTGTACTATTCATAAAACAAATTTGCACCTCCATAATAAATCAAGGATTTTTTTTTTTTTTTTTTTTTTTTTTTTTTTTAAATCCAAAAAACCGTAACAATATCTCTGATTACCATTTTATTTCAATAATCTAGCCGGGAATTAATTTTTTAGCTTTTTTTCAGTTCAAATATTTGTTAGATAGTCCCTCACAGAAAAATGTATAATTCAAAATTTAGTCCGATTTATAGCTATTTTGAGTTTTTTTTTTTTTTTCATTTTTACAAAAGTTTCAGATTTTTAAGGGTCTCATGTCGTCTGCTGCGAGATCCATTTATAGACGTGTAAAACTACTAATCCTGTGAGCTAATTTGAGCCCTATTAATAATGGCGCCCTTCATTGTTTGCAAAGAGCTGAGATGCGCCCCTGCTTAGTGAAAGGTTGGACAGCCCTGCAGTAGATAATCTAATAATTAGCTGAAATGTATAGTGGGAAAAAAAACTTATATACAATGAATGCATTGTGAGGAAGAACAAGAATAAGCAGGATTCAATGGTAACCAATGTCCTGTTTGATATTTTTGCCAAACTGACATAAAAAAAAATCTCGCCAAACCCAGTGCTTATATCGCTTTGAGCATTCTATATACGGATAATATCATTGTTTTACATACCATTTACTTCTTCTTGTATACAAAAATAGGTAAGTGTCTTTCTTGCGCAGAAAAAGTTGTATAAATCTTTAAAAAATAACCCTCATTTTACCAATTAGGTGTCGAATTAAAAAAAATCAATGTCCAATTCCAGTATTGCCCCCAGGTATTCATACGCATTCCAAATTTCAAAGATCTACAACAGGAAATTTGGTGAAAAATGAGCACAAATGTCACAAAATTGGCGTGAAAGTGGCATTATTTTGTCCGAAATAGTAGCCTGGGTAATATTGTTTTTTTACTAATAAAATGTTTATTTATATTCATTTTTTTTATTATATAAGTTATTATTTTTCTAAAGTTATTAATTATATATTTTTTTATTTACTGTAAGTTCCTTTTGAAAATAATAGAAAATAATTAAAAATGTATATGCAAGCGTTATACCACAAAGACATTTTCGCCAAATGGGCTTTAGAAAATATTGCGGCAAATCTGGTGCACCTATGAAAAACGTGAACACACAAGACATCCATACAATGAATAAGCAGTTGCAGACCTTTCAAATGATATGTCACATGACTGGTTTTGTAAAGAAATAAAAAATGTTCACCCCCCTCGGGGGCAGAGTGGGGTGGTGACACACAAGACATCCATAATATGAATTAGCAGTTGCAGACCTTTCAAATGATGTGTCACACAATTGGTGTTGCAAAGAAATTAAAAATGTGCTCCCCTGTGGGGCAGAGTGGGTGGTGACACACAAGACATGCATAATATGAATAAGCAGTTGCAGATCTTTCAAATGATGTGTCACACGACTGGTGTTCTAAAGAATCAAAAATGTGCCCCCCCTGGGAGGCAGAGTGGCTGGTGACTCACAACACATCCATAATATGAATAAACAGTTGCAGACCTTTAAAATGATATGTCACATAATTGGTGTTGCAAAGAAATTAAAAAGTGCCCCCCGGGGGGCAGAGTGGGGTGGTGACACACAAGACTTCCATAATATGAATAAGCAGTTGCAGACCTTTCAAATGATGTGTCACACAATTGATGTTGTAAAGAAATTTAAAATGTGCCTCCCTGGGGGGGACAGAATGGGGAGACACAAAATACATCCATAATATGAATAAGCATTTGCAAACCTTACAAATTATGTGTCACACGACTGATGTTGTAAAGAAACTAAAAATGTGCCACCCCTGGGGGGGCAGAGGGGAGGATGACACACAACACATCCATAATATGAATAAGCAGTTGCAGACCTTTCAAATGAAGTGTCTCTCGACTGGTGTTGTAAAGAAATTAAAAATGTGCCCCCCCCCTAGGGGGGGCAGAGAGGGGGTGACACACAAGACATCCATATTATGAATAAGCAGTTGCAGATCTTTGAAATGATGTGTCACACGACTGGTGTTGTAAAGAAATTAAAAATGTGCCCCCCCTGGGGGTGCAGACTGGGGGATGACACACAAGACATCCATAATATGAATAAGCAGTTGCAGACCTTTCAAATGATGTGTCATACGACTGGTGTTGTAAAGAAATTAAAAATGTGCCCCCCCTGGGGGTGCAGACTGGGAGATGACACACAAGACATCCATAATATGAATAAGCAGTTGCAGACTTTTCAAATGATGTGTCATCCGACTGGTGATGTAAAGAAATTAAAAATGTGCCCCCTGGGGGGACACAGTAGGAGGGGAAACACAAGACATCCAAAACATGAATAAGCAGTTGCATACCTTTCAAATGATGTGTCATACGACTGGTGTTGTAAAGAAATTAATGTAAAATGTGTAACAGTAAAATGTGAAATAGTAAAATGTGCCCCCCCAGGGGGGCAGGGGGTGTGAAACACAAGACATCCATAATATGATTAAGCAGTTGCAGACCTTTCAAATGATGCGTCACACGACTGGTGTTGTAAAGAAATTAAAAATGTCTTCCCCTGGGGGGGTAGAGTGGGAGGTGACACACAAGACATCCATAATATTAATAAGCAGTTGCAGACCTCTCAAATGATGTGTCACACGATTGGTGTTGTAAAGAAATTAAAAATGCCCCCCCCTGGCGGGGAAGAGCGCGGGGGTGTGACACACAAGACATCCATAATATGAATAAGCAGCTGCAGACCTTTCAAATGATGTGTCACACGACTGGTGATCTAAAGAAATTAAAAATGTGCCCCCTGGGGGGACACAGTAGGGGGGGGAAACACAAGACATCCAAAACATGAATAAGCAGTTGCAGACCTTTCAAATGATGTGTCACACGACTGGTGTTGTAAAGAAATTTAAAATGTGCACCCCTCTGGGGGGTAGAGTGGAGGGTGACACGCAAGACACCCATAATATGAAGAAGCATTTGCAGACCTTTCAAATGATGTGTCACACGACTGGTGTTGTAAAGAAATTAAAAATGTGCCCCCCTGGGGGTCAGAGTGGGGGATGACACACAACACATCCATAATATGAATAAGATGTTGCAGACCTTTCAAATGATGTGTCACACAACTGGTGTTGTAAAGAAATTAAAAATGTGACCCCCTGGGGGGCAGAGGGGAGGTGACACACAAGACATCCATAAAATGAATAAACAGTTGCAGACCTTTCAAATGATGTGTCACACAATTGGTGTTGTAAAGAAATTAAAAATGTGCCCCCCTGGGGGGCAGAGTGGGGGATGACACACAACACATCCATAATATGAATAAGCAGTTGCAGACCTTTCAAATGATGTGTCACACAACTGGTGTTGTAAAGAAATTAAAAATGTGACCCCCTGGGGAGAGCAGAGTGTGGGGGTGACACACAAGACATCCATAATATTATTAAGCAGTTGCAGACCTTTCAAATCTTGTGTAACACGACTGGTGTTGTAAAGAAATTAAAAATGTGTCCCCCCTGGGGAGCAGAATGGGGGATAACACACAAGACATCCTTTAAATGAATAAGCAGTTGCAAACCTCTCAAATGATGTATCAAACGACTGATGTTGTAAATAAATTAAAAATTTGGCGAAATATTACAGTTATCGCCAAATTGGCGTCACTTTTGACAACTAATTTTGGTCGCCAAATTTGGCGATATATCGCCAAGTTGGCGACAAACTTGGCGATTGTTGGCGATGGTAACCTTTCCTCTCTTTATGGTAACCCATATGGCGATGCACAGACGGAGCCCTTTCCTGATTGGTCTATTCGACTCATGGAAGGAGTGGACAACCCGGATTCGTTACTTCCGGAAATCTTCCACATCAGCATCATTCCAGGAGTCATTCCTTTTAAGGCTAGTTTTTTTTTACTATAGAAAGATTAGGACGATAGGAATTGATAAAAGTTGGCAGTTACTTTCTTTTAGTATGCTAAGAAGTAGAATGGCGAAAAATAAGCGCCCTCAGATTTCTCCCTCAGATATTTTATTTTTTAACAACTCTATAAAATCGTACGAATCATTTCCATTAAGGAAAGCTCTTCAGGATCTCTCTTTGGTACAGTCCATTGATTGATCATAATATCATGCTTGTCTTTGATTTTGTACTATTCATAAAACAAATTTGCACCTCCATAATAAATCAAGGATTTTTTTTTTTTTTTTTTTTTTTTTTTTTTTTTTTTTTTTATAAATCCAAAAAACCGTAACAATATCTCTGATTACCATTTTATTTCAATAATCTAGCCGGGAATTAATTTTTTAGCTTTTTTTCAGTTCAAATATTTGTTAGATAGTCCCTCACAGAAAAATGTATAATTCAAAATTTAGTCCGATTTATAGCTATTTTGAGTTTTTTTTTTTTTTTTTCATTTTTACAAAAGTTTCAGATTTTTAAGGGTCTCATGTCGTCTGCTGCGAGATCCATTTATATACGTGTAAAACTACTAATCCTGTGAGCTAATTTGAGCCCTATTAATAATGGCGCCCTTCATTGTTTGCAAGGAGCTGAGATGCGCCCCTGCTTAGTGAAAGGTTGGACAGCCCTGCAGTAGATAATCTAATAATTAGCTGAAATGTATAGTGGGAAAAAAAACTTATATACAATGAATGCATTGTGAGGAAGAACAAGAATAAGCAGGATTCAATGGTAACCAATGTCCTGTTTGATATTTTCGCCAAACTGACATAAAAAAAATCTCGCCAAACCCAGTGCTTATATCGCTTTGAGCATTCTATATACGGATAATATCATTGTTTTACATACCATTTACTTTTCTTGTATACAAAAATAGGTAAGTGTCTTTCTTGCGCAGAAAAAGTTGTATAAATCTTTAAAAAATAACCCTCATTTTACCAATTAGGTGTCGAATTAAAAAAAATCAATGTCCAATTCCAGTATTGCTCCCAGGTATTCATACGCATTCCAAATTTCAAAGATCTACAACAGGAAATTTGGTGAAAAATGAGCACAAATGTCACAAAATTGGCGTGAAAGTGGCATTATTTTGTCCGAAATAGTAGCCTGGGTAATATTGTTTTTTTACTAATAAAATGTTTATTTATATTCATTTTTTTATTATATAAGTTATTATTTTTCTAAAGTTATTAATTATATATTTTTTTATTTACTGTAAGTTCCTTTTGAAAATAATAGAAAATAATTAAAAATGTATATGCAAGCGTTATACCACAAAGACATTTTCGCCAAATGGGCTTTAGAAAATATTGCGGCAAATCTGGTGCACCTATGAAAAACGTGAACACACAAGACATCCATACAATGAATAAGCAGTTGCAGACCTTTCAAATGATATGTCACATGACTGGTTTTGTAAAGAAATAAAAAATGTTCACCCCCCTCGGGGGCAGAGTGGGGTGGTGACACACAAGACATCCATAATATGAATTAGCAGTTGCAGACCTTTCAAATGATGTGTCACACAATTGGTGTTGCAAAGAAATTAAAAATGTGCTCCCCTGTGGGGCAGAGTGGGTGGTGACACACAAGACATGCATAATATGAATAAGCAGTTGCAGATCTTTCAAATGATGTGTCACACGACTGGTGTTCTAAAGAATCAAAAATGTGCCCCCCCTGGGAGGCAGAGTGGCTGGTGACTCACAACACATCCATAATATGAATAAACAGTTGCAGACCTTTAAAATGATATGTCACATAATTGGTGTTGCAAAGAAATTAAAAAGTGCCCCCCGGAGGGCAGAGTGGGGTGGTGACACACAAGACTTCCATAATATGAATAAGCAGTTGCAGACCTTTCAAATGATGTGTCACACAATTGATGTTGTAAAGAAATTTAAAATGTGCCTCCCTTGGGGGGACAGAATGGGGAGACACAAAATGCATCCATAATATGAATAAGCATTTGCAAACCTTACAAATTATGTGTCACACGACTGATGTTGTAAAGAAACTAAAAATGTGCCACCCCTGGGGGGGCAGAGGGGAAGATGACACACAACACATCCATAATATGAATAAGCAGTTGCAGACCTTTCAAATGAAGTGTCTCACGACTAGTGTTGTAAAGAAATTAAAAATGTGCCCCCCCTAGGGGGGCAGAGTGGGGGTGACACACAAGACATCCATATTATGAATAAGCAGTTGCAGATCTTTGAAATGATGTGTCACACGACTGGTGTTGTAAAGAAATTAAAAATGTGCCCCCCCTGGGGGTGCAGACTGAGGGATGACACACAAGACATCCATAATATGAATAAGCAGTTGCAGACCTTTCAAATGATGTGTCATACGACTGGTGTTGTAAAGAAATTAAAAATGTGCCCCCCCTGGGGGTGCAGACTGGGAGATGACACACAAGACATCCATAATATGAATAAGCAGTTGCAGACTTTTCAAATGATGTGTCATCCGACTGGTGATGTAAAGAAATTAAAAATGTGCCCCCTGGGGGGACACAGTAGGAAGGGAAACACAAGACATCCAAAACATGAATAAGCAGTTGCATACCTTTCAAATGATGTGTCATACGACTGGTGTTGTAAAGAAATTAATGTAAAATGTGTAACAGTAAAATGTGAAATAGTAAAATGTGCCCCCCCAGGGGGTCAGGGGGTGTGAAACACAAGACATCCATAATATGATTAAGCAGTTGCAGACCTTTCAAATGATGCGTCACACGACTGGTGTTGTAAAGAAATTAAAAATGTCTTCCCCTTGGGGGGTAGAGTGGGAGGTGACACACAAGACATCCATAATATTAATAAGCAGTTGCAGACCTCTCAAATGATGTGTCACACGATTGGTGTTGTAAAGAAATTAAAAATGCCCCCCCCCTGGCGGGGAAGAGCGCGGGGGTGTGACACACAAGACATCCATAATATGAATAAGCAGTTGCAGGCCTTTCAAATGATGTGTCACACGACTGGTGATGTAAAGAAATTAAAAATGTGCCCCCTGGGGGGACACAGTAGGGGGGGGGAAACACAAGACATCCAAAACATGAATAAGCAGTTGCAGACCTTTCAAATGATGTGTCACACGACTGGTGTTGTAAAGAAATTTAAAATGTGCACCCCTCTGGGGGGTAGATTGGAGGGTGACACGCAAGACACCCATAATATGAAGAAGCATTTGCAGACCTTTCAAATGATGTGTCACACGACTGGTGTTGTGAAGAAATTAAAAATGTGCCCCCCTGGGGGTCAGAGTGGGGGATGACACACAACACATCCATAATATGAATAAGATGTTGCAGACCTTTCAAATGATGTGTCACACAACTGGTGTTGTAAAGAAATTAAAAATGTGACCCCCTGGGGGGGCAGAGGGGAGGTGACACACAAGACATCCATAAAATGAATAAACAGTTGCAGACCTTTCAAATGATGTGTCACACAATTGGTGTTGTAAAGAAATTAAAAATGTGCCCCCCTGGGGGGCAGAGTGGGGGATGACACACAACACATCCATAATATGAATAAGCAGTTGCAGACCTTTCAAATGATGTGTCACACAACTGGTGTTGTAAAGAAATTAAAAATGTGACCCCCTGGGGAGAGCAGAGTGTGGGGGTGACACACAAGACATCCATAATATTATTAAGCAGTTGCAGACCTTTCAAATCTTGTGTAACACGACTGGTGTTGTAAAGAAATTAAAAATGTGTCCCCCCTGGGGAGCAGAATGGGGGATAACACACAAGACATCCTTTAAATGAATAAGCAGTTGCAAACCTCTCAAATGATGTATCAAACGACTGATGTTGTAAATAAATTAAAAATTTGGCGAAATATTACAGTTATCGCCAAATTGGCGTCACTTTTGACAACTAATTTTGGTCGCCAAATTTGGCGATATATCGCCAAGTTGGCGACAAACTTGGCGATTGTTGGCGATGGTAACCTTTCCTCTCTTTATGGTAACCCATATGGCGATGCACAGACAGAGCCCTTTCCTGATTGGTCTATTCGACTCATGGAAGGAGTGGACAACCCGGATTCGTTACTTCCGGAAATCTTCCACATCAGCATCATTCCAGGAGTCATTCCTTTTAAGGCTAGTTTTTTTTTACTATAGAAAGATTAGGACGATAGGAATTGATAAAAGTTGGCAGTTACTTTCTTTTAGTATGCTAAGAAGTAGAATGGCGAAAAATAAGCGCCCTCAGATTTCTCAATCAGATATTTTATTTTTTAACAACTCTATAAAATCGTACGAATCATTTCCATTAAGGAAAGCTCTTCAGGATCTCTCTTTGGTACAGTCCATTGATTGATCATAATATCATGCTTGTCTTTGATTTTGTACTATTCATAAAACAAATTTGCACCTCCATAATAAATCAAGGATTTTTTTTTTTTTTTTTTTTTTTTTTTTTTTTTTTTTTTTATAAATCCAAAAAACCGTAACAATATCTCTGATTACCATTTTATTTCAATAATCTAGCCGGGAATTAATTTTTTAGCTTTTTTTCAGTTCAAATATTTGTTAGATAGTCCCTCACAGAAAAATGTATAATTCAAAATTTAGTCCGATTTATAGCTATTTTGAGTTTTTTTTTTTTTTTTCATTTTTACAAAAGTTTCAGATTTTTAAGGGTCTCATGTCGTCTGCTGCGAGATCCATTTATATACGTGTAAAACTACTAATCCTGTGAGCTAATTTGAGCCCTATTAATAATGGCGCCCTTCATTGTTTGCAAAGAGCTGAGATGCGCCCCTGCTTAGTGAAAGGTTGGACAGCCCTGCAGTAGATAATCTAATAATTAGCTGAAATGTATAGTGGGAAAAAAAACTTATATACAATGAATGCATTGTGAGGAAGAACAAGAATAAGCAGGATTCAATGGTAACCAATGTCCTGTTTGATATTTTTGCCAAACTGACATAAAAAAAAAATCTCGCCAAACCCAGTGCTTATATCGCTTTGAGCATTCTATATACGGATAATATCATTGTTTTACATACCATTTACTTCTTCTTGTATACAAAAATAGGTAAGTGTCTTTCTTGCGCAGAAAAAGTTGTATAAATCTTTAAAAAATAACCCTCATTTTACCAATTAGGTGTCGAATTAAAAAAAATCAATGTCCAATTCCAGTATTGCCCCCAGGTATTCATACGCATTCCAAATTTCAAAGATCTACAACAGGAAATTTGGTGAAAAATGAGCACAAATGTCACAAAATTGGCGTGAAAGTGGCATTATTTTGTCCGAAATAGTAGCCTGGGTAATATTGTTTTTTTACTAATAAAATGTTTATTTATATTCATTTTTTTTATTATATAAGTTATTATTTTTCTAAAGTTATTAATTATATATTTTTTTATTTACTGTAAGTTCCTTTTGAAAATAATAGAAAATAATTAAAAATGTATATGCAAGCGTTATACCACAAAGACATTTTCGCCAAATGGGCTTTAGAAAATATTGCGGCAAATCTGGTGCACCTATGAAAAACGTGAACACACAAGACATCCATACAATGAATAAGCAGTTGCAGACCTTTCAAATGATATGTCACATGACTGGTTTTGTAAAGAAATAAAAAATGTTCACCCCCCTCGGGGGCAGAGTGGGGTGGTGACACACAAGACATCCATAATATGAATTAGCAGTTGCAGACCTTTCAAATGATGTGTCACACAATTGGTGTTGCAAAGAAATTAAAAATGTGCTCCCCTGTGGGGCAGAGTGGGTGGTGACACACAAGACATGCATAATATGAATAAGCAGTTGCAGATCTTTCAAATGATGTGTCACACGACTGGTGTTCTAAAGAATCAAAAATGTGCCCCCCCTGGGAGGCAGAGTGGCTGGTGACTCACAACACATCCATAATATGAATAAACAGTTGCAGACCTTTAAAATGATATGTCACATAATTGGTGTTGCAAAGAAATTAAAAAGTGCCCCCCGGGGGGCAGAGTGGGGTGGTGACACACAAGACTTCCATAATATGAATAAGCAGTTGCAGACCTTTCAAATGATGTGTCACACAATTGATGTTGTAAAGAAATTTAAAATGTGCCTCCCTGGGGGGGACAGAATGGGGAGACACAAAATACATCCATAATATGAATAAGCATTTGCAAACCTTACAAATTATGTGTCACACGACTGATGTTGTAAAGAAACTAAAAATGTGCCACCCCTGGGGGGGCAGAGGGGAGGATGACACACAACACATCCATAATATGAATAAGCAGTTGCAGACCTTTCAAATGAAGTGTCTCACGACTGGTGTTGTAAAGAAATTAAAAATGTGCCCCCCCCTAGGGGGGGCAGAGAGGGGGTGACACACAAGACATCCATATTATGAATAAGCAGTTGCAGATCTTTGAAATGATGTGTCACACGACTGGTGTTGTAAAGAAATTAAAAATGTGCCCCCCCTGGGGGTGCAGACTGGGGGATGACACACAAGACATCCATAATATGAATAAGCAGTTGCAGACCTTTCAAATGATGTGTCATACGACTGGTGTTGTAAAGAAATTAAAAATGTGCCCCCCCTGGGGGTGCAGACTGGGAGATGACACACAAGACATCCATAATATGAATAAGCAGTTGCAGACTTTTCAAATGATGTGTCATCCGACTGGTGATGTAAAGAAATTAAAAATGTGCCCCCTGGGGGGACACAGTAGGAGGGGAAACACAAGACATCCAAAACATGAATAAGCAGTTGCATACCTTTCAAATGATGTGTCATACGACTGGTGTTGTAAAGAAATTAATGTAAAATGTGTAACAGTAAAATGTGAAATAGTAAAATGTGCCCCCCCAGGGGGGCAGGGAGTGTGAAACACAAGACATCCATAATATGATTAAGCAGTTGCAGACCTTTCAAATGATGCGTCACACGACTGGTGTTGTAAAGAAATTAAAAATGTCTTCCCCTGGGGGGGTAGAGTGGGAGGTGACACACAAGACATCCATAATATTAATAAGCAGTTGCAGACCTCTCAAATGATGTGTCACACGATTGGTGTTGTAAAGAAATTAAAAATGCCCCCCCCTGGCGGGGAAGAGCGCGGGGGTGTGACACACAAGACATCCATAATATGAATAAGCAGCTGCAGACCTTTCAAATGATGTGTCACACGACTGGTGATCTAAAGAAATTAAAAATGTGCCCCCTGGGGGGACACAGTAGGGGGGGGAAACACAAGACATCCAAAACATGAATAAGCAGTTGCAGACCTTTCAAATGGTGTGTCACACGACTGGTGTTGTAAAGAAATTTAAAATGTGCACCCCTCTGGGGGGTAGAGTGGAGGGTGACACGCAAGACACCCATAATATGAAGAAGCATTTGCAGACCTTTCAAATGATGTGTCACACGACTGGTGTTGTAAAGAAATTAAAAATGTGCCCCCCTGGGGGTCAGAGTGGGGGATGACACACAACACATCCATAATATGAATAAGATGTTGCAGACCTTTCAAATGATGTGTCACACAACTGGTGTTGTAAAGAAATTAAAAATGTGACCCCCTGGGGGGCAGAGGGGAGGTGACACACAAGACATCCATAAAATGAATAAACAGTTGCAGACCTTTCAAATGATGTGTCACACAATTGGTGTTGTAAAGAAATTAAAAATGTGCCCCCCTGGGGGGCAGAGTGGGGGATGACACACAACACATCCATAATATGAATAAGCAGTTGCAGACCTTTCAAATGATGTGTCACACAACTGGTGTTGTAAAGAAATTAAAAATGTGACCCCCTGGGGAGAGCAGAGTGTGGGGGTGACACACAAGACATCCATAATATTATTAAGCAGTTGCAGACCTTTCAAATCTTGTGTAACACGACTGGTGTTGTAAAGAAATTAAAAATGTGTCCCCCCTGGGGAGCAGAATGGGGGATAACACACAAGACATCCTTTAAATGAATAAGCAGTTGCAAACCTCTCAAATGATGTATCAAACGACTGATGTTGTAAATAAATTAAAAATTTGGCGAAATATTACAGTTATCGCCAAATTGGCGTCACTTTTGACAACTAATTTTGGTCGCCAAATTTGGCGATATATCGCCAAGTTGGCGACAAACTTGGCGATTGTTGGCGATGGTAACCTTTCCTCTCTTTATGGTAACCCATATGGCGATGCACAGACGGAGCCCTTTCCTGATTGGTCTATTCGACTCATGGAAGGAGTGGACAACCCGGATTCGTTACTTCCGGAAATCTTCCACATCAGCATCATTCCAGGAGTCATTCCTTTTAAGGCTAGTTTTTTTTTACTATAGAAGGATTAGGACGATAGGAATTGATAAAAGTTGGCAGTTACTTTCTTTTAGTATGCTAAGAAGTAGAATGGCGAAAAATAAGCGCCCTCAGATTTCTCCCTCAGATATTTTATTTTTTAACAACTCTATAAAATCGTACGAATCATTTCCATTAAGGAAAGCTCTTCAGGATCTCTCTTTGGTACAGTCCATTGATTGATCATAATATCATGCTTGTCTTTGATTTTGTACTATTCATAAAACAAATTTGCACCTCCATAATAAATCAAGGATTTTTTTTTTTTTTTTTTTTTTTTTTTTTTTATAAATCCAAAAAACCGTAACAATATCTCTGATTACCATTTTATTTCAATAATCTAGCCGGGAATTAATTTTTTAGCTTTTTTTCAGTTCAAATATTTGTTAGATAGTCCCTCACAGAAAAATGTATAATTCAAAATTTAGTCCGATTTATAGCTATTTTGAGTTTTTTTTTTTTTTCATTTTTACAAAAGTTTCAGATTTTTAAGGGTCTCATGTCGTCTGCTGCGAGATCCATTTATATACGTGTAAAACTACTAATCCTGTGAGCTAATTTGAGCCCTATTAATAATGGCGCCCTTCATTGTTTGCAAAGAGCTGAGATGCGCCCCTGCTTAGTGAAAGGTTGGACAGCCCTGCAGTAGATAATCTAATAATTAGCTGAAATGTATAGTGGGAAAAAAAACTTATATACAATGAATGCATTGTGAGGAAGAACAAGAATAAGCAGGATTCAATGGTAACCAATGTCCTGTTTGATATTTTCGCCAAACTGACATAAAAAAAATCTCGCCAAACCCAGTGCTTATATCGCTTTGAGCATTCTATATACGGATAATATCATTGTTTTACATACCATTTACTTCTTCTTGTATACAAAAATAGGTAAGTGTCTTTCTTGCGCAGAAAAAGTTGTATAAATCTTTAAAAAATAACCCTCATTTTACCAATTAGGTGTCGAATTAAAAAAAATCAATGTCCAATTCCAGTATTGCTCCCAGGTATTCATACGCATTCCAAATTTCAAAGATCTACAACAGGAAATTTGGTGAAAAATGAGCACAAATGTCACAAAATTGGCGTGAAAGTGGCATTATTTTGTCCGAAATAGTAGCCTGGGTAATATTGTTTTTTTACTAATAAAATGTTTATTTATATTCATTTTTTTTATTATATAAGTTATTATTTTTCTAAAGTTATTAATTATATATTTTTTTATTTACTGTAAGTTCCTTTTGAAAATAATAGAAAATAATTAAAAATGTATATGCAAGCGTTATACCACAAAGACATTTTCGCCAAATGGGCTTTAGAAAATATTGCGGCAAATCTGGTGCACCTATGAAAAACGTGAACACACAAGACATCCATACAATGAATAAGCAGTTGCAGACCTTTCAAATGATATGTCACATGACTGGTTTTGTAAAGAAATAAAAAATGTTCACCCCCCTCGGGGGCAGAGTGGGGTGGTGACACACAAGACATCCATAATATGAATTAGCAGTTGCAGACCTTTCAAATGATGTGTCACACAATTGGTGTTGCAAAGAAATTAAAAATGTGCTCCCCTGTGGGGCAGAGTGGGTGGTGACACACAAGACATGCATAATATGAATAAGCAGTTGCAGATCTTTCAAATGATGTGTCACACGACTGGTGTTCTAAAGAATCAAAAATGTGCCCCCCCTGGGAGGCAGAGTGGCTGGTGACTCACAACACATCCATAATATGAATAAACAGTTGCAGACCTTTAAAATGATATGTCACATAATTGGTGTTGCAAAGAAATTAAAAAGTGCCCTCCGGGGGGCAGAGTGGGGTGGTGACACACAAGACTTCCATATTATGAATAAGCAGTTGCAGACCTTTCAAATGATGTGTCACACAATTGATGTTGTAAAGAAATTTAAAATGTGCCTCCCTGGGGGGGACAGAATGGGGAGACACAAAATACATCCATAATATGAATAAGCATTTGCAAACCTTACAAATTATGTGTCACACGACTGATGTTGTAAAGAAACTAAAAATGTGCCATCCCTGGCGGGGAAGAGCGCGGGGGTGTGACACACAAGACATCCATAATATGAATAAGCAGCTGCAGACCTTTCAAATGATGTGTCACACGACTGGTGATCTAAAGAAATTAAAAATGTGCCCCCTGGGGGGACACAGTAGGGGGGGGGAAACACAAGACATCCAAAACATGAATAAGCAGTTGCAGACCTTTCAAATGATGTGTCACACGACTGGTGTTGTAAAGAAATTTAAAATGTGCACCCCTCTGGGGGGTAGAGTGGAGGGTGACACGCAAGACACCCATAATATGAAGAAGCATTTGCAGACCTTTCAAATGATGTGTCACACGACTGGTGTTGTAAAGAAATTAAAAATGTGCCCCCCTGGGGGTCAGAGTGGGGGATGACACACAACACATCCATAATATGAATAAGATGTTGCAGACCTTTCAAATGATGTGTCACACAACTGGTGTTGTAAAGAAATTAAAAATGTGACCCCCTGGGGGGCAGAGGGGAGGTGACACACAAGACATCCATAAAATGAATAAACAGTTGCAGACCTTTCAAATGATGTGTCACACAATTGGTGTTGTAAAGAAATTAAAAATGTGCCCCCCTGGGGGGCAGAGTGGGGGATGACACACAACACATCCATAATATGAATAAGCAGTTGCAGACCTTTCAAATGATGTGTCACACAACTGGTGTTGTAAAGAAATTAAAAATGTGACCCCCTGGGGAGAGCAGAGTGTGGGGGTGACACACAAGACATCCATAATATTATTAAGCAGTTGCAGACCTTTCAAATCTTGTGTAACACGACTGGTGTTGTAAAGAAATTAAAAATGTGTCCCCCCTGGGGAGCAGAATGGGGGATAACACACAAGACATCCTTTAAATGAATAAGCAGTTGCAAACCTCTCAAATGATGTATCAAACGACTGATGTTGTAAATAAATTAAAAATTTGGCGAAATATTACAGTTATCGCCAAATTGGCGTCACTTTTGACAACTAATTTTGGTCGCCAAATTTGGCGATATATCGCCAAGTTGGCGACAAACTTGGCGATTGTTGGCGATGGTAACCTTTCCTCTCTTTATGGTAACCCATATGGCGATGCACAGACGGAGCCCTTTCCTGATTGGTCTATTCGACTCATGGAAGGAGTGGACAACCCGGATTCGTTACTTCCGGAAATCTTCCACATCAGCATCATTCCAGGAGTCATTCCTTTTAAGGCTAGTTTTTTTTTACTATAGAAGGATTAGGACGATAGGAATTGATAAAAGTTGGCAGTTACTTTCTTTTAGTATGCTAAGAAGTAGAATGGCGAAAAATAAGCGCCCTCAGATTTCTCCCTCAGATATTTTATTTTTTAACAACTCTATAAAATCGTACGAATCATTTCCATTAAGGAAAGCTCTTCAGGATCTCTCTTTGGTACAGTCCATTGATTGATCATAATATCATGCTTGTCTTTGATTTTGTACTATTCATAAAACAAATTTGCACCTCCATAATAAATCAAGGATTTTTTTTTTTTTTTTTTTTTTTTTTTTTTTTTTTTTTTTTTTTATAAATCCAAAAAACCGTAACAATATCTCTGATTACCATTTTATTTCAATAATCTAGCCGGGAATTAATTTTTTAGCTTTTTTTCAGTTCAAATATTTGTTAGATAGTCCCTCACAGAAAAATGTATAATTCAAAATTTAGTCCGATTTATAGCTATTTTGAGTTTTTTTTTTTTTTCATTTTTACAAAAGTTTCAGATTTTTAAGGGTCTCATGTCGTCTGCTGCGAGATCCATTTATATACGTGTAAAACTACTAATCCTGTGAGCTAATTTGAGCCCTATTAATAATGGCGCCCTTCATTGTTTGCAAAGAGCTGAGATGCGCCCCTGCTTAGTGAAAGGTTGGACAGCCCTGCAGTAGATAATCTAATAATTAGCTGAAATGTATAGTGGGAAAAAAAACTTATATACAATGAATGCATTGTGAGGAAGAACAAGAATAAGCAGGATTCAATGGTAACCAATGTCCTGTTTGATATTTTCGCCAAACTGACATAAAAAAAATCTCGCCAAACCCAGTGCTTATATCGCTTTGAGCATTCTATATACGGATAATATCATTGTTTTACATACCATTTACTTCTTCTTGTATACAAAAATAGGTAAGTGTCTTTCTTGCGCAGAAAAAGTTGTATAAATCTTTAAAAAATAACCCTCATTTTACCAATTAGGTGTCGAATTAAAAAAAATCAATGTCCAATTCCAGTATTGCTCCCAGGTATTCATACGCATTCCAAATTTCAAAGATCTACAACAGGAAATTTGGTGAAAAATGAGCACAAATGTCACAAAATTGGCGTGAAAGTGGCATTATTTTGTCCGAAATAGTAGCCTGGGTAATATTGTTTTTTTACTAATAAAATGTTTATTTATATTCATTTTTTTTATTATATAAGTTATTATTTTTCTAAAGTTATTAATTATATATTTTTTTATTTACTGTAAGTTCCTTTTGAAAATAATAGAAAATAATTAAAAATGTATATGCAAGCGTTATACCACAAAGACATTTTCGCCAAATGGGCTTTAGAAAATATTGCGGCAAATCTGGTGCACCTATGAAAAACGTGAACACACAAGACATCCATACAATGAATAAGCAGTTGCAGACCTTTCAAATGATATGTCACATGACTGGTTTTGTAAAGAAATAAAAAATGTTCACCCCCCTTGGGGGCAGAGTGGGGTGGTGACACACAAGACATCCATAATATGAATTAGCAGTTGCAGACCTTTCAAATGATGTGTCACACAATTGGTGTTGCAAAGAAATTAAAAATGTGCTCCCCTGTGGGGCAGAGTGGGTGGTGACACACAAGACATGCATAATATGAATAAGCAGTTGCAGATCTTTCAAATGATGTGTCACACGACTGGTGTTCTAAAGAATCAAAAATG
The DNA here is from genome assembly GCA_964019185.1 of Maratus speculifer. NCBI lineage: Eukaryota > Metazoa > Arthropoda > Arachnida > Araneae > Salticidae > Maratus > Maratus speculifer. Next base: position 94,329,523 of record OZ025297.1, on the reverse strand, counting down.
TGCCCCCCCTGGGAGGCAGAGTGGCTGGTGACTCACAACACATCCATAATATGAATAAACAGTTGCAGACCTTTAAAATGATATGTCACATAATTGGTGTTGCAAAGAAATTAAAAAGTGCCCTCCGGGGGGCAGAGTGGGGTGGTGACACACAAGACTTCCATATTATGAATAAGCAGTTGCAGACCTTTCAAATGATGTGTCACACAATTGATGTTGTAAAGAAATTTAAAATGTGCCTCCCTGGGGGGGACAGAATGGGGAGACACAAAATACATCCATAATATGAATAAGCATTTGCAAACCTTACAAATTATGTGTCACACGACTGATGTTGTAAAGAAACTAAAAATGTGCCATCCCTGGGGGGGCAGAGGGGAGGATGACACACAACACATCCATAAAATGAATAAGCAGTTGCAGACCTTTCAAATGAAGTGTCTCACGACTGGTGTTGTAAAGAAATTAAAAATGTGCCCCCCCTAGGGGGGCAGAGTGGGGGTGACACACAAGACATCCATATTATGAATAAGCAGTTGCAGATCTTTGAAATGATGTGTCACACGACTGGTGTTGTAAACAAATTAAAAATGTGCCCCCCCTGGGGGTGCAGACTGGGGGATGACACACAAGACATCCATAATATGAATAAGCAGTTGCAGACCTTTCAAATGATGTGTCATACGACTGGTGTTGTAAAGAAATTAAAAATGTGCCCCCCCTGGGGGTGCAGACTGGGAGATGACACACAAGACATCCATAATATGAATAAGCAGTTGCAGACTTTTCAAATGATGTGTCATCCGACTGGTGATGTAAAGAAATTAAAAATGTGCCCCCTGGGGGGACACAGTAGGAGGGGAAACACAAGACATCCAAAACATGAATAAGCAGTTGCATACCTTTCAAATGATGTGTCATACGACTGGTGTTGTAAAGAAATTAATGTAAAATGTGTAACAGTAAAATGTGAAATAGTAAAATGTGCCCCCCAGGGGGGCAGGGGGTGTGAAACACAAGACATCCATAATATGATTAAGCAGTTGCAGACCTTTCAAATGATGCGTCACACGACTGGTGTTGTAAAGAAATTAAAAATGTCTTCCCCTGGGGGGGTAGAGTGGGAGGTGACACACAAGACATCCATAATATTAATAAGCAGTTGCAGACCTCTCAAATTATGTGTCACACGATTGGTGTTGTAAAGAAATTAAAAATGCCCCCCCCCCTGGCGGGGAAGAGCGCGGGGGTGTGACACACAAGACATCCATAATATGAATAAGCAGTTGCAGACCTTTCAAATGATGTGTCACACGACTGGTGATGTAAAGAAATTAAAAATGTGCCCCCTGGGGGGACACAGTAGGGGGGGGGGAAACACAAGACATCCAAAACATGAATAAGCAGTTGCAGACCTTTCAAATGATGTGTCACACGACTGGTGTTGTAAAGAAATTTAAAATGTGCACCCCTCTGGGGGGTAGAGTGGAGGGTGACACGCAAGACACCCATAATATGAAGAAGCATTTGCAGACCTTTCAAATGATGTGTCACACGACTGGTGTTGTAAAGAAATTAAAAATGTGCCCCCCTGGGGGTCAGAGTGGGGGATGACACACAACACATCCATAATATGAATAAGATGTTGCAGACCTTTCAAATGATGTGTCACACAACTGGTGTTGTAAAGAAATTAAAAATGTGACCCCCTGGGGGGCAGAGGGGAGGTGACACACAAGACATCCATAAAATGAATAAACAGTTGCAGACCTTTCAAATGATGTGTCACACAATTGGTGTTGTAAAGAAATTAAAAATGTGCCCCCCTGGGGGGCAGAGTGGGGGATGACACACAACACATCCATAATATGAATAAGCAGTTGCAGACCTTTCAAATGATGTGTCACACAACTGGTGTTGTAAAGAAATTAAAAATGTGACCCCCTGGGGAGAGCAGAGTGTGGGGGTGACACACAAGACATCCATAATATGAATAAGCAGTTGCAGACCTTTCAAATCTTGTGTAACACGACTGGTGTTGTAAAGAAATTAAAAATGTGTCCCCCCTGGGGAGCAGAATGGGGGATAACACACAAGACATCCTTTAAATGAATAAGCAGTTGCAAACCTCTCAAATGATGTATCAAACGACTGATGTTGTAAATAAATTAAAAATTTGGCGAAATATTACAGTTATCGCCAAATTGGCGTCACTTTTGACAACTAATTTTGGTCGCCAAATTTGGCGATATATCGCCAAGTTGGCGACAAACTTGGCGATTGTTGGCGATGGTAACCTTTCCTCTCTTTATGGTAACCCATATGGCGATGCACAGACGGAGCCCTTTCCTGATTGGTCTATTCGACTCATGGAAGGAGTGGACAACCCGGATTCGTTACTTCCGGAAATCTTCCACATCAGCATCATTCCAGGAGTCATTCCTTTTAAGGCTAGTTTTTTTTTACTATAGAAGGATTAAAGCTTTTTTCATTTTCACTTTTCTACAAATTCATAAAGTGAATTTGTGTGATTTGATAACTGCTAACCGTAGATTACTCCTAACAAAGCGCACTCATATAGTGGAAAGAAACCAAACGCTCGTAAAAATTTCGAAATCTAAAATTTTTGCATTTTTTGTGGGAAAATAGGTTTAAAAATGCAGGGTTATTACAAAAGAATCATCGGGTATTCGAAGTGTTTGTTTCGGAACATAATTGGGTTACAACAGTGAGTTATGCATGAAAATAAAACGAAAGTATACAAGATTGACGTCCATGGTCGCGATTGTAGTCTTTCAATTTCAATTCGTCGTCAGTTCAATTTTTTGGGATTACGAATAAAACTCTCTCTATCTCGGTTCACTGTTTCTTTAGTAACGCTTGGTCAGCAGGGTATTTTGCCTTTACACGAACAACCGTTTTCTTTGAACTGTGGATACCAGCGCGGAATGCTTTGTTGGGTTGCATTGGTATACCTTCCGGAATGATTTCAGAACGGTTATAAGTGATTCACACTTTGAAAATATTAATACACAACACGCTTTCTGCTTTCTAGTCGCCATTTTGAATATGACGTTCGCGCAGCAACCATGGCAACCAGACACACATGACACATACGCAGCCCAAAATTGTAATTAACGCCCTCTCGTTTGAGTTGTCATGGAAACATATAAGTTTCCTAGTTTGCACGCAGTAACGTATCAAAACCCGATGATTCATTTGTAATAACCCTGTAGTTATAACGTATTTCTCAACATACAAATGTTCTCATAATTATCACTTACTGCTCTATCATTTGTCGTCTGTCAAACAAATATAGCCGTAATTATTAAGACTGACTAGTATCTAATCTTCAAAGGTTAATTCAATGTGTTGAACTTTTTTTCAATGCAAGCATCTAAATTTATATAGCAGTAATAGACTGGGAGGCGGCAGCACAGTCAGTCACTTCATCTAGCTCATGGATAAAAATCTAGGGTTAGTTAAATCTCGATCCTCAAATTAAAACGCAATCGGTCTGTCAAGTCATATCTTGGTGGAAAACCCCTGAAATTCCGATTTAAGCGTCGACTCGTAGGTTTACCATTATGTTTTCCTGCTGCCAATCCTCCATGTTTTCATACTTTTGGGTGGAGGAAAGCACAATAGTAAATCTACGAGTCAACCGTTAAAATCGGGTTTTTAGATGTTTTCCACCAAGACATGATTCGTTGAGGCCGATTGCGTTTCAGTTTGCGAATTGATATTTAACTAATCCTAAATTTTCATCCATGAAATCAATCGAGTGATTCTTTGTACTACGGTCTCCCGGTACATATATATCTGAATGATTTTACTTGATCCTGGTGTATTGATTTAGCTATTGATCTAATCGTTTATTTGTCGTTCCGTGAGACAATTATTATTTTGCGTATAATATCTGTATTCAGTCTGGAAAAGAATTTTTATGTGTGAGGTCTACTGTTTTTTGCTAATAAAAATGTGTTGTTAATCATTACTAAAAAGAAATTGATCTATTCTAACCCAGTGTTTGAAATAAACAAGAATCGATTTTAATACTTGGTATATACAATAGATATTTTTAAAAATTTAGTCTAATTTATTTTTCATTATTTAATGTATGTGCGTTGAAATCTCCTGATAAGCTGAGTTCATATTTAAAACAAATTTTGGCAGTTAACATATATTTTTTTCAGATTTCTGTTTTTGTCTTTAAACTAGCATTGATTAAATCTTGCATGTCTTTGTACCACTTTAGGCAGTTTTATCTTGGTTATTACCGCATGTTACTTTGGTGATATCAGCAGAATGCCGTTGTTGAACTTTTTTAGTGCATGCGATGTCAATATTTTTGCTTATTTTGCAGCGATTGACAGAACTTGTGCTTCTTTTATCAAAAAATGCTTGTGTTTTACGGATTACTTCTTTAGGTGTCTCGTTTTGACTCAGTTTTGAATTTTTTGACTCAAATATCCCTTTCTTCGAGTTTTTTTGTGCTTGACTTATTGGCAAATTTGTAAATGTTTGACATTTATTTATCTTTTTCTGACTTTCTTTAGGTGGATATTCATTTCTATCTCCTTTAAGCGATGAGTTTTCTTCTAACATTTGTGAACATTTTGTATTTTTTGATGAAATAACTGGAGGACTCTTTTCTTCAAACCTTTTCTTTTTTCTTATATTTTTTGGAATAACTTCAAAACATTTTTCTTCTGGCATATTCGCATTTCCAGAATATTTTGATGAAATAATAGGAACACTCTCTTCTTTTAGCATTTTCGCATTTTTCGAATTTTTCGATGGAATAACTGGAAAAAATGCTTCTTCAGTCATTTCCTCTTCTTCTGTATTGTTTGTCATCATAACTGGATGACTTTCTTCTTCGAGCGTGTTCTTATTTATTGTGTGTTCCTGTGCAGTAAATAGCGAACTTTCTTCTTTTGACATTTTCGCATCTTCAATAACTTTTGGCGAAATAACTGGAGAAAATTCTTTTTCTCGTATTCCTGTATTTTCCCGTGGTGTAACGGGAGAGCGGTGTTCTTCCATCAATTCTACTTCTGTATATTTTGGTGAAACAGTTCTTAGACTTTCTTTCTTAAAAAATTTTCTATTTCCTGTATTTTCTGAAGGTGCGATTAGAAAACTTTCTTCTTCTAGCAATTTCAGATTTTCAGTATATTTTGGTAAAATTTTTGGATAATTTCCCTCTTCCAATATTTTTGCCTTGTTTGAATTTGCTTGCAAAATAACTGGATTGTGTTCTACTTCAATCAGTTTTGTTTCTTCGGGACTCTTAGGCAAAATGATTAGTGAAGATTTCTCTTGAAGCATTTTTGAATCTTTAGTATCTTTTGGCGAAAAAGAATTTTCTTCTTTCACGTTCCCATTTTTTGAATCTTCTGGTCTAATAACTGAAGAATGCTTCGCTTCTTCTTTATTTTTTGATAGCATAACTGAAGGATTTTCTTCTTCGAGCATTTTTGATTTTTCTGCGTTTTCTAATGAAACAGTTGAAAAGCTTTCTTTTTCTACAGTATTTGTATTTTTTGGTGAAATTGACTTAGTTTTATACATATTGGTGAATGACTTTTTGTCATCTAGTAGTGATCCCCTTCGATTTGATATATCTTTACTTTTTACATCTCCTTGTGATTTTATGATTTGTTTTCTTATATTTAATCCATTAATAAGTGCATTTTGTTCATGTGTTTTACAATGTTTCACTTTTTCCTCCATTTTCGCTGAACAGTTGGATTTTCCCACTTTCTCTAAATTGTTCAGAGATATTACTTCATTACAAGATTCAATGGGTTTTCGTATATTACTGCGTTGAATTTTACCTTCATTTTTTGACAGACTATTGGTTGTACCTGTTTCCTTTGAATTATTTGAAGACTTTACATCATGATTGGGAAACGTTTTGTTATTTTTCGTTCGATATGAAGAAATTTCAGATCCTCGGACATCTTTTAAGTTTTTAGATTCAGGTAATTTATGCTTTTGAGAAAGTCTTTGGTCATTCATTTGTGAAACATTTTTACCGTTTCTATTACTGTTGTCTGAGGTTGCAATTTTTTTATAATTTGGTGAAATGTTGTTGTTACTTTGTGTGAGTTTAAATTTAATGACTCCACTATTCCATGGGACTTTATTACACGCCATTTTCTTTTTATTTTCGTTATCTTGATTTTTATTCTTATCTTGTGATTCACTGTCTTCCACTTTGTTAGAATTATTGGAATTTTTAGTAATAGACAATTTACCATTGTTTTTGAAAGCTTTATTTTTGTTACACGAAGAACTGAGTGTAATTTCTTGGATATTTTTTAAATTTTTATTATGCAGTGCGTCATTTTTGGGTGCAGAAATATTTTTTTGTTCCTTTTGAGATGCAAGTAAACTTGAATTTTTCATAATATCAGATGCTGGTGGTTTCTTTATTCTGTTCTTTAGAAAATTATTATTTGTTGAATTTATCTTGACTGCTGGAGAAAGCTTACCATTTTTTACAATTGCTAATTTTTTACCGACACTTGAAATGATGCTGTTTTTAATTTTTTGAGAGTGGCGTGTTTCAGTTTTTTGGTCAACACTTATTTTCTCGAATCTAGGTGAATTCATTTCATTTTTCTTTGATTCTAAGGTATCTGTTTTTTCTCTATTCTCAGGAAATAAATCGCCATTTTTTTCCGTATCACATTTATCATTTGAGAATTTATCGTTCTTATTAGTGTGAATGAAAGAGTTTTCCGATACATTTAGAGATTCGTTATCTTCAAATATCCCCGAAACATCTTGATCTTTTTTAAACGTAGAAGAGTTCTTTAGTTCGTCATTTAGTAACTTGATAAGCTCTACTGAAATGCATTTGTGTGTCTGAAACACATTGTCTGTTGAATTTCCGAATTGTGAGGTATCTCCAGTTTGTTTTGGATCTAACTGCAGATCTTTCTTCGTAGCGGTTAATGTTTTAGAATCATCACATTTTAATGGCGAAGCATTTTTCTTAACTTCAAACTTTTCTGCATGTTGCGAACTTTGATCTATCTCTTCAGATGACTGACAAGGCTTATCGCACGATGAATCTGATTCTATATATTCGTAATTTTTTTCTTCAGAAATAAACTCGTCTGCTTTATCCGTAAATTTAAATAAGTTTCCCTGAATTTCACACGGACTCTCTAATGCACACAGTTCCTTTGGTATATCTTTTTGAATACTTTTATGTTTTTTCATGCTTTTCAAAAGTTCAGCGTCAAAACTGAAATTTTTGTTTGAATAAATTTTTTCTGAACTCTTCACATCATCTTTGTTTCGAAGTGGGTCAGTTTCAACTGACGGATTAATCCATTTTGTTAACAGGCCCAAATCAGTCGGGTAGTCTTTCGAGTAAAGTAAAGCATTACTCGCACTCCTTATTCTCTCTCTACGGTACGAATTTTTTTCACAAGGCACTACTGATGACTCGCTATTGAAAACACATTTCTGTTCCAACTTTTTACCTGTTTCCCAGGCCTTATTTTCTGTTTGATTTTTTTCAGTATTCATTAGGTTCTTGGTTGTGTAGATCAGTCTAGATCTTTTAGCAGGTTTTCTTCCTGTCATCCCCGTAATCTGAAAGATTATAGAAATATAAGATTTAACGAACCATAAAGTTTAATATTTACCAACATAACACTCCCTACATGCAAATATTTTGTTTTATAACGTGTTTTAAGGAAAATACATGAACGGTTTCAACACATTGTAATCCATAGCCAAAATGAGATACAATTTCACACATATGTAATGTAAGTAGAAATTAATATATTCACTGAGTAAAAAAATGTCTTTTGGTCATCTAGAAGTTATAGGTCTAGAAAAAATAGTTCCATGTCAGCCTTGTAAATTCTAGTTCTATCTGATAAAGAGTTCTAGAGTCTCCTATTGAAATTCAAGACCGCGTTTTTTTTATTCTCGTGGTCAAATTATTTAAAAATCTCTGCAAACAGATGCGAACACAAGAGATTAGTTTAAGTAACTATAATTCTAGTTTATCAAACCTTTCCCGAAACGATTTCATATCGTTTCATCACCTAAAAAACAAGAAATAACACTCTCAAAAAAACTTCCGTCTTTTCACAGAAAATGTACTGGCAGCACTGCTGCCAGAAATTGTCTGTAGATTGACGATTTTCCGTTTATTTTTTCCTCCGTCAAAAGAGGAAAAATATCCGTCACTTGAAAAAAATCAATGCGGAAGAGGTGAGGTTCGAACTCACGACCCCAGCATTACAATGCGAGCGCTTTTCCTCGGCGCCACGGTTGCTCATGAAACTTGCGCTTTGAAATAGAAGCGTTCATTTCATATGGATGAGGTTTGCTGTATTTTGTTAAAAAGCTTTTAATTTTACAGTTAATCTCGGAAAGATTTCATCTTTAATGAAACTGTGGCTGTTTTTTTTTTTACGTTTAGTATTAATATAGTATAAAAATGTTAATTTTAAATATATTACGTAGATTGTTAGAGAAAAAACATGGATGTTCTATTTTTATACGATAAGATTTTTTTAATATTATAATTTTTTTTGCATTTTATTTTTTAATTAAAATATCTTTTGAATGTGTTCACTTAAAGTATATTTTATATGCAAGTATTTATCATAGAAATAACTTAGTATATTCAACTTTATTCAACTTATCCAACTTTGAATAACAAATTGTGAGAATTTTTGAATGAATAAAGAAAGTAATTGTTATTTATTTTTAAATTCGAAAACATTTTTGTCTTTTTAAACTAAATTAGACAGTTTAATCTATAGAATATTTTGTTTTTCATATTAAAAATAAATTCGAATTTATTGCTAACAGACCCAATATGCATGCGAGCTAGAAATAAACGGAATCTCTTCCTCATTTTTCGACGTTCGCAATGAATTCACAGATCAAATACGTTTTTTTTTTTGGGAGTACGGAAATTATTTGTGATAAAATAAGGATAACTTAGTGTATCTTGACGAATTTTTCTGACAGTGTAGAAGTTCGAAACATTACATCTATTCAGGTCAGATGTTTACACTATTCGCATAATTCGGAAATCTATAGTTCTAATTTAGGTATTCAGAAAATGACTAACTATTCATTCTAGGTAAATGGGGCACATTTTTTTTCTCGGTGTTTGTATTATACACTGGTGTCCAAAATTTAAGCATAATTGGTAATTAAGTAATTATTTTTAAGTAATGAAAGAAATATGAATCGGAATGTGCTGAAACTCCAGGTGTGTAAACAAAATAGTACGCGTCACATATTTTCGCGAAGAGTTTTCCCCGAAATCGAACAGGGGACCGTCAACAAATTGAAAAAGAACGAAGATCTTTTGGATAGCCCTGTCAAAACTAATGTATCAAAAGCGTTCAAACTGCACATTATGATTAATTGGCTTATTGTAATGTACTGTGTTAATTTTTACAAGGATAGCGTGTATACTCGTAGAGAAATTAAGGTTTTTATAAAAACAGTCCTAAGTTTTTTGCTTATAATTTGCAGAGTTCTTAATATAAAATAGTGTTCTTTTTTGAAAAAATGACAAACATCATTGTACACAATACCCTGTCATCAGAATTAAAAAATAATAAAAATTGTATGACAAATGAGTAGGTTTACTAAATAATTTTTTACTACGCATGCGTGAACGCTATTAAAATTTCATTTGCATATTATGTTAGTTAAATGTATAGAGCAACTTTTGTGAAAGTCTCAAAAACATAGCTTAAAAATTCTGAAAATTATCGTTGCTAGAATGAGATCAAAATCCTTTATTCCCTAAATGAAGCAAAAAGATGAGGGGCTGTATCCATATTCCATTGTTTAGTGCCTACACAATATTGCACGTACAACTACATTTAGGTAAAACCCCTGATTTTTTTGCTTCCTTTAGGAATAACGGATTTTAAGTTGATTCTATAGGCTCCCATTTTCAGAATTTTCAAGCTATGTTTTTGAAACTTTTACAGAAGTTGCTCTATACATTTAGCAAACAGAGTATGCAAATGACATTTTGATATCGTTGACGCATGCGCAATGAAAAATTATTTACTAAACATACTCATTTTTCATACAATTTTTATTACTTTTCAATTTTGATGACAGGGTATTGTGTACAATGATATTTGTCATATTTTCAAAAAAGAACATTATTTTATAATAAGAACTCTGCAAATTATAAGCAAAAAACTTGGAAAAATTTAGGACTGTTTTTATAAAAACCTTAATTTCTCTACGAGTATACATGCTATCCTTGTAAAAATTAACACAGCACATTAAAATAAGCCAATTAATCATAATGTGCAGTTTGAACGCTTTTGCTACATTAGTTTTGACAGGGTTATCCAAAAGATCTTCGTTCTTTTTCAATTTGTTGACGGTCCCCTGTTCGATTTCGGGGAAAACTCTTCTCGAAAATATGTGACGCGTACTATTTTGTTTACACACCTGGAGTTTCAGCACATTCTGATTCATATTTCTTTCATTACTTAAAAATAATTACTTAATTACCAATTATGCTTAAATTTTGGACATCAGTGTAGTTAGTAACAATTGTTCAATGTGAGCACCATTCGTATTTTCTGCAAAAATTCATTCCATTTTTATACATTTTCATAAGTTTCTTTTCCTGTGGGATGTAGGAGAGAATAATAAACAATAAAAGAGAATTTAAAAAAAAACCATTAAGAGTTAAATATAATTGGCTGAAGAAATTTTAGCCAGTGAATACATAACTATGAATATTGGGAACATCTTGTATGCAGATTTTACTAATTACTGAACGAGAACAAGAAAAAAAACTTAACTACTCCCATGTGTCAAGCCCCAAACTTTCTTTTATTTCATGAATGTTAATAAAGAAATAAAATTTAGTCGAATTCGAAAATTAAACTTAAATTGGACACTTGTGCGATATAGTATATTTTTCCACCATCATCCCCTTATATCATCTTTTCATACATCCACGGAATTCTGACGGAATATCCCGAAATTCAATTGTAACCTGCTGGCCATACTAAAAAAAATATACATATGAAATTTGGTTTAATTCCATGCATAGTTTCAAACACTTTTTGATGAAGCAGAGGACACGCATACACACACACAAAGACATACGGACGACAAAAATTTTATCGAAACAGGTTTTCCGAATTTCTGACATCTCAAACGCGTAAATTCGTCGAAAACCGGAAGTCGAAAAAAATTTCCATTTCAATACTTTCTTCTTCTATAGATAAATGGAAGAAAACTCTAGATTTTTTTGAATTGAGGTTTACTTTAAAATATAAAATCACATAAGTTATTATACGCTGCTGAAGGCAGTGGTCTTCAAAATTAGGTTTGGTTGAAAAGGTTTTCATTTACAAATACAAAATCATAGAAATTTATGTGTGGTTTGCAAAACAAGTTAGAACTCTAGTAGACAGTGAACTGTAAGCTGTCGAACGCAGTGAAGACCCTAGCTTTGTGTTGGTTAGGATTGATTTTCGCTTAAAAATATAATATTATAAAAAATTGAGAGTTTACACTGCCAAAGATAATTGGTTTATTCTCAATAAATCCGTCAGTAGAAAAAAATCCTTAATTCAACATTTTTGGAAGGCTCTGTAAGATGGCCTGTGTCTCAGCCTCCTAAGAAGGACTGTCGTCTGCGTGCAAATACTTTTTTGCTCACTGTATATCAATTTTGTGATACTTGAAATCGTTTAATATTTTTAAAATATGTCGCAAACAATTCCCCCTTTTATTGTTGTGTAATAGAATTCTTTTGAGTGGCCCTGTAAATGAATAATAACTATTATTTTGACTGCATATTTTACAGAATGTGTATTTTTGTGCACTTTGCTAATCCATGTACATTTGAATAAGTTTGGTAGGGTGTAACATCTTTAAAATTCATTTTAAACGATTTTTTCCCATTGGCCGTAATGTATCGGAAAACTTTTGATTATTCCTGTGAATAAACTAATCATGACAGAAACTTCATTTTCAATAGGGTTCGTGTTAGGGTAAACATGAATTACGCATAAAAATTTCATAGCAATCCGAGAATATTTACGGGAGTTAGAGCGTGGCCAGACGGCCAGACAAACCGAATGCATAAACACTTTTCAACTTTGTTGGAAAGTGTTAAAAATCATGTTTCTTTATTATTGTTGTCAAACTTGCATGAGCTCGTGAAGCACATTTTGTACTTATTCTCATAACCGTCATGTCCATTGTAAATTGTTCCTATGTTATTGGCGTAGTTTGAATCTCTCAAATTTATTATATTGGGTGATCAGCCTGCTTATTATTTTTAACTATTTGGAACAAATAGTTGTTGTTCTCGGTAGAGAATTGGGAAATCTAAAGCTAATAATTTAACAACAAATTGTGATAGAGATTTCAAACAAATTTCATTAAAAAGTGCATTTTTTTTTCTCTACGCAACGGTGTAAAAATTTAAAATGTGCGATATTTTGAAGTTGAAAAACTTGCAGTTCCAAAAATTGTAAAACTGAAATTTCATTTGTGTGTGATAGGTCCAGGAATATGAATGTTTAATCCATGTCGTACGTAATAGGAGGCGTTCAGAAGTCAGTCTGATTAACTCCATCCAATAAAAATTCACATTTTAAACAGTTAAAGTTGTCTATCTTTAAGCTACTGTTTTTTTATCGTTGGTCTAGGAATGTTAATGTTTAATGCACGACGTACGTAATATATGACTCGTTATAATCATCCTAAAAATGATGTTTATTGTTATTATTCATTTAAATATAGAATTTATCTATAAGTCTTTAAAATTTGAGTCTTAGAAAATATCATTTTCCAAATAGTCGTTGTAATTTTTTAAGTTACATTTTTTTAAAATCAGTCCGATCTGCCCCATTAACGAACCGGCTCGTTTGAAAGATTATCTTCATTATCCCGGCCGCGCCCTTGCAGACTTCTCCACCTCGGATTCCATAAAAATCCGAAATATCCGAGGGAGAGTCCTTGCGTACTAAATGTAAAATATTTATTGGAATTTTCAATTAAAAAATGTTTTCCTCTGCTGCAAAAAACAGACAGTATATTGGACATGTTTAGTTTAAGTAACCTGGTATCGTCCAAAAACAGCAATAATAATTCATTTTATAGATTTATAATTGCATATAAGTGGTTTAATTTTTCTTTAAACTGAACAAAAATAAAAAACAGAAGTATTTCATGTTTAGACATTAAGCATGGACCAATCAGAAAACGAGCAAAATGAAATAAGTTGCGGAATTCAACCAATAAAAAGATTCAGATATACTTCAGATTTCCCGATTCTCTACCGAGATCAACTATTTTCCCAAATAGTTTAAAATAAAGATTATATAAAACTAAAAAGTTGCAATTTAACATATTACAACGGCTATTTTGAAAATAATATTTTCAAAGACTATAATTTTAGACTTATAAATGATTTCTATACTTAAAAAAAAAAAAAAAAAAAAAAAAAACAATAATAACATCATTTTTATGATGATCAACATGTAGCTTTTTCTTTCTTTCTTACCGATGACCAGGACTCTACCTGCCGAGTTATCTCAGCTTAACGAGAATCATCAAAATGTAGCTTACGTAATAACAGAGTCATATTAATATGCCTGGACTTTTAGAGACACGTTAATATTCGTGGACCAATCATAAACAAATATTAAATAAAATTTCAGTTTAACAATTTTCGGTGCTGCAAATTTTGAAACTTCTAAACATCGCACATTTTCAATTTTTACACTGTCGTATAAAGAAAAAAAAATGCTTTTAAATGCAACTTATTTGAAATCTAACTTTGTTTTTGACTTTTTTTTAAATATTTTTTTGTTATTGGGGCAACAGAAGTATTCCATTTTTAGACATTAAACGTGGACCAATCATCAAAGGAATAAAATAAAAAATAGAAGTACAGTCAAACCCCGTTAATACGCGCCCCGTTTAATACGCGAAACCGCTTAATACGCGAATTTTCTTTAGTCCCTTGAAATATTCCTATCGTACGCATATAAAAAACCCCTTTAAAACGCGAATGGTTAATACACGAACCCGTTTAATACGCGAAATTTTATCCGTCCCTAGAAAGAACAAGTTGGAAATTGCACGTGAACGTAGCAAATGAGGTGCGTTCGTACGATAACGAAGTTTTAAAAATATTCAGATCTTGCTGATATAGTAGAGCGTACTTCGGATACAGTATAGTAGTCGAAATCTTTGTGTTTCTGTAAATATGCAGAAAGTAATTTTAATTACACCTCAGAAACGTATATCTTATTCATAAAATGTGAAATAGTTGAATATAATTAAAACACGCCTCAAACAATGTTTCCCCGTATAGCATTATGTAGTGGAATACTTTTGTGTGGCCTTGTAACTTAATAATAAAAATTCTTTGCATCACAGATTGTACAGAATGCATATTTTAGTATATATTTCATAGATTCATGCCAATTCTATTATGTTCGAATGAGTGTAACATCATTAAAATGCATTTTAAACTTTTTCCCATTGGCCGTAATGTAATGTTTTACTTTTGATTGTCCCTGTAAATGATCTATGCATCCGACTTTCATAACATTTGAAATGGCTCGACAAAATTACGTAATAATTATATGTTTTAAATTTCAAACGATTAAAATGCATTTGAAACTTTTTTCCCCATTGACCGTTATGTAACGGAATCCTTTTGATTGTTCCTGTAATTGATCTATGCATCTGATTTTCATAACATTTGAAATGACTCGACAAAATTACGCAACAATTATATGTTTTAAATTTCAAATGATTAAAATGCATTTGAAACTTTTTTCCCCATTGACCGTAATGTAACGGAATCCTTTTGATTGTCCCTGTAATTGATCTATCCATCCGATTTTCATAAAATTTGAAATGACTCGACAAAATTATGTAATAATTATGTATTTTAAATTTCAAACTATTCGGTTGGGTAGTTTTTGCGTAGTTATATGCGGACAGACGGACAGACAAACCGACAGACAAACCGACAGACGGACAGACGGACAGACAGACCGACAGACAGACAGACGGACAGATGG
Source organism: Maratus speculifer (assembly GCA_964019185.1). Taxonomy (NCBI): domain Eukaryota; kingdom Metazoa; phylum Arthropoda; class Arachnida; order Araneae; family Salticidae; genus Maratus; species Maratus speculifer. The sequence continues at coordinate 94,314,431 of OZ025297.1, read as the reverse complement.
ACGGACTGAGCGACAACAATAGGTGCTACGTATTTACGAACGCACCTAAAAACCTGTGTTTAATACGCGAATGAGCTTAGTTCTAAACATACGAGTTTTTTGAAGAAGTATTTTGCCAAGCATTTTATACAACAATTATTTAACTTATTTTTTATACAACAATTATTTAAATCCAATTAAATTGAGCATTTTTTCGGTCAATACCACACGCTGAATAGATATGGACCCCGATCCGAAGGTAGCACGAGAATGCCTAATCAAAACTCTTCCAATGAAATCTCATAAGCGAGACGAGGGTTGTGACATTATGTCTGCTTTAAAACACACAATGTTTTCATTTGGAGAGCATATAAAACCACCATGTAAAATTTTAATGGAAATTCAAAATTTTAAAAAGTACAACAATTAGAGATTTTTAACTTATGCATTTCGGCCTATCATGAGACGTTAATTAAGAATATGTAAATTAAAAAATAATTGATACAAAACTTTGTGAAATCGGGAAAAACCTGAGTGTTTTGTCATGGTTTCGTTCGCTTTCTGTACGCATGGGCTTAAAAAATCAAATTACCCAAAGCAGAATGTACCTTCAATTCAATACTTTTCTAGCGATTTTTGTCATTTAAAAATACACTATATTGCCATTGATTATGGGACACTTGCGATTTTAGACATTTTACTAAATATCTAGAAAAATACATGAGGAATCATCTCGAAACTCTTAGTGTATAAATATAATAGTATACGTCATACACCTCCGTGAAGATTTTTTACCGAAACTCCATAGGGGACCGTCAACAAATTAAAAAATAATGAATATCTTTTGAATAACCCTGTCAAAACTAATGTAGCAAAAGCGCTCAAACTCTAGATTATGATTGAATGCCTTATTGTAATACACTGTGTTCATTTTTATGCAAATAGCATGCATACTCGCAGAGTTAATTAAGGTTTTTATAAAAATTGCCCCAAATGTTTCTAAGTTTTTCCCTTATAATTTTCAGAGCTCAATATAAAATAATAATTGTTTCAGAAAATATGTCAAACAACATTGCACACAGTACCCTGAAATCAGAATTAAAAAATAATAAAAATTGTATGAAAAATGAGTAGGTTTACTAAATAATTTTTTACTGCGCATGCGTCAACGATATCAAAATTTCATTTGCATATTACGTTAGGTAAATGTATAGAGCAACTTTTGTAAAAGTCTCAAAATTATAGCTTGAAAATTCTGAAAGTAATCGTCTAAAGAAAAAGGACAAAATCCGTTGTTTCCAAAATGAAGCAAAAAAATGAGGGATTTTATCCAAAAGTAGTCGTAACATCCCGTATTGTGTATTCTATATTGACACTAATCAATTAAGGGGACCAGGAAAGCCCTATCTCCGCCATGTTAAATTCATCAACTTTATGTACCTTGTTCTCAGAAATGAAGAAAGATATGGTTATGAAATTTTTATGGTAGTTAGAACAACATGTTTTACATACTTTAACAGGCCATTTTTTTTCTGAGTAAAATTAAAAAATTATTATTAATTTTTTACTGAAAATCACTTTTAAATTTGCATTTTTGGTGGAATTTCACCACTTAAAATAAAAACTATTCAACATATCATCAAATCCTTGTGTTAAAGTATGTAATATAACATAATATATGTGTCATTAAAAAATTGAGTTCTTAAGTTTCATAGATATTAAGAAAAAGGAACACGAACCTGAAAAATCCATGTTTTGAGAAAAAAAGATTTAAAGATTAAATTATCATTTTTATTGGTAGTGATAAGAAAAATTTAATGAAATCCTCGTTTATATGAAGGATCATCACCTTCTTCAATTTCATACGACTCTTCAAGTTTCCTTTTTTGAAATTTATTTCTAATTTTGGCTTTTTTGTGATATTCGGATAATTTTCGCTCTCTGTCGATAACACGTTCATTATCCAGATTCTTCATAGTTTTGACACAGTGGTGACCAGGGTTAATTCCAATTTTGGATAATGTAAGTCACTTTGTTATATTTCCTGCATTAAAGCAAGAAACAGCATCAAAAACTCCAAATTTTAAAGTTTCAATGGTCACAAACAAATTTTTTGGCACACGGGTCCAGACGACACTGTTCACAGATTCATTGGGATTTTGTGTTTTCCCATGCAGACATTTTCTTAGAAGCTCAGGGTTTGCCAAGTCTCTAAATACTGGCTTTATGACCTCCATTATTGGAAGAGGAACATGGGTATGCTTAGTGTGGTCATATGTTTTGCCTGTTGCTTCGGCACGATGAAACCCACACCAGCTTTCGGCTCCAACTGGACAAAGTCCATGATTTGGATTTTCATTATTGGACAGCAAATGAAAATACTCAGCCCATACAGCTTGTTGCATATTTTGAAGAGATCCGACATTTCTTCTAATGGCTAAACCATAGAACTTCTGGATTTTCATAATAATAATGTCGGTTAACCTGTTTTTACCACCTAATGATTTTCCGTCACTAAGTTTCTTCCCAGAATACTTTTTCTTCAGTTCAGTCAATCTACTTCCCATCCTCTTTTGAATGTGCCCAATGCACTCTACTTTTTCAATATCTTGATCACCATAAACTTTAGACGACATTACAGTTTTAAAGGCTTTGGAGTCACCGTCATCAAGATATTTGACATATCGAGCATCATACAATGTTTGTGATCTGTTGAAGATTTCTTTCACGCCACTGACCTCCATTCCCCCACTTGTTCCACTATAATTAGCAGTGCACGTGTCTAAATGAATCGAGTGATTTCTTGAAGGGCACTTACAAAATTTAGACATAACTTGAACATCTATCACTTTGCCTGTGTCGACACTTGTCGCTGTTACAACCCCATTATGTGACCGATGACCTCGCTTCTGCCAAGTGCCATCAAAGGCAACACATAAATCTCTGTTGTTATCATTAACCGACATTCTTCAGCAGCTACTTTCATCTGCTCAGTGCATACTTGTTCTGATGCAGCAGTCAAAACTTTATTGTAATGTGAAAATTTTGCAGGTGGAGGTAGTAGATTCATCATACCACACAGCATTCTGCCAGCTGCTTGAACTTTTCCAATACTGCGAAGAGCATACACAAATCTCATATTTAAATCATATAAGTTTACTTTTGATTCAGCATTTTCTAATTTCTCACAGTTGAAAAATGTAGAACAGCTTTTACAATTTTTGCAACAGACCTGCAATTCTGATGCAAGGCCTATTCGCCTTTTTATTTCCAAAGATAGGCCTCCATTACAGTTCTTGCAAGCAGCAAATGCATCAAAAACATTCTGTAAAGCATTTAAGGATATAAATTCATATCCGAATTCCTTGTTTTCATCGAATTCCTTATATTGTAGAAAGGAATTATCTAATTTGACACTTTCAGTCACCACAGTTTCATTTACCTCAGCGCCAGTGTCGGTATCTTTCACGGCTGATTTTCCAACACATTTACGTTTTTTAAACACACGCTTACTTCGCGGCATTCTAAAAAACTAATTCGCTGTATAAAAATCAGTAAAATACAATTTGTGTACGTAAATATGCAGCACACGTGTATAAATCGAGATGCAACAAAAAATCTCTATAAATAAAAGGAATTCCGAGGATAATTAATTGAGGCACAGGGGAGCAAATCTTGGCAATGCGCCAACTCGGTCCAGAGGAAGCAAATCTTGGCAATGCGCCAACTCGTAAATATTAATCTAAAATATAGATTTCTGACTGCAGACGATTTTAAGATATTAACAAAAGAATGTTATATTTTCAAGCAAAACGTTAAAATAATTTTCTATATTGATATTTAAAACACATATGATAAAATAATTAATATTTTTTACCGGTGAAGCGATAGATTAGTTCTTTTTAAAAAACAACAGTCAGTGGCCACGTATTTCTGACAATGCATTTCTGTAAGTTTCGAGTTAATGATAAAATAATACAAATTTCAAGTTCGTTTAATATTGTTAATACGGACCCGGGCAACGCCGGGCGGGTTAGCTAGTCACTAATAATAAACACACGAGGAGCTATTAAAAACAGTTAAAACTGTAAATACTGGTTACAGTTAACATTCCTGTTGCCAATTCCTTCATCGTAATAAAATAGAAAAGGTTCAACAGAGATAAAAATATAAGTAAAGCGCTACACTGTTAAAAATCTGCTGCATTTTGCTGCAACGCACTCTCCTGCTTGTATAGAAAACGGTTACTTGGCCGTGAAATGGAGCTTTCTCATTGATTGGAATAGAGATATTATATGCAAGTGGTGGAGTGCGTTGCAGCAAAATGCAGCAGATTTTTAACAGTGTAACTGAGGCTCCATGAGGGAAGAGCGGTTTGTTTACATTCGCCAGCTCTTTAAATGACGCGTAAGCATTGAAGTGCTTTGGGAAAGAATGTGAAATTCTAACACTTCTATTTCGTGTATATACAAGTGTGATACATCGTTGGAAAGATAAAAGTTTAATTTATTTAATGCAATAAAAAAATAAAAATCGATTTTTTGGTCGAATTTTGCTTACCTGGTCCCCTTAATATATGGATACAACCCTTCTTGTTTTTGCTTCATTTTGAGAATAACAGATTTTCAACTTATTCAATTGACGATTATTTTCAGAATTTTCAAGTTATGATTTTGTGACTTTCACAAAAGTTGCTCTATACATTTAGCTAACATAATATGCAAATGAAATTTTGATATCGTTGACGCATGCGCAGTAAAAAATTATTTAGTAAACCAGCTCATTTTGTATACAATTTTCATTATTTTTTAATTTTGATTACAGGGTACTGTGTGCAATGTTGTTTGTCATATTTTCTGAAAAAAATATTATTTTATATTAAGAACTCTGAAAATTATAAGGAAAAAACTTGGAAAAATTTGGGACCATCTATATAATAAAGGCCAAACGTATCTGTGCGTAACGCATACGTCATGTTTCGAATGGCAGCACTTTCCGATGAAATTTCGATTTTGCAATTTTCGCTATTGTAAATTTTTAAACTTCTAGACATTGCAAGTTTTCAATCTTTATACCAGCGTTTAGAGAAAAAAATGCACTTTTAAATGCCGTTTGTTAGAAAACTGTATCTTAATTTGTTTTTGAGATATTAATTTTTTTGTAGTTTTTGGTTCAATTTCTCTAATGGTGGCAACTTGAGTATCGCATTTATGTGGGAAAAAGAGAAAAAATAGCCATAGAGTAAAAAAGAAAAAAAAATAGAGATGCAGTTTAGTGGCTGGAGGTGACGCCAAAAATGTAACTCTAAAATTCGCTGCATGGCATCAAACACAACGGCGTGCTTTCACAAAAAAGAAAAACTTTTAGCAATGCAATTTCAATTCATAATGCTATGAAATGCTATTTTATAATGCTAAAATATATTCAGATCTTTTTCATTTAGAGAAAAAATGATGTTAAAAAATTCAGTCTCTGTTCCATGTGATTGTTTTGTTTGGGTCGAATGAGAGACTTATATTGGAAGAATAACGCCCATCAAACCGTTTTAATCGCCTACTGCACCTCCATCTATCTCTTTTCTCCATGGAAAATAACAGATCACGGTATATTTTAGTTGTCATTTTTTCATAGCAACTGAAAAAAATAGTAATTAAAAACCTGTTATGTCAATATATCGTCGGCTATAAAACCCGGTGAATGTTGTTGGTTTTATTTCGTTTTTATCTATGAATATAGTGACTTTTAGTTCGTTAGTAAACTTACTTTACAAAAGATACATCAATTAACCTTTACAAAAATGTATTTTAAAGAATATCTGAGTGTCATATTTTCTTAGTTGTTTTTAAAAACTGAGAATGCAATTTTATTCTTTGGCGAAATCTTTGGCTAATAACTGATATCTTGCGTCTAATACGCAGGGCCGTAGTGAACAATAGGGAGGGCCCAAGAGAATGTAGGGGGGCTCAATTTTTTTTCTCTCTCTCTGACGCAGAAAGATAAATTAGTGCATATTCATATTGTAGGTTCTCTGTTTCTTATTAAACTGTTAAAATAACTTCATTTTATGCTTAGAAAAGTATATGATGATGAAGTTTTGAGTGTATAACTGGTGCAAAATAGCCCATCATGTTAGCTTCATATGTACAAATAGGATGCGGGACTGTTGAAACACTTATTTTAGATGCAATTTAGTAACTCTGCAAAACTGTGAAAAGGTTTCAAAACTAAATTAGATTTTTAAACAATATTTCATTTGAATTTTCGGAACAGAAATTCATTGAGTAACCTTGGAATCTTTTCCAGGGGGAGGGGGGCTCAAAATATTTTAGGGGGGGGGCTGAGCCGCCCATAGCGCCTTTTTAGCCACGGCCCTGCTAATACGAAAGTACCGATAATTTTTAAAGCTGTATATGATTACATAAATAATATGTTTCATATAAAATTGCTATTTGGAATTAGTTGGCAGTTTAAAAAACCTATTAAGAAAAAAAAATTATTAGACTTTCCAATTTTAAATTTTAAAAAAGTTTTTCACCTTTACTTTGTGACCCGGGAACCCCGGGTTCGGTGTACTAGTTTTTATAAAAACCTTAATTACTCTGCGAGTATGCATGCTATTTGCATAAAAATGAACACAGTGTATTGCAATAAGGCATTCAATCATAATCTAGAGTTTGAGCGCTTTTGCTACATTAGTTTTGACAGGGTTATTCAAAAGATATTCATCCTTTTTTAATTTGTTGACGGTCCCCTATGGAGTTTCCGTAAAAAATCTTCACGGAGATGTATAACGTATACTATTATATTTATACACTAAGAGTTTCGAGATGATTCCTCATGTATTTTTCTAGATATTTAGTAAAATGTCTAAAATCGCAAGTGTCCAATAATCAATGGCAATATAGTGTATAAATGCATCAAAAAGGGAATTAAATTTATAAAATCAGACAAATTTGTCATGTAAGGTTCATTCATCGCGGGCGTGGGCTGCACGAGTCAGATAGTTTTTATAAAAAGCAAAAATGAAAAAAATCCCCATAATTGAGAAATGATGTGACCCCACCCCCCCTCCCTTAAATTAGAGCGATAGAACTGATAGATGGAGTATGCGCTACAATCAAAGATTAATCATGTGAGTCTTTCCAATTGCTGTTTCATCAGTGCTGTAATATTTTTAAAAGAAGAGAGTCGCTTGTTGCTCCCAGTATTATCTAGTCTACGATATCAATTTATGCTTTTATAAACTAGTCTAAATTAAGGCGGAAGCAGCAAAAAATATTAAACGGAAGGCTCTCTCCATCACTGAGAAGTTACAAATTATATATCACTACGATGCCCAAGCTGTCTCAAATAAGTCTGCGTTCGCCAGTGAAAAAGGCATACCTGAATCAACTTTAAGGACTTTGTTAAAGAATAGGATTGCCATCGTTAAACAAGCTGTGGTTGGAGGAACAAAGAACAAGAAAATAAAAACCGCCAAGTTTGAGGACATGGAAAAGGCCCTTCACGAGTCGTTTGTTCAAGCGCGCTCTACGAATATCCCAATAAGCTACTTGTTAATACAAGAAGAAGCTTCTGAAATCGCATCAAAAATGAGATTGCTAGATTTCAATGCCTCAAGTGGATGGCTGGATTGATTAAAACTCAGTACGGCATAAAATTCAAACAAGTGTGCGGTGAGTCAGCTGTAGTCAACATTGAAGATGTTCACTGTTGGAAAATTTATGTGCTTCCGCAGCTTGTAAAAACTACTCAAGTAGGGATATTTACGACGTGTACGAACTTGGACTTTTTTACAAATTGACACCCAATAAAAAAATGATCGTGAAAAGAGAAACATGCCATATAAGCAAACTGAGCAAAGAGCGTCTTACTATTCGGCTCGGTGCCAGCTCTGATGGATCAGATAAATTAAAGTTGCTGGTTATAGGCAAATCACGCAACCCGCGATGCTTTAAAAATGTTAAGAATTTCCCCCTGCTTGTACGAAAGCCAGCGTAAAGCATGGATGACGGGCATCATTTTTACAACATGTCTTCTTAATTTTGATAGGCGTATAAGAAAAGAATCGCGTCATGTGTAATTCCTTGTGGATAACTGCCCTTCGCATCCAAAAGATAATGAAGACCTGAATAATCTCCAAGTAGAATTTCTACCTCCAAATTCGATTAGTGTCAACCAGCCAATGGACCAAGGAATAATTAACAGTGACAAAGTAAATTACAAGACTCGCGTCATATGGTGATACCTTCACCAAATGAAACACGACAGCAATCTTTTTAGGTGCGTTCGTATTTATGTAATACGTAGCACCTATAGTGGTCGTTCAGTCCGTCCGTCTGTCCGTCCGTCTGTCCGTCTGTCTGTCCGTCTGTCTGTCCGTCCGTCTGTCCGCATATAACAACGCAAAAACTACCCAACCGAATCGTTTGAAATTTAAAATACATAATTATTACATAATTTTGTCGAGTCATTTCAAATTTTATGAAACTCGGATGCATAGATCAATTACAGGGGCGATCAAAAGTATTCCATTACATTACGGTCAATGAGGAAAAAAGTTTCAAATGCATTTTAATCGTTTGAAATTTAAATTACGCTATTATTACATAATTCTGACGAATTATTTCAAATTTTTTGATAATCGTGAGCATAGATCAATTACAGGGGCAATCAAAAGTATTCAATTACATTATGGTCAATGGGGGAAAAGTTTCAAATATATTCTATACGTTTGAAATTTAAAATACATAATTATTACATAATTTTGTCCAGTTATTTCAAATTTTATGAAAATCGGATGCATAGATCAATTACAGGGACAATCAAAAGTATTCTGTTACATTACGATCAATGGGAAAAAATGTTTCAAATGCATTTTAATCGTGTTACACTCATGCGAACTTAATAAAATTTATATGCAACTATAAAGTACATATTATAATATACATCTTACATAATTTGCGGTGCAAAGAGCATTTGTTATTGATTTACAAGGCCACACAAAAGTATTCCATTACATAATGGTATAGGGAGAACATTATTTGATGAGCGTTTTAATTGTAATTCACTATTTACAATTTTATGAGATTGATATATGAAAATAATATTTTTAAAACTTCTTTATCGTACGAACGCACCTCATTTGCTACGCTTCACGTGCAATTTCTAACTTGTTTGCTACTAGTGTCGTCCAATTACAGTCTTCGACGCTATGCATAAGCTTACTGCAGCATGGGAGAGTGTCACACCAACAACAATTACAAATTGCTTTCACAAAGCGAGTTTCGGAAGTAGCGAGGACATCATTTACACAGAGCCAACCTCACATCCTAATGTTGAAGAAAACTGGCTGGCCGCACAAAAAACTATAGGGGAAAATATTGTCGATTTAGACACGTTCATTAATATTGACAACGATCTAGTTACCCCCGAAGTTAGAAGTCCGGATGATATCGTCACCGATGTAACTGCGACCGACAAACCGGGTGAGGAGGAAGACGACGATGAAGATGCGCTTCCAGCTCCATCCTCAGTCTCCAAAGTTACAGAGGCATTTAATTTCCTAAGACAATATGTGTCGTCGCTGGACGAAGGACCCTCAACAAGCGTATTTTATCACTACCTAAATAAGGCGGAAAACATCATGGTGATGGCGCGATCACATGTCAAACAGGCCAAAATTGACAGCTACTTTTCCAAAAAGTAATTTTTATGACATTATTGACTTCAGTAATTTTTTTAATGGACTTTTTATTATTATCAACACTATTTATTATCGCATCTATATGTTCTGTATAGCTATCAAAGATTTCAATTTTGTTAACATTAGTTTTAGTTAATATGGTTAGCAGACATTTTTGTGTTCGTCTTATTCAATTTTATGTGTTATACATAATAAATCTAAATTTGAAAAGACATAGGATTTTTACATGAGAAAATAACGATTATTTGAATTTTCAGCTTTCAAATGTTACTGCTTAATAAGCACATAATGATTAAAATAAATAAAATGTCATTTTATGCCTTAAAGACGCTAAAAATTGGCAAAAAATGTGTTTTTTCCGCATAGATTGTTATTAGATAGACCACTCGACAAAAATTCGCGACCTTCGGTTAATACGCGAACCCGTTTAATACGCGAATTTTTATCGGACCCCTGATTCGCGTATTAACGAGGTTCGATTGTATTTTATTTCTAGACATTAAGCATGGACCAATCAGAAAATGAATAAAATAAAGTAAGTTGCAGAATTCAACCCATAAAAAGATTCAGATATACTGCAAATTTCCCAATTCTCTACCGAGAACAACAACTATTTTCCCAAATAGTTAAAAAACTGAAGTCAGAGTCGACTTGTTTTTTAGTAACTTCGACTCCTTTGCTCAAAAATGGTCCGATATTGATTCTGCAGTCCTGATTATTAGAAGCTCCAAATATGTTAATCTAAACTTATCTAATTTAAGTTAATAAATAAAACACAAACTTTACCTCTCTACAATTCAGCATCTGATCAAGCACAATAGACATTCTCAGCCCGCGATCTTCACAGAGGGATTTCAAGAAGCGGATGAATCCTAGTATTTTCAGATTATAACCTCTCCTGGTTCAAAAGAAATAAGTCGGAATTAGAGAAAAGCTCATTAGAACATAACGAAAAAATTACATTTTTTTAAAAAAAAAGCTTTTTTGACATTAAATGAATCGATGTGGTTGCGATTTTCAACCTTTGGGGGTTACTTTTTTTTATACTACTTGGTTATCCCGTCGACCAAAAAACTATCGTCAAACTATAAGATTTCATGCCGATAATGGATGATTGTAAATGTCACATCCACTTGACATTAACTGCGATACACGTGTTTGTTACGTCATCAAGTTAGTTTTAATTCAATTTCATAATTGTATTTTTGATTATGTTTCACTAATTTATTTGTTCTTCCGTTATTTAAAATAAAAATTATGTCAATTTATAAAATTTGGCGAACGGTTTGGCGATTTGTATAATTTGGAGAAATTGGTCGACGGGATAACCAAGTATTTTTTACTACCGGAATGGATTTTGTTTTGGGGGCACAGATGTCATATATGCACCACATTGGCACGATTTTTGTGTGACGCCAATTTGGCGAAAACTTAGTCTTCAAATACCAGTTGCATATACATATACATATTTGTTTTTTATTATTTAAAAAAGGAAACAATAGATAAAAAAAAGTTTAGTTAATATTTATCGAACAAAACAATTTATATCATTCAAAACAAGTAAGAAAAAAACATGCGTTAAGTATAGCTTATAAAGCACTTTCCAACACTTCTTAAAATCTTTGTTTAGCCCTTTAAAATACATAGTACCTTTAATACACGAAAGTGTTTTGCTAAAGTTTAGTTTAAAATAAATTCTCTTTAAACTATTTAAATCAAATTTCTAAATATTATCATCCAAAGGCGACCATGTATCCAGTTGTTTGCGTGACCCTGTATATCATTTTATCTATATTCTACAAACATTTCTTAGTAAACGGTACTACTTGGTTATCCCGTCGACCAATTTCGCCAAATTGTACAAATCGCCAAACTAATAGCCAAATTACACATACTGACGTAATTTTTATTTTTAATAGCGAAAAAACAAATAATTAGTAGAATATTAACAAAAATACAAATAAAAAGTTTAAATTAAAGTCATTTAATGATGTTTTAAACACGTTTATCGTATTTAATGTTATTGGATGTCACAAGGCCCCGTTAGCATTGGGATGTCACATTCACGATCATCCATTATTGGCATTTAATCTTATAATTTGGCGATTAATAATGGATGATCGTGAATGTCACATTAAATGCGATTCACGTGTTTAAAATATCAACAAGTGATTTTTATTTCGACTTTTTATTTGTATCTTTTAATATTCTACTAATTATTTGTTTTTTCGTTATTTTAAATAAAAATTATGTCAATATGTAATAATTTGGCTATTAGTTTGGCGATTTGCATAATTTGACGAAATTGGTCGACGGGATAACAGAGTAGTACCATAATAACTATTCTTTTCGCTGCATAATTTACAAAATGCATATTTTAGTGCAATTTGTAGAATCATATAATTTTAAAGATGTTTGACAAGGTGTAACATCTTTAACATTCATATGAAACGATTTTTCCCCATAGGCCGTAATGTAATGGGAAACTTTTGACCGTCTCTGAAATAAACTAATCATGGCAGAACCTTCATTTTCAATGGGGTTCGTGCTCGGGTAAACGTTATAATTGTCGAAAAATTGCATGACAATCCAAGTATATTTACGAGAGTTAGAGCGCGGACAGACGGCCAGACAAACCGAATGCATAAGCACATTTCAACTTGGAAAGTGCTAATAAAAAAGAAAATAAAAGTAAATAAGCAGTTTATCAATCAATAATCAGCAATAACCGGGTTGAGGCATAAAATCGCCATTTTGCTGAAAACGCGCCAATGTGATGCGTATATGACATCTGTGCCCATATTAGGATATAAAAATGATTTTTTTTTCGAGAAGAGTTCCATTTCCTGTTCTAGTTGGCGAGATTGGCGAAAGAATCCAAAATGGCCCTCAAAAGCTTTTTTAGTATCGTATGAAAATTTTCAAGATGATGGAAAAACATGGTCTTTAAAGAATTATAGAAATATATAGATTTAATAAACGTTATATATGGTCACATGTTAAAACAATAAATACAATGTTTGTACAAATATTTGATGCAGATGTTATATACGCACCACATTGGCGCGATTGCAACAAAATAGTATTTTTATGCATCATATGGTAACCCGTTTATTTTGTTTCAACAATTTATTTAAAAAAAATAAACAAAAGTTGAAGCAATAAATAAACAGTTATAGATAATAAATGTAATAATAAATATAAATATCACAAAAAATCGTAAAAATTAACACTTACAGCAATATTAAAAAGTGAAGTTTTCGCCAGATTGGCAGGGGAAAAAACCGTGCCAATGTGGTGCGCATGTTACATCTGTGCCCTAATGTGTTTAATCACAATGCATGGTGTTAAGCAGTTTTATAATTGAAATAAACAAAATATGAGATAAAGCGCATAGAATTAAACTAATTTAATGTTTCGGTACTTACGTATTAATCAGCCTGAGTATAATCAATCCGTTAATTAATATCAAATGTCATTATTTTTTATTACAATTGTTATACAAGTGAATTACTCTATGGATGCTATTTTTATTGCAAATTGCCAACTAGTTAAAAAGTAACTTTTTTAAAAAAAAAAAATCGCGATGCCATATCTTCAATTAAAAACTTTCTTTAATTACACACACTATATAAAGGCATGGATGGAAAAGGAGGCATGCATCGATAATCTCGTGATAATTAAACCTTGTACAACTGGTTGGAAAATGAGATAAATATACTCTAGTTACAATGTCTAGAAGTATATAGAAGGGAATACAACAAGTGAAGCCATATCCCCCCCCCCAAAAAAAATGCATTTTTACCAGAGGGCACTATGATCGAGTTTATTGCGCCAAATTAACAGAAATCCTGTATGTTTTTAACTATTTATCATGTGATTTTAACTATGAGAAACTTATTTTTGAAAGATACATTTTCGAAACATAGAAATAAAAAGATTTATGTTGTAATATTTTATACACTGTTTATTCGGGTTGCGTGCTATTTACTCTCCAAACTATTAAAAAAGATCATTCGTTTATAAAAAATATTATATTTATTTAACAGACATAAAATATCCACCTCTCTTCATGGATGACCCTTGTAGAACAACGAAAAATAAAAACTCTGTTGCCATGCAAGGAAAACAACTAAAACATTAAAATAAAGAAGTGCGTGCCAATAAACCATGGACGCAACACACTCCCACCTTTTGATTGTAGTACATTACAATCAAAACTCACATTGCTTAACAATAGCATAAAATACAAATATATATACTTACTCACACATCAAAGATAAATAAACTAAGTTGAAAAACATAATCTTAAAAATTAAAGTTCAAATAAACAGAGTTTACATATAGTCCTGTCGTTATCTTGCACGCAATTTGATAGTTCTACCACTTCTAGTAGTAACATTTTTGTTTTCTCTTAGCAAACCTGTGGAGTTAAGGAATGTTCTGGTTTCTGTGTATGATCAGTAAGTGAATCTTTATTGGAAGTGGGAATATTCGGAACATGTTGCTCGAGCGGCAACTCTGGAGCTGAAGAAAAAGTGTTGCTAGATTGTTCATCTGAAGCTTGTGAACTACATTCAATCAATGCGGATAGGTTGAATTGTCTCACCCGATGAAGTTTTCAATCTTGCTACACGTATGTTGCCATCTTTACCGGTATAAAGTTCGAGAACTTTTGCCAGTGGCCAGAAAGTTCGTTTTCTTGAATCACTCTCAACAAGTACTATATCATCAACGTGAATTTGCAAGTGTTGTCTGTTACGTTTGTGCTGCAGCAGTTGCCCAAGATATTCCAGACGAAAACGCTTTCTCAGATTTTCTTTCAGTGTTTGGAAGTATCTCCAGCGTTTCTTCAAATCCTGTTTATCAATTAGGTTTAGATCTGCTACCTCAATTGTCTGAATGTCTTGTAAAAACATTGATGGCGTTAGAGGAATCAGTGAATCAGGATCTTCGTAAATATAAGTCAGAGGTCTTGAATTAACAACAGCTTCACATTAACAAAGAACACTCATCAGTTCTTCATAATCTTCATCTTCATTAAAGATTGTTTCGGATTCGGGCCAATTCTTTTCAGGAAGTCGCAGCCAATTGGACCCCTCCCACCATCTCGAAGGAAGAAGTTTTGTAGCTGACCATCTTCTTGGAGGTAAATCAGCCGTATTGTATTTTTTAGGAATAAGCCTCCAGTCTTTTTCCTGAGTTAACTTGCTAATTTCGCTGACTCTTTTGCGTACAAATACTCTCCAGGAGTATTTGTACGCAATAGTATGCAAGAGTTTACCATCCCTTCTCAACTTGGAAGTTTTGGATATTAATCGTCTTTCAGCTCCGTCTCTATTACTTGGAAGGTAAACTTTATTTTCTACCCAAGGAAGACTGACTTCATATCTTCCATCAACATTAATATGGACTGTCTTTCTGAAATGATGCAATGCAGCTTGTTCTCACTCTTATTATTTTATGCGCTCACAAGGATCAGTAATACCTATCGCTTCGAGATTCCATAAATTAGCGATATCATTACATTGAGCTAACAGAGATGTGACACAATTATTGCCGCACTTTATGTCTGGTTTTACCATTATCAACCATCCTAAATGTGTCTTCATAGCGACGAGACCACATTTCAACTGATACGTCAATCCAGAAAATAATTTTCCAGCATAATCAGCCCGATCAAAAGATCTATTGGAGGAAAAGTCGTTTTTACATCATGTAGCTGAATGTCATTTGCTTGAAGTTCTCTGAAGCAAATACCCTTTTTCATTCTAGGAAGAGAACCACAAATTATTGGTTGATCTAAAATTTCAATATTACAAGAATAATTTCCTCTGAATTCATTGATTTTTAACTTAAAAAATTTATGTTTTCTTCTCGAAGTGCTTCCTCTAAACACCGTATGATTAAAAAATTCAGATCGCATTGGTTTTAAACCAAGCCTTTCAGCTGTAGAAACCAAAATGTAAGACCGTTGAGAATCGGTGTCAATAAGAGCTCTGACGCTCCTCTGATTTCCATTTGCTTCTACGTTAACTAATAATGTCTGTAATAAAACTTCAGAGGAACCACTGTAATTGGACAGCGTTGAATCTGAATTACATTTGCTATCATCTTCTGTTGGGGCTTTAAAATAATGTTTTAGCTCAGAGCACATAATTGGCCAATGTTTCTTAGCACAAATGACGCATTTCCCATAAGTTTTACAATTTTTCAATACATGGCCGGTCCTTAAACAAGAAAAACAACTGTTATTACGCTTCAAAATATTTTGTTTCTCTTCTAATAAAACATTTTGACCCTTAAAACAATTTTTAGTATCATGGGCCTTGTCACAAAATAGACAACGTAGAACAGTTTCTTTCTTTGCGTTAGAAAGTAAATAATTAGCTGTAGGACTCGGCTCAACTACCCTATATTTTCGCTTTCGTTGACGAATATTATTTTGATTGATCCCTATTTTTGCCATTGAAACTCGCTCTTCTCCTTCAACTTCTGTACGAAGGAATGACACTAAATGTGATAATTTTTCCCCATACGAATTCTCATTTGTATTCAACACTGGGTTTCTAAGCCAAACTCTAAGAAACTTTCCAGGAATAGAGGATACAACTAAAGGGAACAACATGGCCGACTATTTATCGGATGTCATACCAATAGATTCAAGAAATCGCAAATAAGATTCTAATTTATCATAAAGGTGAACTATGTTGCTTTTAATTTTAGTGCTCGTAGCATTTTTTACAACTAAACTTAAAAGTTCGCGCACATAAAATTCCACAAGCAGTTCCTCTCGTCCGAATCTAGCCTTTAAGCTTTCAATAGCTTTACTATAATTTTCTGCGGTTGGATGATAACTATCAATAATTTCTTTTGCTCTACTACCAGGAGACATACATTGTATTAAATAATGAAATTTATCTACCTACTCTAATAACTTATCCTCGTGAATTCTGCTAAATGGACTCCAAAATGTGAGCCAATCTTTAATTTCACCACTAAATTGAACAAGCTCAATTTTAGGAAGTTTCAAATTAGTCTTAACAACAGTAGTTTGTTGCTCGAAATCAGAATTTTGAGTTAAAAACTTAACGCGAGTTTTTATTTTATCGAATTTTTCTCTATAACTTTCTACAATTTCAAATTCGTTTGCGTATTTTTTTTCTGATTTATCATTTAATAATAATTCTAATACTTTGTTGCCAAGTTCCGATAAATTGTTAAATAATCTCTCAAATTACGAAAATTTTACTTTAATATTATCAATTACATCATTATTTTCTAACAGAGTTTTTAAACATTGATAAAGTTTTGTAAAATTAGCTCTAACTGGAGCTCTCTGTTTAACCAAGATATCCATTTTTGATCTTTAACAGAACTCAAAACTATATTCTATTATTTTTCAAACTTGAAAATAATAAATAAAAAGGAAAACTGACCTTTAAAAACGGATCACGATCGGTTTCACCATATATTCGGGTTGCGTGTTATTTATTCTAAACTATTAAAAAAGATCATTCGTTTATAAAAAAATATTATATTTATTTTAACAGACATAAAATATCCACCTCTCTTCATAGATGGTCCTTGTAGAACAAAAAAAAATAAAAAGTCGGTTGCCATGCAAGGAAAACAACTAAAACATTAAAATAAAGAAGTGCGTGCCAATAAACCATGGACGCAACATTGTTAAAAATTTGAAAACTTATATCTGTATAAACTTGAAATATCTGTATTTGGACCTATGAGAATGCTCCATAATACAGACTCCAAATACCGACATTTCTATTTAGCGAACAGCTTTTCGTTCTAAAACAGCTACAAGTTTGTACATTTTTACCTCTGAAAATAGGACACTTCCAAATAGCGGACAAATTCAGCGATCCCGAAGTGAACATTATTCAAAAACTTACTACATATAATTATTTTATCATCATAGTAAAGTCTTACTTTAAGTTATTGATGAAGTGGACTTCAACATCACGAAATGTTACTCTGTGATTGTCACAAATTCCTGCTCTCTTCATCCACCTGCAATGAAATTGTTGTTTTCTATCAAATTGAAACCATACAGTTATGACTAGAGCTCTATAACACAAATTAGGCAAGTGAAACTGGCTAATTGAAACTGCATGTACAGTACAGTTTTAAATGTTTGCCTGTGCTAAACGCATTTTTGCCGATCCCACCGAAGCTTGCATAGGGGAGAAAAATACGGGCTTCTGATTGCTTGAATAATTTTGCTTTCCTTCATTTTTGAGTTTACGTTTATTTAATCATCAATTTCTGTTTGAAAAGCTTTTGAAAGCTGGATTTCCCTTCTGTTTTTACATATTTATTAATAGATAAAGAAATAGATAATTCGGAATTTATAATTAAAGAAGTTAATCAGGATAATTAACAATTGTTCTGTACTACTTTTAGAAAATAATAAAAATAGAATTGCCATTTCTTCTTTCTGTTTTTTTAACATGATATGCACATAATACACAATCAGAACAATTTATTTAGAAACAATAGTATTTTCATTTTACGGCGTCAAACTCAATTGTTCTATATTACTTTTTAGAAAAATTGCAATTTCTTCTTCTTATTATTGTTTTAATGATATACCCATATACGCTCCTAACATGTACATTAGCATTCAGGATGATCTATTTTCAAACAATTTTTCGACCAATCAGAAGCCCGTATTTTTCTCCCCTATGCTAGATATTGCTTCGGTGGGATCGGCAAAAGTGCCCATAACGATTCAGCAGCTCGTTATTTCTTCATCTTGTTCTTACTCTCGTTTTTCCTTTCGTACTATCTCCTAATTGATACATTCTATACCAGGAGTCCGAAAAATCGAGAAGCAGTTGAATAAATCAAGAAATATGCATCTGACTAAAAATCGAAAATGCAAGGTATTTTGAAAAAAAATAGTTGTTGTTCTCGGTAGAGATTTGGGGAATCTGAAGTATATCTGAATCTTTTTATTGGTTGGATTCCGCAACTTATTTTATTTTATTCGTTTTCTAATGGGTCCATGCTTAATGTCTAGAAATGAGAAACTTCTGTTTTTTATTTTATTCGTTTTCTGATTGGTCCACGTTAAATGTCCAAAAATGGAATACTTGTGTTGACAGAATGACAAAAAATGCATTAAAAACTATAAAACAAATTAATAACTCAAAAACAAATTTAGATATAGGTTTCGAACAAGTTGCATTTAAAAGTAAATTTTTTCTTTATACTATGGTGTAAAAATTGAAAATGTGCGATGCTTAGAAGTTTAAAAATTGACAGTACCGAAAATTGTTAAACTGAAATTTCGTGTAATATTTGTTAATGATCGGTCCAGGAATATTAACGTGTCTCTAAAAGTCCAGGCATATTAATATGACTCTGTTTTTACGTAAGCTACATTTAGATCATCATAAAAATGATTTTATTATTATTTTTTGAATATAGAATTTGTTCATAAATCTAAAATTTTAGTCTTTGAAAATATTATTTTCCGAATAGTCGCTGAAATTTGTTAAATTACAATTTTTTTGTTTTTTTTATTTATTTATATTTATTCAATTATACCGAAATTGACCCTTACCTTGTCCCCTTATGAAGGGGTGAGAAGGGTACAACTTTGAAATCTTAAATCCCTTATTCTTTTATAACAGATCATGAAAATTCCTGATCCGCCACGGGAGTGGTCAAATTTCATCCACGACCCGAATAATCCCGCTATCTGGCGGAAGCCAATCCGAATGAGTCTCTAGCCACGTCTCGAATAATCCTAATCTCTAGAGAAATGGAAAAATAAATTAAAAAATTATACTGAACACATTTAAAAGCACAATTACATGAATTATAGACGCAGAAAAGCAGGAAGGGATGGGCTCGGGGCGATGAAGCTACCGAACACACCTAGCTACGTCTCGCTTCTTATTCGATTATTTTTAATTATTTTATGAGGCAAAATACTGAGAAGCAAGTGTTCTCACGTTAATTAAGCACTCCTATGTGAACAGGAAGCTATCACTATCGAGTCGTTGTTCTTGGGTACACTTAAAGTAATGCAATCATTTTGAATTCAAGCATTATTCAACATACGATCATTATTCAAAATGTCAGTCAGCTTACCAGAAATCCTGTATAGTATTTTTTAATACTTAACCCGTCAATAGTCGCGTGTCGGTCTTTTCGCCGCCCGTATAGCTTATCTTCTCTTAATTTATATCCCAATTACAAATACAAAAAAGATCTATCATGTAACTGATTTTAAAGATATCTGTATCACCTTACTGAAGTAACAGGACATCTCTGTTTTTCCTTCAATTACATTTTTAGAAACAAAGTTGAAATTGACGAAAAATTCTACGGAACAATTCCCAATGGCAGTTCATTTTTACTTTTTCCCATTACTCCAAATCTCATGATTAAAATGCAAAACTTATGGAAATTGCATATTTATATCTTCATTGAAATGTTATATTTATATACTAAGCGAAAAATACTTCTTATTTTACGTTTTTTGTATACGGGGGGCCAGCGGCGAAAAGACCGAGCGCGACTAATGACGTTGTGAAAAAAGTCGCGACTACTCGCGGGTTAATAGCAGAATATCTGTCATTAAATAAAATAAAAATTATTATACAGTAATTCTGTAAGCTGGCATTTTTTTTTCTAATGAATAAACGACTAAGTTGGCAGTAGTGCTCATAAGCAGGCAATAAGCGACTGATCTACAGTTCCATAATTTATTATGGACTAGTAAATCTGCAGATCAGGAGCCTCAACGTCAGCTTTGCACAGCATTTTTTTAAACACACTTTAGGTAATATTCAACTTCCTGGAAACAGTAATTTAAAATTTTCAAATTACGTAATTATTTATACGAATAAAATTAGAATAAGAAGTTTTCAGCCATCAAAAGCGTTAAATTAAAAATTTAGTCATGTTAGGATATTCTGAAATTTTCATGATCTATTATTTTTGTTTTTTTTATTATAACATAGAAGATTTCTTCAGAGGGGCTCCGCCCCCCTGAACTCCCCGTAGTCTCATTAAATTTAAATTTGTAACTTTCTATTAATTGTGCTAATGGTTATCGTATATCTTGCATTTCTTTATACATTTTGATTTATAAGGATAAGTAACAGTTTGGACAAGCATTTTTCATTATCCTCGTACTTCTACATGTCTGCCAACCACAAACCCCAAAAACTGATGTATCAGGAATTTTAGTAAGTGTAAACTCAGTAATCTAGAGTTTTACAATCTTGTTTCCTAAAAAAAAAAAAAAAAATAAAAATAAAAATATTTGATTGCATTTTGCGGCAGTTATCGCGGAACAGGCTGACAGACGGACAAAAGAACAGACTGATAGACGGAAAACAACAAATTTCGTGTCTCCAAAGTAAGCCTTCACTGAAATTTCGGCAATGACGTCATTATTCATGAGTTATTGATATCCATGTTCCTTGTATTTTTAACGACTACTATAAAATACCTCTTTTATTTCAATCATAACGTCATATTTTACCAAGTGAAATAGTTGTTAAAAATATAATTCTTTTTTATTTATTTTTTACTTCTAATTATATCTTCATTTTTGTCAGAAAAATTCTTATTAACGAAACAAATATCCGTGTTTAATATTTAACAAAAAGTATTATATCTATTTTTATTTTTATTCTGACGTCATATTTATTTATTTTTTCTCAGTTTAATTTCTAGAATGGAAATTGCTCAATTGAAACTTATTGCCGTTGAAAAATTAATATTATAGATTTTTATTTTTTGGCAACAATAAAGGAAATTGGTTAAATTTTATCTAAAAAATCCCAATTGATTCTGTATAAAAAAGAAGGAAATCTTAAATTATTAAGAAAAATATTTGAATAAAAATTAATCAAACATAGCCTATGTTTTTTTTTTCTGGGCTATGTTATATTTATACGCAAAGATAGACAGACATTAATTAATCCATTAGTTTTGATGTTGACTTCATTTAAATTTTCGTACACGCTTTCAAATTTATAACATTACAAGGATAAAGATTATGATGAATGGTTGCTTAGCAACCATTAAGAGAAAATAATGAATATGAAAATAAAGTAAATGAAATAAATACATTTGAAATTAGTAAATCTCTAAAACAAATTAGTTTATATTATTGGAACACATTTATAAAAAATCTCCAAAATTTACAGTAATAATTTTAAAAATCTGACTAATGCTTAGACAAAATTTCAAAACGATACGAATAATTTAACCGGTAAATTTCAGTATCCAGTTATCATTGAATTCCATTAATCAAATGTGTCATTTTCTTTCAAGAAAAAAAATTGAAAATCATTGGATTTGCCTTAGAAAAGCATTATTGCGCAAAATAAAATATTCTATATTTTCCGAACGAATGAATCAAATCTAACAAAAGCTATACAGCTTAATCCCAGTGCTTCACTAACATACCCACTTAATTTCAAGCCAATCAAATGCTTTTTGCGTCAGTTATCGCGGAACAGACAGACAGACGGGAAAAAAATTTCGTGTCTCCAAAGTAAGCATTCACTGACGTTTCGGCCATAAAGTGTAGTAAAACTCTGTTTTTTCTAAGATTAATTCTTATTTTCTTAATTTTTCTATTGAAAAATCAACATTTTGGCAATTTTAAATCGGAGTTCTGGTTGAGGGTCTGGGGAAAGGGTTGGACTACAGATTCCTTAGCGTACAACGCCCCGCTCGTGCATGCGCTAATGGAATGTAGCAGTATCAATATCAGTCCTCCTTTTTTAATCTCATTGTATTTTAAAATTCAAGCAAATCTTTTGCTAAAAGTTACTTATTTTAAATACATAAATATTAATTATTTGACACTTTCCTGCTATAACGGCTTCCCCAATTACAATTACGCCAAAGTTGCAGATACAATTTCTACAATGTCGTCGCTAGTCTTATTTACAGGGTGTTTATAAACTTATGGTACAAACTTTAAGGGGTGATAGTACACTTCTAGACAAACAATATTAAATAGGCAACTAAGGATCCCAAACGTCTTCCGAAGGAGATAGGCGCCATTAAGGCTTAGGGTCCAAAATTTCAAATGATTATAAAAAATGGAAAAATAGGTCGATTCGTTCGCGGTTTTCACTAAAACTATTGTTTATGTCAGTATTTTCTTAAAAATAAATTATAAAGATAAATTTCAAAAAATGTCGATAGAGGGCGCTTTAGAATTTGAAGTAATGGATAACTATTTTTTATCGTTATTTTTTGCATCTCATTAAATGTTTTTGGAAGCTTAGACTTAAATTTAAATTTTGAGTTCAAAATCTGAATAGTTGGGAGTGCTTAAGTAGCGCAAACTGAACTTGTTCAAGGGGGGAGAGAAGGTTCAAATTTCAGATTAATATAAAAAACAGGAAAATTGGTCGATTCGTTTGCGGTTTTTGCTAAAACTATTCTTTTTGTCAGTATTTCCTTAAAAATAAAATTTAAAAATTAATTTCAAAAAATTCCGTTAGAGGGCGCTGTAAAATTAAGAGTAACCAACAACTATTTTTCACCGTTATTTTTTGTATCTAATAAAGAGCCTTCAAAAGCTCACACTTAAATTTTGAGCTCAAAATCTAAATCATTGGATAGGCGTTAAGAAACACAAACTGAACCATATTCAGGAGTTGAAATTTAACCCTCCCCCCTCCCCTCGTACACAGCTCAATTTTGCACTTCTTAACCCCTCTTAACGATACAGAATTTGAGTTCAAAATTTAAGTCCAAACTATTGCAAGCATTTAATTAGATATAATAAATAATTTTTAAAAATAGTATTTGGTTACTCTAAAGTTTAAGGCCCTCTCTAATGGAATTTTTTGAAATTTATCTTTAAAATTTATTTTCAAGGCAATAAAGACATAAAGTTTGTGTTTGCGAAAACTGCAAACGAATCGACCAATGTTTTCGTTTTTTGGTTGTTTGGTTGTTTGGAAAGTACTGATACATATACTACTATTCGTTTTTTAAAATCATTTGAAATTTGAACTTTTCCTTCCCCCTTGAACACAGTTCAGTTTGCGCTACTTAACCACTCCCAACTATTCAGATTTTGAGCTCAAATTTAAGTCTAAGCTTCTGAAAACATTTAATGAGATGCAAAAATAACGGTAAAAAATAGTTGTTCGTAACTCCAAAGTCTAAAGCGCCTTCTATCGGCATTTTTTAAAATTCATCTTTATAATTTATTTTCAAGAAAAATACTGACATAAAGAATAGTTGTAGTGAAAACCGCAAACGAATCGACCAATTTTTCCGTTTTTTATAATCATTTGAAATTTGAACCTTCCCTGCCCCTTGAACACAGTTCAGTTTGCGCTACTTAACCACTCACATCTATTCAGATTTTAAGCTCAAAATTTAAGTTTAAGCCTAAGCTTCCGACAACATTCAATGAGATGCAAAAATTAGCGGTTAAAAATAGTTGTCCGTTACTCCAAAGTCTAAAGCGCCCTCTATCGACGTTTTTAAAAATTTATCTTTATAATTTATTTTCAAGAAAATGCTGACATAAAGAATAGTTTTAGTGAAAACCGCAAACGAATTGAACAATTTTTCCGATTTTTATAATAATTTGAAATTTTGGACCATAAACTTTAATATCTCCCCTTCGGAAGATATTTGGGACCCCTAGTTTTCTACTTAATATTGTTTGTCTAGATCTGTACTTAACCCTTAAAGTTTGTACCATGAGTTTAGAAACACCCTGTATAAATCCTTTGTATTATTTATACATTATTCATGTAAGTACTTGATGTACTTGATATACAAGATGTTTCAAAAATGTAGCAACAAACTTTTTCGGGAGGTAGGATGTATCATAATGATTAAGAATAGTACCCTCCCCCCGCGTAGTAGTCCCCGCGATTACTAACGTACTCGCGTAGTTAGTACGTTTAGTAATTGCATTGTAAGTGTAGTTTCGCGTAGACCGAAAACATAATCGTACGCCACTAGCTGGTGCAATTCATAAGAACATTAGAATGAAATATCCGCTTTATCTCAATAATTCGAGCAGTAGTCGCTTTTAGAAGAACATGCAATGTTTTAAAGACAACTAATTGGCAGACATTCACTTCGTGTAGAGATGGACTGGTGGCAATGCAATGCATCAGCAGCTCAAGGATTGTACCGTGAAAGTTCCTACAGTAAGATGTACCGGACTGCCGAAAATTTTCGAATGTGCATCACAATTTGTGTATAAGATTTACGCTACTATCTTCTAAGGACCTATATTCACACAAATTGTGAAGTACATTCGAAAAAATCCTGCGGTCCGCTGCATCTTTCTCAGTGATGTAATCGTAAAAAAACAGATGATATACGCTCTAAGTAGAGGGTATACGCTCAAAGTAAAGTATATATCCTTAGAGTGTTTATATTATAGCTTTTTAGAGAAACAGGGGGTCGATTCTCCTTAAAAATCCAGAAGGAATACGGCATATATCTCCGTATATCCCTGATCTTTCTATGGGAACCATTCTTGATACAGCCCCTGAGCTCCTGTGCATTGCCACCAATCGATCTCTACACGAAATGAATGTCTGCCTGTCTTTGAAGTGTAGCATGTTCTTTTAGAGTAAATGAGATAAAATTGATATTTCCTCTCCAATGCTCTCGTGAACAGCTCCACTTAGTAGCGTGCATGACGTTTTCGGTCATGGGTTACTAACATGATTCTTGATCACTAATGATGTGTCCTACCTCTCTTAAAAATTAATCTCTATATTTTGGAGACATCCTGCATGCATACATATAAGAAAAATTCTCTTTTTATTAGCTATGTTTTATGTATCATATATATTATGTATGCACAATATTTACTTCTTATTTTTGTTGTATATACGCCGAACGAGTTATAGTCAGGCATAATACGTATAAATAACGTGAAGAAATCGCAAGATTGTAATGAAGCGATCTTCTCATAAAAGGTAAATTTAAAATACAATGCGAGAAAAATACTCTTCCATACAGACCGGGAGGTGGCAGCAAAGACAATCACCTCATCGAGTTCACGGATGAAAATATAGGATTAGTTAAATCTCGATCCCCGTATTGAAATGCAGTCTTGTCCTACAAGAAAAGGGCATGTTTACATACACTTCCGTCAAGCAATCTACCACTACATTTTTGTCATTATGATCATTATAGGATTCATCTTGGCAACGTAGGCCAATCATATCATAAATATGACGAACGGAGACCAATCATTTATGTACACATTCATCAATTTATGTACACATTACGATTTGTAAAGAATGAATAGTTGCTTCTTCCTTATCCACAGTTTTTCGACCCCCAGTACCGTCAGCTGCCATTTCCACGTCTTGGAAAATACCTAAAAATTCGATTTTAGCGGTTGACTCATAGATATACCATTATGTTTTACTGCTCTTATTCCTCCATGCTTTCATACTTTTGAGTGCAGGAAAGCACAATGGTAAACTTACGAGTCAACTTCTAAAATCGGATTTTTATGTGTTTTCCACCAAGATAGGACTTGGCAGATCGATTGCGTTTTAATGTGCGAATCGAAATATAACTAATCCTAAATTTTTATCTGTGATCTCGATAAGGTGATTGTCTGTGTTGCCGCTTCCTTTTATAACTTGGCGATGCATCTTGATTACTTGGCGATTGGTGAAGCTTGAACAGGAAAGTTTGTTTTAATTGTTGTTCTCAACTGCTCCGCTCAACAAGCGCAAAAGGTTTTGACGCATTAACAAATTAATTTTTTAACGAAAATATGTAAAATTGAAAAGTCTGACTTGGGAAGTGCTTTCGAATCGAACTGAGTCTCCCATTTTGTGATAATTAATTTACCTACCGAGTTATAAGCTATTTTTATCATGTGATGATCAAGCGATTTTCTTCCTTTCGTTGGCTGATTTTTCTGATTTCGGCGGAAAATGTGTAAAAAACTTCAACTTTGAAGGCTTGGTCTGAAATATCTGTTGCGTTTGCGAAAAAACTCAAAAATGAGTGCAATTCAATAGTTTCGGGACAACAATACCTGCTAGTTTCGAGCATTTCCGAACAAAAACAAATTAAAAATTATGTCACAAAGTTGTCATTTTCGATTTAAGAACACCCTTAAGCTAACAGATTACTTACCATAATGTGGTCTGGTATGACATCGCATTACGGCGGGTTCCAAGCTCACCAAGTCTACAAAAGTATTGAAATTCTTTGATGAATTTCTTTGCTAGAACTCTGTACTTGGTTTTCTTTCGAGAAATTTTCTTCTTTTTCTTTTCTGTGTTCAAAACAAGAAACATTTCCGGTTTTAGGTTGTTAGTCAATTAACATTCGAACTCCCTTCGCTAATATTAAACTTATGGGCGGAAAATGCATTCGTATATTTAAAATATCTCTAAGCGGTGGCTTCACAGATCACCATCTCATTGAGTTGGCGGCTGATATTCTTGGATGAGACAGAGCTCGATTAGCATATTAAAATGCAACTGGTCTGACGAGCCCTTATTTTCGTGGAAACTACTTGCGAACCGATATTAGTAGTGGATCGAAGGTTTATCATTGAGTTTTCCTGCACCTGTATGAAAACAGAGAGGATTGTGAGCAGGAAAACTATAAAGGAATACCGACCATTCAACCATTAAAATCAGACCTGCAGGCGTTTTCCAGAAAAATAGGGCATGGCAGATCAGTTGCATTTTAATATGCGAATCGAGTTTTAACTAAACCTGTAATTTGAATCGTTGACTTGATGAGATAATGCTTTGTGCAGCCGCCTCCCGTCTATCTGGAAATTTATATTTTTCTGTATATTTTTCTTAAAGTAAATTTTTTTTTCTTTTAAGGTTTCAAAATAGTATTTCTAAACTAGTGGTTTAATTTGATATTTTATGTGTTAAAAGATGACGAACTGTGAGTCAGATTTCAACACTTCACATTTTTATTTGAAATGTTAAAATCTTGGTCACAGTTCGTTAATTACATATCTTAGAAATATTTTGAATACTAAGAAAAAAGAGAAATCTTTTAAGAAAAAAATAATACAATAAAAAGAAGTTTAAGATAACAATTCCCTGGGAAGATATTTCGAATATGCATAATGCATTCTATACCCGTAGGCAGTGGCGTAGCCAGGGGGGGGGGGGGGCAGGGGGTCCGGACCCCCTCCGAAACCCGGATGAAGGACTGGTTTACTGAATCATGGATACAACAGTAAAACGGCTAAGACGAAATAAAGAACTTATGAAAAATTCCGCTTTAGACAAGTGTTTGTCTTAGAAGGTGTAATTCAAAAGTATGTATTTCGCCGGGACTATAAACTTTCCGTTTTAGACAGGTTACCGTTATAAATACTTTCCGGTTTCACAGTATCTATTAAAAGTACTAAAACGTATTAACTTCATTAGAACACCTTTCAAGAGCATTAATGTAAGTGTATTACAGTAAATAAGTGAAGATGATCTATCTCAAATAGCCCGGGAAGCGGCCGCACTAACGATTATGTCATCGAGTTCACTGGTAAAAATCTAAGATTAGTTAAATCTCGATACGCATAGTAAAACACAATCGGTCTGATAAGTCATATGTTTGTGGAAAACACCTAAAAACTCGCTTTTACTGGTTGATTCATAGGTTTACCTGCTCCCAGTCCTCCACGTTTGTATACTTTTGGGTGCAGGAAAGTACAATGGTAAACCTACAAGTCAACCATGGGATAGAGTTGCAAAAAGTCGGTTTATTCCCGGGTTTATTCCCAATAGACCAGGTTTATTCCCAGGTTTATTCCCCAAAAACCGAATTATTCCAAAAAATCCCGGGTTTTTTCCAGGTTTATTCCTAAAAACCCGGTTTATTCCCGGGTTTAAACTGGGCTTTTTCTAACTTTTGCAACGCTACCACGGGATACCAAAACACCTAAAATCGGGTTTTTAGGTGTTTTCCACCTTCATATGACTTGGCAAACCGATTGCATTTTAATATGCGAATCGAGATTTAACTAAATCTAAATTTTCATCCGTGAACTTGATTAGTTGATTGTCTGTGCTGCCGTTTCCCGTCTAAAGGGAAAACAAAATTAGATGATAACAACGATATTTAAGCTTGTTAACGTTTGAAACCTATCTGAAATGGAACTTGTTTAATTTGTAATTTCTTTTTGGCAGGTTTTCTGCGAACACTGAATCCTCTCGAAAATATAAACATTTTAACGAGATCGAAAAGATAATTAACAAAGGAAGTATACCCGCAATACCATTCCGTTTACACAAATTTACTCTAACTAAATTAAACGTAAAACATATTTTTTCTTTTATTTCCAATGGACTAACTGTTTCCAACACTTATGGGAAAAGATGATTTGCACGAACGTAATAATGGCACATTTTTGAGTTTCGTAAGCTCACAGCCTATCATAGCCTGAGAGCTTATGTGCCCGTCCGATCTGTATGTACGTTCGTGCGTTCGTACTTGCGTAACGCGATAACTCATGATAAAAATATCGGATCCACTTGAAATTTTGTATATAGGTATATCCTGATAAGGCGCTTCCCTGATTAGTTTTTGGAGTTCATTCGATATGTATAAGAGGGGGAACGGAGGGCTCATTCCCCTCCCCTTAATTGATATAAACGGGATTTTCATGCAGAATTAACAGTTTTCGTTCAAAATTTAGATATAGGATCATTCTGATGAGGCGAGTCCATGGCTGTTATTAGGTGTTCATTGAACAGGGGGAACGGGGGTTCTAATGCCCCTCCCTTTAACTTGTATAAATGGATTTTTCAAGCAGAATTGTCAGATTTCATTCAAATCTCTGAATAGTTTTGGAAGTTTAATGGTTAAGTATAAAAGAGGGGAATAACTCCTCTTAAATTATATAAATGCTAAATGGGTTTTTATTAAGAATTATCCGATTTGCTCTGAATTTTTGATATAGATTTTTTATATGATAAAGCATGTCCTTGATAATTTAGGAGGTTCAATGATTAAGTATAAAAAAGGAGAAAGAGGAGAGCTGTTTCCCATTCCTAATTTTTTTTTTCGAACGGAATTAACAAAAATACAAGGCTGTAATATACAATTAGTATGCGTAGCCTGTGAGCTCAATGCCATCAGTTTAACTGGGCAATATTCTTTTTATTTAGCTCACAGGCTGTCATAGCCTGAGAGCTTATGTGCCCGCCCGTTCTGTATGTATGTGCGTACGTACGTAACGCGATAACTCATGATAAAAATATCCCATCCACTTGAAATTTTGTATATAGGTATATCCTGATAAGGCGCTTCCCTGATTAGTTTTTGGAGTTCATTCGATATGTATAAGAGGGGGGACGGTGGGCTCATGCCCCTGCCCTTAATTGATATGAATGGGTTTTTCATGCAGAAATATTAGTTTATGTTCAAAATGTACACATAGGATCATTCTGATGAAGCGCTTCTGTGATTAGTTTTAGGTGTTCATTGGATAAATATAAACAGGGGAAATGGGGGTTCTAATGCCCCTCCCCTTAATTTATATAAATGGGTTTTTCACGCAGAATAGTCAGATTTCGATCAAATCTCTGAATAGTTTTGGAAGTTTAATGGTTAAGTATATAAAAGAGAAGGATAACTCTTCTTAAATTATATAAATGGGTTTTTATTAAGAATTTTCCGATTAGCTCTAAATTTTGGATATGGATTTTTTATATGATAAAGCATGTCCCTGATCAGTTTAGAGGGTTCAATGATTAAGTATAAAAAGGGGAAAGGTGGGAGCTGATCTCCCCTCCTTAATATTTTTTTCGAACGGAATTAACCCTTGAAAATATAAGGCTGTAATGTACAATTAGTATGCGTAGCCTGTGAGCTCAATGCCATCAGTTTAACTGGGCAATATTCTTTTTATTTATTTTGTCCCATTTATAATTAGCAATATTATCAATTACTATTAATTTGCTACCTGCAATTAATAAAGGTAACTTTATTTTGGGACTTGATTCTGGTTATTTGTTACCATTTTCAAAATACACTGGTGAGAAAATGTAAAGAACAATCATAAAAAGGTGCTGTATGTTAATTTTACTAAGGTAACTTCCATGAGATGTAATTGGTTAGTAATTCAATATCAACGTTATTTCTTACAAGGAAGGTCTCCGGTGGGGGCATACTCAGAATTTTTTGAAAAAAATATGAATTAAACTACTCATGTAGGTAATAAAGGATCAGTGAAAATTAGCGACGGAATTACATTATTAGATATGTAAAAAAATAAAATAGTTTGGAATAATTGGCGTGAAAAGCTGAAAGCAACGCGGGATTTGGCGAGCAATGCATTTCCTCACCAAAAGCAGACGATTTTAACGAATCTGAAAATTGATTTTAATTGACTTCACTGTTAAAAATCTGCAGCATTTACTGCAACGTCACTCCACTACTTTTATAGAATATCTCTCTTCTGACCAATGAGAATGCTCCATAGCACGGTGAATTGATCGTTTTCTATAAAAGCGGTGGAGTGACGCTGCAGAAAATGGTACAGATTTTTAGCGGTGTTCTAGCTTGTGCAACACTATTAAAAATCTGCTGCATTTTGCTACAAAGCACTCCACCGCTTGTATATAATATCTCTATTCCAACCAATGAGAAAGCTCCATTTCACGGCCAAGTAACCGTTTCCTATACAAGCAAGGGAGTGCATTGCAACAAAATGCAGCAGATTTTTAACAGTGTATTTTTCAATTTGGAACTATTTTAATCATTTCAAATTGTGTTTTAAATGATAAAATATATTAATTTCATTTTGTTATAAGTACATATGACAAAGTATGATACATATAGTACATATGATAAGTATATATGACAAAATTACCCTTAAAGTTAAGTAAAAATGCAAAACTAAAATTACTTAAACTAAACTTATTTAAATAAATTGAACATAGAAAGTTTTTTCTTTAAAAGGTATTCGAAGCGTAAAAGAGTATTTTTCAAAATTTCGTTTTTTCGCCAACCGGAGATAAATCGCCAAATAAACGACATTATTATTATTTTTTTACGGACGTTATAAGGAGATTCCGCCGAAATTTTTTTTATAAACATATATAACTATATGAGAAGAACATTCTGTAATTTTTTCAGATTTTTCTGAGTATGCCCGTATGGAGACCTTCCTTGTTAGTTCAATGGAATTAACCTATTAACCTTCACTACAAAAAAAATATGCAAGTTTTTCAGCTTGTTCTTTCGGTTTATGTGAGGAAAGGAGTGCATGTAGAGGATTTGCACGTGGAGGACCAGTTGTCAGAAGCAATTACTAGATCGAATATGGTATAAAGAATTGCGATACATGAAATATAGAAAAAAAAATATGGCTGTTTTAGATAGTTGTAACAAAACTATTTTTTCCATCATGAACAAGGTTCATTAGGGTCCTAGAATTTCATTCCAGACCAGGAAATTCCTTAATTACCGATATTATAGAATACCTCTACTTAAACAATTTGAAATTTAGCTCGTTTAAATCAGATTTTGTTCTATAAAAAATTACTGATGTTTGACCTGGAAAATAACGGAACTTATATGAACTTCGATGAACAATAATATATGATGCGTGTGCTTCTTGATTTCACTAGTTTCTGTAGCTTAAATTGCTAGATTTTAATCTAAAGATTAAAAGCTTAACTCAAAAAGTCCAATGGGGCTTTACGGCTCACGTGATCGACAATTCAATGGCGAGAAATTAAACATGGAAATTGCTATTTAAAACTTAACCACGTATCTTAAGTTTATTGTAGGCAAATGTTATATAATATGAAACTTGATTTAAATAAATTTAACTCTTCAATACGCGCCTTAGTTTTTTACACCATAATATTTGCAAACTTTTTTTTTTATGTAACTTCAATATATTAATAGCTGCAGTTATGAAAATTGATCTTACTTTTTTATCCATGCTTTTTTTTAAACTTAATAAATTAAATAAGGATATACCAAAATTCTTAAAGTTACTCAAAATACTTCTATTATACATGCACAGTCAATCCTGTCAAGACATGATCACAAGAAAAAAATGTTTCATTTCAGACAGGCTTCCGTTTAGAGAAGTGCAGTTAATTATATTACAAAGATACACTAAACTCAGTAAACTCTATTATTCGTTTTGTTGGAATCCTGAAACTAATCCGTATGGAACAGGATTTCGCTATAGTAATTTTCCGCTTTCACAGGTTTTACTTGTTTTATTAAACAGCGGGAAAAATCCACTTTGACAAGTTTTTTAAAAATTTAATTGTATGGCAATTGATATTAAGACCATGTAACGCTTCTGTTTAAGGGTGTATTCGAAAAAATGCTTTTTCACCTTCAACAGCTCGAAATTTTCCGATACAATTTCAGACACATTTTTAAAAGTAGAAACATGAAACTTGCTGAGGGGATTCTTGAAGGGACGTATGAGGTGCCGTGTGATGTCTTTTTACGCTCATTTCATTACAATTTGAGTTAAAAACAATTACCTTATTAGGATGATGACTATTTTTTTTTCGTTCCCAGATCTCCCGCTTGGGAAAAATCGGCTTGAAATGCCATTTTTAATTGCTTTTTATTTGCAATATTTTCTGCATTTATCAAAGAAACGACAATCACGGCACCTTGTGTACTTTCCAAATAAGAGATTTTGAAAGTTTGTTGCATTTGAGAGCAAAAATTAATTAAAAAATAAATCGGAAAATAAGCAGTTTGAATCGAAATACACCCTTAAGGCACGATTTTGTTACAGACAATTACAATTTTGATAGATTTTACTATTCGTGTAGCATAAATAAGTATAATTATAAAAATACAGCAAAATTTGTAAATAGGGAATCTGCCTATAACGAAATTCTGTCTTAAGCGGAAACATTCCAAATGCTTTTAAAAAGAATCTTATTGCACTTGTTAACAAGAAAACCTACGTAAAAAGCAATTTTTATACCAACATTTGCGATTTTAACTTGACAGGTTTTACTATATATATAACTCGAAAGAAAAAATTTTGCACCCCTCCCGAAACGAAATCCTGGCTTCGCCACTGCCCGCAGGTACATTAGCGAGTGTAATTTGGAAGTTGACAGCTTAGCAGACTTAAGAAAAGATTTACATTATGTTTTAAACCTTAGCATCGAGCGTCTTTTACTCATTTTTTAATCATTATTTTTTCGCGGCAGTTTTTCCACATTACAATTTTTACTTTGTTTTATCGGCAAAAAATCTACATTAAATTAGCTGAAAATCACTATAAATGTTGGTGTTAGACCAAGAGGCGGTCGCACAGACAATCACCTCATCGATTTCACAGGTAAAAATCTAGGATTAGTTACCGTATTTTCGGGTGTATAGCCCGCACCCCGAAATCGAGCAGTGCAGTAAAAAAAGTTCGTGTATAACCCGCGGAGATGCATCGGTGTATAGTCCGCAGACTATACACCATTTACGAACGTATATTTCGATCAGGGTTCGAAATTAGAAGCCATTAGTCATAATTTTTAACAGAAATTTACCAATTTTTTTCGTGATGCATAATACCTACTGTAATTCGGCTTAAAAATTAAGATTATCAGTACCGTAATTTTCGGAAAAAACGCCGCGGCGTTCACGCGCATTTTTTTTTTTTTTTTTTTTTTTTTTTTCCAACGAGCGTGATATTTTTTCTGAATTTTTCCGAAAAAAAAAATCGGTGAAAAATCCAAAATTTCGGACATAAAGTGCATACGTATCTTAGGTCATTGGTTCCCAAAAGGAACGAATCTTCGGAATCGGTCCGAAATGCACCAGCTCCGAAAAGGAACGATTCCTCGGACTCTATCTGAAAGGAAATGACTCCGGAAAAGTTCGATTCCTTGAACTTCTTCCGAAATTAAACGACTCTGTAAAGAAACGATTCCACGGAATCGTTCCGAAAAAAAGCGACTGCTCTGAATCGTTCCGAAATGGCATAAATCACGCACTTTCTTTGTTCTTTGCAACAGGGTAGGGTAGATTATTTTTTGAAAAATAAATTAAAAATGATCTTAAATCCAGAATCGTCGAGGTTGGAAGGGTTCCGGATTTTGAATTTTGTACTCTACAAATACAATGGCAATGATAGATCTATCAGTGCAATACTTGGCGACAGTTCTTCCAAACCCAGAAATAACTGTATTTAAGCAGTAAAAAAAAAGCCTTTACAAATATGGGAGAACTCTCTAAATTTCGCGGCATAGCGAAAAAAATTTACAAATTTCGATTTTTTTTTTAAAATTTTTTGAGGTTCAAAAACTGTAGAAAAAATATCACGATTTCCAATTTTTTTTTTTTTTAAATCTTTGTATAACGCGTACCGTGTATAAGCCGCAGCGGCTTTTTGGAAGGTTTTTTTTCTTGTATAAGCCGCGAACTATACACCCGAAAATACGGTATATTTCGATCAGCACATTAAAATGCAATCAGTCTGCCAAGTCATATTTTGGTGGAACACACCTGAATTTCCGATTTTAGCGGTTCACTCGTAGGTATACCATTGTTCTTTCCTGAACTCAAAAATATGAAAACATGGAGAAATGGGAGCAGGAAAATATCGTGGTAAACCTATGAGTCAACCGCAAATATCGGTTTTTAGATGTTTTTCACGAAGATAGAATCTGGCAAACCGATTGCGTTTCAATGGGCGAATCGAAATACAACTAATCCTAGATTGTTATCCATGAACTCGGTGAGGTGATTATCTATGCTGCCCCCTCCCAGTCTATGTTCAAATTAAAAAATATAGCGCATCCTAATGATATACGCGAGATTCGTTGTTAATTAACGAGTTAATTTTAAAGAATTATATGCCTTCGCATACAAATATTTCTAAATATTTTTAACAAAGTTAAGATTCGATTGTTTTTTTTCTTTCTACACATGCGTTTTGCAACCTTTGACCAGTTTTTACTTTAACTTTGATGGAATCAATGAGATGATAGTCCGGTTTGAATCGTGTTTTTTGAAGTTATTTTTATCTTTAATTTATCTTTAGAAATCCAATTCTGCATCTAAAAAATATTAAATATTCCTAAAAAAAATCACAAAGGGTGTCAAAAATGTGCATAAATTAAAATAAAATGTAGATGTCGCTGCAAGTTTTGACACTTCCCATTTGTGAAACGAAATGAAATCACTTTTATATTTTTTTTGACTGAACCACCGTGTGTGAGAAAAAAATGTGAACTTAAAAACTATGTTCTAACTATTAAATGTAGGAGAGATCCTTAAAATATCTTGGAATATGATGTCAAGATTCACAATAAAAAAAGTGTTCGCTACTTGATTGAAACTGAATGAAATAAAATAAAATATTATCAGAATTACATTGTTCCGGGCTTGGCTAAAATCCAGAAGGATTTCGATAAAGGGTGCATTGAGAACTATGAAAGGGCTACGGTTATCTATGCTCATTTCACCTATACAGGGTATATCGACGAATAACAGGGGTAACGACCAAAAGGTCTTTCACAAACTTAACATGCTGGTCTGTCATATCATCATGGACAATATTAAATAGGGAACTAAGGGTCCCAAACGTCTTCCAAAGGAGATATGTGCCATTAAAGTTTTGGGTCCAAAAATTCAAATGATTATAAAAAACAGAAAAATTGGTCGATTCGTTTGCGGTTTTCACTAAAACTATTCTTTATGTCAGTATTTTCTTGAAAATAAATTATAAAGATAAATTTCAAAAAATGTCTATAGGGGGCGCTTTAGACTTTGGAGTAACGATAAACTAGTTTTTACCATTATTTTTTGCATCTCATTAAATTTTTTTAGAAGCTTAGGCATAAACTTAAATTTTGAGCTCAAAATCTAAATCGTTGGAAGTGATTAAGTAGCGCAAACTGAATTGCAGGGGGAGGTTCAAATTTCAAATGATTATAAAAAACCGAAAAATTGGTCAATTGATTTGCGACTTTCACTAAAATTATTCTTTATGTCAGTATTATCTTGAAAATAATTTATAAAGATAAAATTCAAAAAATGCCGATAGAGGGCGCTTTAGACTTTGGAGTAACGTACAACTATTTTTTCCGTTATTTTTTGCATCTCATAAATTTTTTTTAGAAGCTTAGACATAAACTTAAATTTTGAGATGAAAATCTGAATCGTTGGGAGTGGTGAAGTAGCGCAAACTGAACTGTGTTCAATAGGGGTGGGGAGGTTCAAATTTCAAATGATTATAAAAAACGGAAAAATTGGTCGGTTTTCGCTAAAATTATTCTTTATGTCAATATTTCCTTGAAAATAAATTTTAAAGATAAATTAAAAAAATCCGTTAGAGGGCGCCTTAAACTTTAGAATAACCAACAATTATTTTTAACTTTTTTTTTAATCTAATTAAATGCTTGCAAAAGTTTAGACTTAAATTTTGTGCTCAAAATCTAAATCGATAGCAAGGATTAAGAAGCGCAAACTGAACTGTGTTCAGGAGTTGAAATGTTACCTTCCCCACCCCTCGAACGCAGTTCAGTTTTTGGCCGCTTAATTAATCACAACGATGCAGATTTTGAGCACAAAATTTAAGTTTGAAGTTTTACAAGCATTTTATTAGATACAAAAAATAACGGTTAAAAATAGTTGTTGGTTACTGTAAAGTTTAAGGCGCCCTCTGACGGAATTTTTTGAAAGATATCTGTAAAATTTATTTTCAAGAAAATATTGATATAAAGAATAGTTTTAGCGAAAACCGACCAATTTTCTGTTTTTTTTTTTATAATCATTTGAAATTTGAACCTCTCCACCCCCATTGAACACAGTTCAGTTTGCGCTACTTAACCACTCCCAACAATTCAGATTTTTATCTCAAAATTTAAGTTTATGTCTAAGCTTCTAA
Source organism: Maratus speculifer (assembly GCA_964019185.1). Taxonomy (NCBI): domain Eukaryota; kingdom Metazoa; phylum Arthropoda; class Arachnida; order Araneae; family Salticidae; genus Maratus; species Maratus speculifer. The sequence goes on along the minus strand of OZ025297.1, from coordinate 94,276,875 downwards.
AAAAATTTTATGAGATGCAAGAAATAACGGAAAAAAATAGTTGTACGTTACTCCAAAGTCTAAAGCGCCCTCTATCGGCATTTTTTGAATTTTATCTTTATAAATTATTTTCAAGATAATACTGACAAAAAGAATAATTTTAGTGAAAATCGCAAATCAATTGACCAATTTTTCCGTTTTTTATAATCATTTGAAATTTGAACCTCCCCCCTCAATTCAGTTTGCGCTACTTAACCACTTCCAACGATTTAGATTTTGAGCTCAAAATTTAAGTTTATGTCTAAGCTTCTAAAAAAGTTTAATGAGATGCAAAAAATAATGGTAAAAACTAGTTTACCGTTACTCCAAAGTCTAAAGCGCCCTCTATCGACATTTTTTGAAATTTATCTTTATGATGTATTATCAAGAAAATACTGACATAAAGAATAGTTTTAGTGAAAACCGCAAACGAATCGACCAATTTCGATCGATCAGAATCTAAAAATATATCTGAACCATTAGAACAAGACATTAAAGGACCAAATTCATCACAAAATATTGCGGATTTTGAAGGTATGTCAAGTGAGCCAAAATGCTTTCCCAAAATGAGTTAGATGATCTTGTAAGAGATTTAAATCTTTCTAAACAAGCTTCAGCATTGTTAATATCAAGACTAAAAGAAAAAAAATGCTTTCCTCAAATACTAAAATAAGTTTTTCGGAAATAAAAAATCTGAAAATTATAGTGAACTTGTAGAAGACTTTCTACTTCAATTAAAAAAATATGGGGTGCAATATGAGCATAAAACTCCATTTCCTCAGTAGACACCTGGACAGATTTCCGGAAAATTTAAGAGATATGACCGAAGAGCAAGGAGAGCGTATGCATCAGGACTTACGCCTCATGGAAGAGTTCTGTCAGGGTTTCTGGGATAAGAATATGATGTATGACTATTGTTGGTCACTGATACGTCATTTTCCAAAGTCTACACATCAGAGAAGAGCTTTAAAACGAAGTTTTTTAGAACTCGATGATAAATTATTTTTTAGTTAAGTTTTTCTTAGTAAATACATGTTTTTTCTGTTTAATACATGCATAGCTAAAACTCAGAAACTAGAGCTGATTAAAATATTCTAATTATATTTTTGAAAATAGCATATCATATGTAGTCAGCAACAGCTAAAATTTTTTCGGCAACAGATGTACTGTAAACTAGTGAAATTACTGCCTGAACTGTAACAACCCATATTACGTAACTTGAAGATATTCGCTTATGTGAATAAATACTTTTGAAAGACACTTTCAAAAATTAAATTGGCAGCAATTTTTTTATTATTACCAAGTCCATTTTGTCCAACACTGTTTCTTTTTTTTTTTTTTTTTTTTTTTTTTTTTTTACACCAATCAAACTTTATTGTTCATACTAGCCGCCCTGGCGACCAATTTGGTCTCCAGGTCTCATGATTTGGTCATTGACTTTTTCTGTAAAATGCCTTTAATGATGTCTACCCATACATTAAACCAAAATATCTATTAAATATCATGTGAGTTGACTTATTTACATTTCACTTTGTCAAGAAAACGTTTTGAAAGTTGAGTTGTCTAGTATTTCACCTAGCAGAATGAAACTGAAGTTTGATTGGATTACATGCTAGAATTATTTTTGCATGGCAAGATTGATGGTTGGAGAACTTGCTATATGAATTATTACCTCCATAAATTATTTTTTTTTTTCAATCATTGGAGAATGAATCTTTTTTTTTTTTTTTTTTTTTTTTTTTTGTTTGTTTGTTTAACTTTGGTGGAAGCAGATTTTGGGAAGTTAATTTAAATTTCATTGAAGTAATCTCAAAATATACATGTACCGGGTGATCCAGAAATTCCGGGAGTTTTGAAATGCTAATAATTAGCAAACTATAAATAATAGAAGTGTGCGGTTTTCGCAGAAATGGTTAGAAACTTATGGGATTTGTTTTTTCGATGAAACAAACATATTATGTTAGTTACACTTTTTGCCAACAGGTGGCGATAAAGTTGATAGTATTATTTTTATGGTATGATACAGCTTACAAAAAAGAAAGAATTTGTGTCCAAGGGTTATAAATTTTCACTATGACTCCCATAGCCTATAAGCCGATGCAAAACAGCGTGCACAGTATCCTCAGAGCGGAACGAAATTCCAGAAGAAATTTCAGTTCATCGTGATATTACAAGTGTACTGTACGCATGATGTAACATTTCACATTTGTAATGGCCATCGAATCTTTTGCAGTTTTAACTTCATGTATTGTACGATTAGAACACAACTAGACATGCAAAGAAAGCATGCCTAAGCATAGCAGTTATTCATCAAATTTTGTATCAAAATTACAAAATTCCCTTTGAATGCAATTTCAACTACTTAAAAAAGTGTTTGAACATAAACCACCCCTAAAACGAATTCTCATCAATATCCTAGAAAAGATGTTTCGCAATGAACTCATGTGTCTACATAACGCATGATATAGGTACATTCAATCTTTACTGCAGCGCCACCTGTTTCTGAAAATTGCAACTATATATATTTTAAAAAAAAATCATTCTAAACAAAATCCCACATATTTCTGAGCATATATCTGAAAACCGAACCTTTGTATTATACATAGTTTCCTAATTATTAACATTTCAAAACTCCTGAAACTTCTGGATCACCCGGTACTTCAATGTAATTCATCTCTCAAATATTATTTTTTTCAAGCGATCTCTATAAAATTATAACTTTTATGCAGCTTTATCCGGAAAAATAATTTTGATTAAAACTGGCCGCTTGGCCTATGAAAAGCGAAGTGGTCATCACGGCAAACTGTTGATGACAGCCAAATGCGCTTATAGTAGCAATAATCTGTACAATAATTTGGCGACTTATCACCTGCGCTGGCTAGCATGAAATTTGCTGCATAGCATATAAAGGGTGAAGTGGGCAAGCCCGGAAGTGTTGATGACAGTCACATGACTTAGGCTTTTATTATATAGATGATGCCGTATGCCACTTTTTTTAAAATAAAAGTAACCGCCCTTGGCGACCAGTTTGGTTGCCCTTAAATGTATACTACGTATTAAATAACGTTGCTTTTATAAATAATTTATTTTAATTGCTTAATTTTCTGCCAAATTAGAAGATTCTGCTAGAGAAATAAACATAGATGTCATATATGCACCACATTGGCGCGATTGCAACAAAATGGCAATTATATGCCAGTAACCCGGCTGTCGCGAGAAGAAGAAACCCACTGAAGCCAGTTTTTGTTTGTTGCGAATTGCAACGGCAGGTTTGTTATGATAGAATGTTATGATGGAATGTTGTTGTTCGAAGAATTGGAAACGGTAGCAATGAAGTTAAAGCTACTATTTATTTTGATATTTAATGTGAAAAAATGAATAATATGAAACGAAATTATTTTAATGTAAATATGTAAATATTATGCACGTTATTGTCCTGTGTATTAAAAGTGATTTGTAATATATGAAAGTAAAACGATAAAAGAAATCTCCATCGTCTGTCTTCGATTGCATCGAAATAGCTCATTTAATTTTATATCGTAGTTACGACATTTTCTGGCGCCTCCGGGTGGGCGTTTCGTTGCTTTCCGACAGTTTTAGGGAGATTAATGAAGATTGAAGGTAAGAACAAAATTTTCCATTTTGAAGTTATGTATTTGATATTTGTTAGAGTATAAAATTTGTCATTATTAAGATAGTAGAAATGGAAAATTAAAAAAAAAAACAACACTACTCAACGTTCAACTTTTACTTTAGTAAAAGCTATATAAATTATAGCATATAATAGCATATAATAAATAAGTATAGCATATAATAAATTGGAAAATATATTGAATGACGCGAATGCCGAACATGAGTAAATCGAAATTCTTTTCCATTTATTTAAGCAAAAATCTGACGCGCTAGAGATTATTCATAAAAATTATTTAGATAGTGTGAAAGATGACGCAGAATTTGAAGCGGAATTTAATTCAGTTGAAGAATATAGAGAAAATTCTTTAAGAATTCAGATAAAAGCGCAGCGCTTGTTAGATAATTTTAAGACAAAATTGAGTCAAAATTTAAATCGAAATGAAAATAATTCGACTAATAAATTTGCAACAGACAGTGATAAAGTAAAAACTTTATGTCAGCGACTTCCTGTTGGATTGTATAAGTTTGGGGGTGATTTGAAGGATTGGCTCTCGTTTTGGAACCAATTCCAAAATATACATGAAAATACGAATTTAACTAATGTGGATAAATTCCACTATTTAATTCAGTCAATGAAAATAAAATCAGAATCAATGGAATTAGTAGAATCATTCCCAGTAACAAATGAAAATTATTCTTTAGCTATTGAGAGTTTAATAGAAAGATATGGTAGAACCGATCTGTTAATTGATTTTTATGTGAGAGAATTATTGAAACTTGTGCTGAATAATGCGACAAAAAAGAAAATTGATTCTTAGAGTAGTTCATATAATAAACTTTCGACACAAATCAGGGCTTTGGATTCTTTAGGTGTTACTACCGAAATGTGTGGTGTTATATTGTATCCTTTAGTTGAAAGCGCATTACCTGTTAATATTTTACGTTCTTTCGAAAGACAGAGAAAAACTATAGATAGTGAGCAAAAGTTATCCAGTCTCGACGCCATAATTTTGTTTCTTAAAAACGAGGTACAGTCAGAAGAAAAAATAAAATTGAGTAGATCAGAAATTTGCGATTTTGTTCCAGAAAGAAAAATTTGGCAACAAGCCAGAATTTTATCGGCGGCAATTTTTCTGCTGCAGAATTGATTTTTCATAATTCTAATGATGTTTCTTGCGTATTTTGTTTAAAAGATCATGAATCGCGTTTTTGCAAAAGGGCATTTTTTATTCCTCTGTCTGAAAAACTTTCGATTATCAAAAGTAAAGGTTTGTGCCGTATCTGCTTTACTAAAGGCCACCTTGCTGTTTGTTGTACAAAATCGAACATTAGATGTCAAAATTGTTCGAAAAGACATGTAAAGTTTATGTGTTCTAATCCAGAATGTAATAAATCTAAAGAGATATCAAAATCACATAACGATGAAAGCAAAGAAAAAAATTTTGATACACTTTTTACACATAACCACAACATAAATAAGAAATTTTCTTCTACCAATGAAGTTTCATTACAAACGTTAGTTGTAAACGTAAAAGGGAAATTTTCAACCCGTAAGGCAAGAATAATAATCGATACAGGTTCCCAGAAATCTTACATTTTGAGATCCACTGCTAAGGAACTGGGTTTTGATTTTCAAATAGAAGAACAATTTTGCCATTCACTATTTGGAGGTAGAAAAACAAAAATGCTTAAGCACAAATGTTACAAAATTTATTTAAGTAGTCTTGATGATAAGTATATTTGTAATTTGGATGATTTAGATCAAGATGTCATATGTAATGATATTTCTGCGATTAAATATGATTATTGGATACGCGAGCTTAAAGATAAAGGAATCCACTTAAATGATACTCGAGAATCAGGGCCTACTGAGGTACTTTTAGGAGCAGATGTTGCTGGTAAGCTATTCACAGGAAGAAAAGAACAACTAAATTGCGGTTTAGTAGCAATGGAAACTAAATTAGGTTGGACTTTAATAGGGAAGATCCCTCAGCTTGATAGTCAGAATGATGTAAATATGACTGTAGTCAGTATGCTATCTCAAGAAGATATACCTGTTTCAGCATTATGGGATTTAGAACTTCTTGGTATTCGAGATTCTATTGAACAAAATAGTAAAGAAGATACGGAAAGAGCTGTCATTATTCATTTTAAAGATACAGTTCAACAAAAGAAGATGAAAGACAATGAGGATCAATTAAAAAAACAGATGCAAGAAAGAATTGATTTACTGGAATCAGCTAATAAAAAACAAGATCAACTGCTGAAAGAAAGTCTTGACGGTTTTCATGAAATACAGAAGAAAAGTATTGAGAATGATTTACTGCTAGTAGAAGAAGCTCGTCATACACAACAGTTAGAATATATGCTCAAAATCAAAGATGCAGAAACCGAAGCTTCTATTGCCACAGTCATACTTGAAGTACAAGATGAAATAGACAAGTTAAATAAAGAAAATGATTCTCTAAAATTAAAGATGGGAGAAATGGAGTAGCAGCATAAAAAAGAAATGCAAAGTAAGGATGATGACATAAAGAAATTAATATTAAAAGATCCAAAAGAACAATGGCCCAAATCTGTTGACAATGTTAACGAAGTTGAAGAAAATTATGCTTCTGATTCTAAAGAAGACACGGTTTCTAAAACTTCTGGGTTTTCTGATGATGCTAATTCAGAATATCACGAAACAGATCCAGAGTGTAGAAATCCAACTTAATGTTGCTGATTGCACTTCAAAGGTTGAAAAGAAAAACTGTTTGTCCTTGGCACCCTTTCAGAATATTGACATTCCAAGTGAAAAATTAGAATTAACTGAGAAGTCTGTGCTAAAAAATAAAAATATTTTTGATGGCAGTAATAGAAGGTCTGTGAGTTTAGAGGATAAATCTGACCTAAAGCAGGAGATTGAGTACATGAAAACTAGAATTGAAGTTCTTGGTGCTGATATAACTCGTTTGCAAGGAGAATTGAAAAAGATGGAGAATTCAAATTTAGATTTAAAAACTCAGTTGAGAGAGAAAGAAGCTGCTCTGTCAGAAGCTAAGCTTGATGTGAGAATATCGAATAGAAAAGAACAGCAAGCAATTACATTTTCACTTCGAGACCGAAATAAGGAAATGAGGGAGAAAAAAAAATCTCTTGAAGAGACCATTGAAGAAAAAAAAACCTGAAAATGAAGTAAGAGAGAAGGTTAATAATTTAGAAATTCAGCTATCCAAATCAATAAAAGAAGCAGATGATAAGCAGAAAAGACTTGAAATTGAAAAAGCCAAATATGAAAAAAGAATCAAAGGAATGCAATATACATGTGAGATGTCAAAAGATGTAACTCAAAAATTTGCCAAAAGCCAAGATCATTATGAAGAAATTGTAAAACAAAATATGGATTTAGTTAGAGAAAAAGAAAAAAAATAATAGAAAAAATTTGCATCTGCAAGAAGAAATTACTAAGCTGAAAAATGAATTAGCAGAGATAAAAAAGCAAAAAGCAAGATTTGAAAAACTAACTTCTGTGTTGAAATCATCCTGTATGGAATTACAAGAGCAAGCGAAAGATTTAGAAATTATAGTAGAAGTAAGAGAAAGAGCTATCCGTGATTTGCAAGAATATTAGAATGTCTTAACCCTCCAAGTAAATTTGTAATGTTGTTTTCTCTGCATTTTGTCTTAATTGGTAATAAAATATGTTATTTCAATATTACATAAAAAATCTTATTTAGGAATATAAATGTAATCCTTGAGAGTCTTAATCATTCTTCAATACTTTGAAAATTCATTAAATTTATAGAATTATAATATCTTAAACATTGCTCATATTGCAGTGAAACCTGGAGCTTAGTGTACGGAATATTACGGGCCAAATGCTTAAAGGCTGACATGAAAGGCTTAAAAGAAGCTTTGAAAGTATCTAAAACTGAAACAAACAAAGCACTAAAAGATATAGACTGGGCAATGATTCAACGAACATTTGAAGTTTACGAAATTCGTTGGAAGTTTAACCCACCCTCCGCCCCATGGTGGGAAGGGTTTTGGGAAAGGCTAATTGGAATTCTTAAAGACTTGCTCAGAAAAAATTTAGGACATTCGTCTCTGACCTATGAAGAATTATTAACTCTTGTCTGCGAATGTGAATCAGTAATGAACAACCGACCACTAAGCTATACATCAGAAGAATCTGACTTGAGAGCTCTAACCTCAGTATCATTTCTACAAGATATTCGCGCAAGCGAAGTTGCTGATTTAGACCAAATTGAAAGGACTAATATTTTGAGAAGATGCGACACATTCTAAGAGTAAGAGATAATCTGAAATACAGATTTAAAAAGGAGTACTTAGGTTTACTGCGATCTTCCATTTCTAAAAAGTATGATAATATTAAAGTTGGAGATGTAGTTTTGATTGGCCGAGATGATAAGAAGAGATTGTTTTGGCCTTTGGCAAAGATTATAGAACTTTTTCCAGGTAAAGATGGAGTAGTCAGGCTGGTTAAGTTAAAAACAGCTAAAGGAACCTTCTTGAGACCAGTACAAAGACTTTACCCTCTTGAGATCACGCAGAAAGACTGTGACCCTCTTTTGTTTGATCCCACACCCATCACAGTTGATAAGATCGACGAACAGTCAAAAGTTAGTCGAAAATGTCGAAATGTAAATCCTCCTAAAAGACTTGATTTGTAAATTCTGAACATTTTAGTTGAACTTTCCCCATTGAACTTTCACCATTAAATATGAACATTCATTTATTGACTCTAAAACCTAGAACTTTAAAGTTTGAAAAATATTTTCAATATTTTTATTTTTTTTTATTGTATGTATTTGTATTAGAATCTGTATTTTTGGTGTTTATTTTAAGTTTTTTGCTTAGATTAATATTTGCATGTATATGATATTTTAGTATTTTTCAGTCTCTCTTTGCTGAGTTTTTTTCCAAAATTCAGGTGGGGAGGATGTCGCGAGAAGAAGAAACCCACTGAAGCCAGTTTTTGTTTGTTGCGAATGGCAACGGCAGGTTTGTTATGATAGAATGTTATGATGGAATGTTGTTGTTCGAAGAATTGAAAACGGTAGCAATGAAGTTACAGCTACTGTTTATTTTGATATTTAATCCGAAAGAATGAATAATATGAAACGAAATTATTTTAATGAAAATATGTAAATATTATGCGCGTTATTGTCCTGTGTATTAAAAGTGATTTGTAATATATGAAAGTAAAACGATAAAAGAAATCTCCATCGTCTGTCTTCGATTGCATCGAAATCGCTCATTTAATTTTATACGTAATATATATACAGATTACTCTCATTTCTGGTAATGAATATTGTTTTTGTCACTGAGTATTGTTCTTAAGTACAGGGTGTATCTAAATTACTGGGCAAAACTTTAAGGGGTGATAGTACACATCAAGACAAATAATATTAAATGGGAAACTAAGGATCCCAAACGTCTTCCGAAAGAGACAGGCGCCATCAAAGTTTAAGGTCCAAAATTTGAAATGATTATAAAAAACGGAAAAATTGGTCGATTCGTTTGCGGTTTTCACGAAAACTATTCTTTATGTCAGTATTGTCTTGAAAATAAATTATAAAGATACATTTCAGAAAATGCAGATAGAGGGTGCATTAGACTTTGGAGTAACGAACAACTATTTTTTACCGTTATTTTTTGCATCTCATTAATTTTTTAGAAGTTTAGACATAAACTTAAATTGCGAGCTCAAAATTTGTGTTTAAGTAGCGCAAACTGAACTGTGTTCAATGGGAGTGGGTAGGTTCAAATTTCAAATGATTATAAAAAACATAAAAATTGGTCAATTGATTTGCGGTTTTCACTAAAATTATTCTTTATTTCAGTATTGTCTTGAAAATAAGTTATACAGATAAATTTTAAAAAATGCCGATAGAGGGCGGTTTAGACTTTGGAGTAACGTACAACTATTTTTTACTGTTATTTTTTGCATCTCCTTAAATGTTTTTAGAAGCTTAGACATAAACTTAAATTATGAGCTGAAAATCTGAATCGTTGAGAGTGGTTAAGTAGCGCAAACTGAACTGTGTTCAATGGGGGTGGGGAGGTTCAAATTTCAAATGATTATAAAAAAAAACGAAAAAATTGGTCGATTCGTTTGCGGTTTCTTCTAAACCATTCTTTATGTCAGTATTTCCTTGAAAATAAATTTTAAAGATAAATTTCAAAAAATTCCATTAGAGGGCGCCTTAAACTTTAAAGTATCCAACAACTATTTTTAACCGTTATTTTTTTTAAATCTAAATAAATGTTTTAAAAGATTAGACTTAAATTTTGAGCTCAAAATCTGAATCGTTGTGAGTAATTAAGTATCGAAAAATTGAACTGTGTTCGTAGGGTGGGCAGGGTAACATTTCAACTCCTGAACACAGATCAGTTTGCGCTTCTTAACCCCTCCCAATGATTCAGAATTTGAGCTCAAAATTTAAGTCTAAGCTTTTGCAAGCATTTAATTAGATACAAAAAATAACAGTTAAAAATTGTTGTTGGTTACTCTAAAATTTAAAGCGCCCTCTAACGTATTTTTTTTTTTTTTTTTTTTTTTTTTGAAATTTATTCTTAAAATTTATTTTTAAGGAAATACTTACATAAAGAATAATTTTAGAAAAACCGCAAACGGATCGAACCAATTTTTCCGTTTTGTATAATCATTTGAAATTTGAACGTTCCCACTACCATTGAACACAGTTCAGTTAGCGCTACTTATCCACTCTCAACGGTTCAGATTTTCAGCACAAAATTTAAGTTTATGTCTAAGCGTGAAAAAAATTCAATGAGATGCAAAAAATAACGGTAAAAATAGTTGTACGTTACTCCAAAGTCTAAAGCGTCCTCTATCGACATTTTTTTTAAATTTGTGTTTATAATTTATTTTAAAGACAACACTGACATAAAGTATAGTTTTAGTGAAAACCGCAAATCAATTGACCAATTATTCTGTTTTTTTATAATCATTTGAAATTTGAACCTACCCACTCCCATTGAACACAGTTCAGTTTGAGCTACTTAACCACAGATTTTAAGCTCAAAATTTAAGTTTATGTCTAAACTTCTAAAAAAATTAATGAGATGCAAAAAATAACGGTAAAAAATAGTTGTTTGTTACTCCAAAGTCTAAAGCGCCTTCTATCGGCATTTTTTTTAAATTTATCTGTATAATTTATTTTCAAGACAATACTGACATAAAGAGTAGTTTTCGCGAAAACCGCAAACGAATCGACCAATTTTTGCGTTTTTTATAATCATTTCAAATTTTGGACCCTAAACGTTGATGGCTCCTATCTGCTTCGGAAGACGTTTGGGACCCTTAGTTTCCCATTTAATGTTATTTCTCTTTATGTGTACTATCACCTCTTAATGTTTTGCCCAGTAGTTTAGATATACCCTGTATAGTTATATTTAACAATTGAAACTCATTTTTCTACAATGTACATGCTTATAACTAGTAACATAGAAATACTTACTTTTAACTGTTCCAACAATTGATTCAGCTATATCTCTCGCTGTATCTGAAACCGAAGCTACCTGAACATTTTTAATTTCAAAAGACGTCCGCTTTTCAACTTTGCATTGTTGCTCTCTTTTAACTATGCGTTGTTTCTTAGTTTTAATTTTTTGCTGTGGCTCGTCAATAGCTTTATGCTGTTGATTAACTTTGTGACGAGACTCATCTATAATTTTGTGCTGCTCCTTATCTTTAACTTTACGTTGTGGCTCATTTTTAACTTTGAGCAGTTGCTTGTCAATAACTTTGTGTTGTTTCTTATCTGTAACTTTGTACTGTTGTCCCTGTTCAACTTTATGCTGTTTCTCATTCTGAACTTTGCGCTGCTTTTCATCTTCAAATTTATACTGAGACAGATGTGTAACTTTATGCTGTTCCTTATTTTTCGTTTTGTGCTGTTGCTTACCTTTAACTTTGTGCAATTTCTTGTCTGCATCCTTGTATTGTTGCTCATCTTTAACTTTGTGCAGTTTCTTATCTTTAACCTTGTATTGTTGTTCATTTTTAATTTTGTGCTGTTGCTCTTCTTTAACTTTGTGCTGCCGCTCATCTTTAGCTTTCTGCTGTTTCTTATTTTTAATTTTGTTCTGTTCTTCATCTGGCAACTCTGCCATTTGACTTTTGCTACGCATTGTTGCTATCTTAATTCGTTTTAATAAATCCAGTTCTTCATTCTTTTTAACGCATTTAGATAAATGTTGCGCTACAGTCTTCACGCTTGGAAAAGTGGTTTGTTTTTTACATTTATTTTTTGCATGCTTATTATTCTGCTGTGGGTTTGTAGCTTTTCTTCTCCTAGGACAATTTAGAGGCATTTCTGAAACGAGATAAAAATACACAAAATCCTGTGAGACGAAACTTGTCTAATAAAGAATAATTGCCTTAAATGGATTATTATCATGATGCTTTTAAAAAGGAATGTAATAGTACTACATTATATGATGTATAATAATAAGACGCAAATCTGTCAAAAGAGGAATTTTTGAAAGAAACGTCTTGTGATTCCGTTTTAGTAGATTTTAGTTTACTTTCTATGTTTAAATAATTAATAGCAAAGATGGGTACTACTTCATTACCCCGACGACCAAAAAAATATCACCAAACTCTTACCGTATATGTCACATTCACTTAATATTAAGCACGAAACACTTTTTTTACGTCATCAAGTGATTTTAAATTCAGCCTTTTATTTGTATTTTTATTAATGTGTTACTAATTGATTTTTTACTTCATTATTTAACATAAAAATTTTGTCAATTTGTATAACTTAACTAATAATTTACAATTTCTATAATTAGGCGAAATTGGTTGACGGGATAACGAAGTAGTACAAGAATACTAATAAAAGTACAAATAAAAAGTCGAAATAAAAATCACTTAATGACGTTTTAAACACGTGTATAGCATTTAATGTCATCGAATGTGACATTCACGATCATTCATTACTGACATTTACTTTTATAGTTTGGCGATGGTTTTTCGGCCGACGGAATAACCAAGTAGTACCGATATTCTACTAATTATTTTTTTTTTTTTCGTTATTTAAAATAAAAATTATGTCACTATATATAATTTGGTTATTAATTTCGTGATTTGTATAATTTGGTGAAATTGGTAGACGACCAATAATCAAGTAGTATCAACATATTTTATAATTTATGGGTACAGTCTTGATCACTTGGCGGTTCATTCCCAATGATCGCTATTGCAGTAATTCACTCCGTAACAAAAATACAATTAATTTTTGACCGAAACACGGCAGTTAAAATGCGCCAATTTGATACTGGCCCGCAAACTCACACTATTTTGTAAATTTATACTCGTAAAAATACGCCAACTGGCTATGAATCCAATAATGGAAGATTAACCATTTATTGTCATACGGAATGCTGTAATCATAATAGAAAAAAAGTGCCAGGATAAAGAAAGAAAACAAAAAAATAGTATTTACTTGATGACTTAAGCAAAACAAGAAATTTGGAATTATTCAATATAATCTGAACAGAGAGGAAATTTATAATCTGTTTTCAATTTTGAATTATAATTTGATGATGACAATAGATTCTATTCTCAATATTTACAAAATTTAGACACGGTGAAAGTTATTTTATTTTAACGCAATTGTACTTTGAGTATGTGTGGGTTGTCTTTTAGATAATTGGTGTCACTTTTTTTTAACAATGACGTCATTTCTACCTATGAAAATTTCGCATTGATTGAATCTTTGTAAAAAATGAAAATAACGCCATTTTCAAATAATTGTAAAATATGTATTTCAATTTTATGAACTGATACTGCGGAATTTGTTTGAAAAATTGTGAAAATATTATGTATTGCCAATAATACATTTTCTTTGATTGTAAATTAATTTCATAAGATCGGAATTTGAAAAGTAGACAGTTAAAAATATACAATCAGGAATCAGAAATTCTGCCTTTTTCCGCATTTAGTGTCTGCCCCGATAAGGAAAAATATATTGCCTGTCGAATTTCGATAAATAAAATAATTAAGAATTGACCGGGAGACAGTAGCACAAGCAAGCACCCCATCGAGTTTACGAATGAAATTTTAGGATTAGTTAAATCTCGATTAGCATATTAAAAAGCAATCGGTCTGCAAAGTCATATCTTACCTCAGGAAAACACCTGAAAACCTGATTTTATCGGCTAACTCGTAGGTTTACCATTGAATTTTCCTTCACCCAAAGGAGTATAAAAACATGGAGGACTGGGAGCAGGAAACATAGTGTAAACCTATGAGTCAACCGCTAAAATCGGTTTTTCAAGTGGATTCCACCAAGATATGACTTTGCAGACCGATTACACTTTAATAAGCGAATCGAGATTTAACTCTTTCCGGCAATGACAAAATCTGCTAGTAAAATGAAAAATTATCGAAACCGGAATTCACAAATATTTTAGCTATTTTGAAATCTTTAATTTAAGCTTTTATTGTAAAAGCAAAAATTTACTAAAATATTATTGGTGCCATTTCCAAGTTTGGAATTAAAATTAAGTATTCCAGACCGGGCACAGTGGGCCGGGAAGGGTTAACTAATTTTGGAATTTCATTTATGAACTTGATGAGGTAATTGTATGTACTGCCGCCTCCCGGTCTAGAAGGAAGGGTTTTATTAGCTTATAATAAATTATAGTTACAATTAAAAATGCATTGTATGTTGGCTAGTCCAGCCCTCAAGCAAATATTATTTTAACCTAAATGTCACTGCTCTTCTATAAAGACACTCTGAAATTTTGTAAAACTTTGCAATTTAACTTGTGTTACTTTTAAATGTGAAGCATTTCCGCCCACGAAAGATTTTAAAGCCTATGTATCTAGAATTTAAATACTCGCTTTTATTTTATATAAAATGACGTCATTTGCATTCGCTGAAGAACTCCAGATTGGCATCTACGCAAAAGGATGAGTACAAGTCAAATTAAAAATGAGTCAGGAGATTCTACGCCAATGGATACGATTCGTAGGCAAATCTAAAAACTAGACAGACGTGGCAATCCCAAAACTTTCTACTATCTCATACTTGTTAATATTTCAAAATTCACTAGTGCCAAAATTAAATGACAATCTATGCTCATCGTGATGATTCTGAAGGCATGAAATTCCGTGCGTTAGTTCTTGAAATAGGACTACTGTGGCTATCGGGAAAATTAGAAAATAAAAGCGCCACCTGTTGGCCGATTTATATCAAAACATAAATAGCCATAATATTTATCAGTCTATACCTTAATGTGAAGTTCGATGAAAATTCTTGAATTAGTTCTTAAGAAAAAACTATTGCAGAAATCGTGAAAAATTTAGCATAGCAGCGTTACCTGTTGGATGATTGACACCAAAATGTAAACAGAACTAGTTTATATCACGGATTTACTGAAGCCGAAGTTTGATGAAAATCCGTGAATTAATTCTTGAGATAGAGCTATTGCGGGAATCGGGAAAAATGTAGCATAGCAGTCGATCAATTTACACCAAAATGTAAACAACATCAATCCATGTCAAGGACTAATTGAATCTGAAGTTTGATGGAAATCCGTGCTTTAGTTATTGAGATAGAGATGTTGCGCAAATCGTAAAAAATGCAGTATAGCAACACCAACTTTTGAGAGATTTACACCAAACATTAATCAGCATTAATCTATATTAGGAACTACCTGAATATAAATTTTTATTAAATTCTCAGCTTTAGTTCTTAAGATAGAGCTACGGTAAAAATCATGAAAAATGCATTATTAAAACGCCACCTGTTGTGCGATTTACACCAAAGTGTAAATAGCATCAATTAATATCAAGGACTAACTAAATCTGAAGTTTGATAAAAATCCGTGTGCTAGATATTGGGATACAGCTGTTGTGCAAATTGTAAAAAATGCAGTACAGCCGCCCCACCTGTTGAGTGATTTACAGCAAAAACTAATCAGTATCAATTTATATCAGGGATTACCTGAATATAAATTTTTGTCAAATTCTGTGCATTAGTTCATGAAACAAAGCGCCCACAAAATTTATGCATATATATTACAAATTTAAAATTTTTTCGCCAAAACTAACCTTTATACTATCTTAATTTTCTTATAATAATATTTCGTACTTACTTCAAATTATTAAATTAAAATCTTGTTTCTAAATCTAATCTGTTAATCCTTATGCAGACGATATAAATTCTTAATTTGCCTTAAAAAACATTAATCCAGTATGCGTAAATTTAAAAAGATGGCTCTAAATTAAAAATATTCTTAATTAAAACTTTATTCCTTAATATTCCAAATAAAACTGATTTCTTCTATGTTTTTATCAACCCTTTTTAAGAAAGTCTTATTAAATTTATTCCAAACCCATACCTTTAAAAAATATCATTATTTTATTTTATCTATTTATTTATTTTTCCGCCGTCAACGATATTTGCATATTAATAAATTCATTTCTTTTCTTTTTCTCTTAAAATTAATCATGTATAAAAATCGTCTGCCTAAGATATTTAAAATTCTGAGTCAATTATAAATTGGTTAAATAATATTTTTTTTTAAATAAATTTATCGTCTGTTTAAAATAATCTCGTAGCTGGACAAGAATTCTGTTTACATAAAATAATGATGGTTAGAGATTACAGAATGTTCCAGAACTTTCTTTTTAGTTTAAAAGGGGGAAGTCTCGAGATGAAGAGAAGATTCTTCTGTAGATTTCTTGGGTTGCTTCTTCGATGAGGACAGCTCGCTGAAATAATGATGGAATTTTGGCAAAAAGGAGCTTTTCCTTCCTCATTATCACGAATTTAATAAATGAATTTACAGCAGCCCATGACTAATTATTGGATCTTCTACATTTATTTATTATTTTTGTTTTTTCCCTCGCTTGCCATGACTGTGTGTTTCTTTTTAACCAGTGGAAATAATTCGAGTTCTCCTGAAATCGTCACATATATATGTATATGCTGTATATTTATCACATACAGGCAAAGACAGACTCATAGACATTTTGTAAAAATATGTTTTTTGGAATCTCTGACTCCTAAAACGTGTAAATCCATCAAAAACCAGGAATTAAAAAAATTTCACGGATACAATACTATTTTTTTAAAGAGTTTTTGTAAAGTAAAAGGGTAAATTAGCTTCTATTTCAAGAATTAGTGCGCGGAATTTCATGCCTTTAGATCCTCAAGATGAGCGTTGATTGTCATTTAATTTTGGCACTGTAGTAGTGAATTTTGAAGTATTAACATGCATGAGATAGAAAAAAGTTTTGGGATTTGAATCACCAGACCCCACTTCTTTTTCGTTTCCATGTTTTTGTACATTTATTCAACTATTGCTGAAGTAATCATTTTCTATAAAAACGGTGGAGTGACGATGCAGCAAAAGGGTCAATTTTTTAACATTGTACACTGTTAAAAATTTGAAACTTTAGCTGCATCGTCACTCCATCGCTTTTATAGAAAGCGGTTACTTTACTGTGTTATGGAGCATTCTCATTGGTCATAAAAGAGATATTCTATAAAAGCTGTGGAGTGACGCTGCAGCAAATGGGTCAAATTTTTAACAGTGTATCGCTATTTTGACCAATGAGAATGTGACGTAATCGTTTTCTATATAAGCGGTGGAGTGAGGAAGAGTTAAAAGAGACACCAAAAATGTAACCCTAAAATCCGCTATTTTAAACTCAAACACAACTTCGTGCTTCCGAAAAAAAGAAGAAAGCTTTTAATAATTTAGTTGAAATGTTACTTTAGAAATGTTTAAATATAGGCAGATCATTTTCGTTTCGAGAAAAAATGCTCGGCTATTTACGGCATACTGCACTTCCATCTGTTTTTTTTCCTCCATGATTCTGACCACATTTCTCCTATCTACATCCCACTTTCATCTTCATCGTAATCTTTTATCGCTGCTATGTTGTGTTTGTTTGCAATGTTGTCGGTTGTTATTGTAGCGTATATTGGGTTCTTTTGATCTTATGGTTAGACAACTTCAAACTCTTGCTCTTAGAAAAGTAGAAAATAATTTATTTACAGACTTCAGAACAACAGAGTCTTCGAAACTCACAAATATTACTGGATATTCAAAAATAACTGCTCAAATCTATCGTACAATTACAGCTTTAGACCCCAAAGACTCTTTATACAACGTCTCAACACTTAATAACATTCAAAACAACATAGTTGAAACTCAAGCAAACTTGCTTACGCCTTGTTCACTCAATGACTGACTGGTAAATAATAACAACAGCTCGCATCGCTTCTCTTCTTATATAGGCTCGTAGCATGTGCTGGAAATTTCTAGAACCTACTCGAAAAATCCACGGAATAACAAACAATGTATCAGTATATCTAAAGGGGGGTTACCATTGAGAGGGAAGGGTTACCATCGCCAACAATGGCCAAGTTTGTCGCCAACTTGGCGATATATCGCCAAATTTGGCGACCAAAATTAGTCGCCAAAAGTGACGCCAACTTGGCGATATCTTTACTATTTCGCCAATCTGCCGTAGACATACACTGAAAATAATAGACAAGTTTGCTTGATAACAGAGACAATGTAACAAAAACTAATATTAGTAAAGGAACGGAGATTAATAAGATTATTTACATTATTTTACAGTACAAACACTAACTATTTACAAAATTCGTAACATTATCTTTTTTATATAGAGCCGGGAATTTCCCTTTAATTGGTTGAGGTTGGA
This sequence comes from Maratus speculifer, assembly GCA_964019185.1. Taxonomy (NCBI): domain Eukaryota; kingdom Metazoa; phylum Arthropoda; class Arachnida; order Araneae; family Salticidae; genus Maratus; species Maratus speculifer. Next base: position 94,258,502 of record OZ025297.1, on the reverse strand, counting down.
GTTGGTGATTGTTGGCTGGCGGTGGCGAGCTCTTCGCGGAACACGTAGGGGGGGGCGTATACCGGTAGCGGCACGGTGTGTTGTTCGACTATATTTTAGTGTTGTGTTTTATCAAGTGTTCTCTTGCTTCGGTATTATTTCTCCGGTAATTTTTTTTCTTGAATTGTTTGTGCTACTGTGTGCGTTTTAGTGGATTCTGTGTGTTGTTTACGATGCCAGGCTGAGCTACGAAGAGCAGCATGGCAAATTCGGTGTCTAATATTGTAGATGACAAAATATCTGAGTATCCTCCGGTGGAAAATGTGGAGTCAATGGAAGTGGTGGAAAATAACTGGGTTAGTGACGGAGATAATAGTAATGTGGCTCGTTCGTCTATGTCGCTGGATTTACTTCTTCAGTGGGCGGCAGCAAATGGAGGTAGGCATTTAATATTTTTATACAAAGTAACGACTCGAATGCCTTTCCACAGCGTGATCCAAGAGCGGTGCAGGCAGAGATAAAAAAGAATATTACAAAGGCGGAAGATATTGATAATGTTAGATGTACGAGAAATGGGTGTATTATATTTAGCACAAAAAATGTAGACTGTGCTTCTGAAATTCTAAACTGGTCAGAGTTTTTGGGAATGTCCATTAGAGTTCTTGTGGTATGGGAAAACATTACAAATAAATTTTTGATTTTCAATATTCCGGTGGATATTCCTCTTGCCGAGTTAGGGCTGGAGATTGAGGTAATAAACTCATAAAAAATTTTTGAACTTAGAAGGTTTATACGGAACGACTCATTGAACAAGGTGTCACCAGTTTTGGTGACGTCATTAGGCACAAATCTCCTAGCTGAGGTAAAAATATGGAGCTCTATCTGTCCCATACGTCAGTTTATAGACAGGCCGCGCCAGTGCGGTAGGTGTCACAAATTTAATCATCCTACTGGTAAATGTTCCTCGGATCAGTTTTGTGTCACATGTGGTACTGTGCACACGGGCCCTTGCACATCGCCGGTTAGATGCACAAACTGTGTGGGCGACCACAGATCAGATTACTTGCAATGCCCATTCCGTTTGAAAGAAGTTGAATATTTGAATTTTGAATATTTGAAGTTTTTTGTCGTTCATGGAGGCTCGGAGAAAATTCTCTCAGAGGTCGAGCACCAGTTCTTATGCTAAGATAGCCAGTATCAAAAAATCGTACTATGAGGAAATACAGAAGATAATTGAAAATAGGACAAATAATTAAGGTTCGTGTGTTGGTGGAAATGACTACCAAACACTCAGAAAAGGCTCTGGAATCGATTGATACACAAGGAAGGTCTCCATACGGGCATACTCAGAAAAATCTGAAAAAATTACAGAATGTTCTTCTCATATAGTTATATATGTTTATAAAAAAAATTTCGGCGGAACCTCCTTATAATGTCGGTAAAAAAATAATAAAAATTTCGTTTATTTGGCGATTTATCTCCGGTTGGCGAAAAAACGAAATTTTGAAAAATACGCTTTTACGCTTCGAATACTTTTTAAAGAGAAAACTTTCTATGTTCAATTTATTTAAATAAGTTTAGTTTAAGTAATTTTAGTTTTGCATTTTTACTTTACTTTAAGTGTAATTTTGTCATATACGTTTATATGTACTTATAACAAAATGAAATTAATATATTTTATCATTTAAAACACAATTTAAATTGATTAAAATTGTTCCAAATTGAAAAATACACTGTTAAAAATCTGCTGCATTTTGTTGGAACGCACTCCCTTGCTTGTATAGAATACGGTTACTTGGCCGTGAAATGGAGCTTTCTCATTGGTTGGAATAGAGATATTATATACAAGCGGTGGAGTGCGTTGCAACAAAATGCAACAGATTTTTAACAGTGTATGACACGGTCAATTCACCGTGCTATGGAGCATTCTCATTGGTCTGAAGAGAGATATTCTATAAAAGTAGTGGAGTGACGTTGCAGTAAATGCTGCAGATTTTTAACAGTGAAATCAATTAAAATCAATTTTCAGATTCGTTAAAATCGTCTGCTTTTGGCGAGGAAATGCACTGCTCGCCAAATCTTGCATCGCTATCAGCTTTTCACGCCAATTATTCCAAACTATTTTATTTTTTTACATATCTAATAATGTAATTCCGCCGCTAATTTTCACTGATCCTTTATTACCTACATGAGTAGTTTAATTCGTATTTTTTTCAAAAAATTCTGAGTATGCCCCCAATGGAGACCTTCCTTGTCAGTAATGTCATGATGGAGCCGAGTGTCATGGCCGAGGTCAGCGATTCGCAGCCTGGGCGGAAACACCCTAGCAGAAAAGAAAACATAGGATAACAAAAAAATTATTTATGTTTTTTGTTGACTGCTGTCCCATTTTCTTTTTGGTTGACCACAAATGTTAGACTGTTTTTCTTCTAGGTTTGAGGGTTGGAATTTGCGGTCCATTTTCTGCCTGGATAAATTACTTGTGGCAGGTTTTTTTCGGCGTCTGTTTTTTGGTCTTCGAGTTTTTCGGATTTATTTATAAGGAAAAGAGAGAGAGAGAGAGAGAAAAGTATGGTTCTTGTGGGCTGGCATTTGCAAACTGCATTTTGCCTGCGTAGTTTATGTGTTGTGTTTGCTTTTGCTTTCGTTGGTTGAATTATTGGTCTTTTGCGTTATTTATGGGTATTAAAATTATTCAATGGAATTGTCGTAGTTTAATAAATAAACTTCCCTGGCTCAGTCAACCTCCCTTCTCCGTTGCTGATATTCTGGTTTTTCAGGAGACTTTCCTGTCTCCGTACAAGTTAGTCTCCCTTCCTGGGAAAATTATCTATAGGTCGGATAGGCTGGGTCGTCCAGGCGGCGGGCTGGCTATCGCTGTTAATAATAAATGGTCTTCTGTGAGTATCAATCTTCCTGTTTTAAGGTCTGAGAATGAGTTTATGAGCGACCGTTGTTTTCTTGGATCCGTATTCTTGAATATTATTCAGGTTTATTCTGGTTCCGGTCTAGTGGTTCCGGATTTGGCGATGCTCTTGTCGTGGTGTTGCGGGGCCGACTTTAATCCTGGAGAACTTCAACCTCCACCATCAGCTCTGGGGATCCCAGGTGTCGTCACAGCACGCGGACGCCTTCGTGGTGTGGCTGTGTGACAGTTCTTTTTGTTTAATGAATTCTTCTGATCCAACTCACATTGTCCCAAGTGGGGTTTGTTCGCTAATCGATCTGTCTCTTTGTTCGTCGGATTTGTTGGTGGGTTCAACTGTTCATGTAGAAGAGGATACTTATGAAAGTGACCATTTTCCAATTAACATTCATGTAGAAATCAGGACACCTCTGCAGCCAGGTTCTACTCTTTACAAATGGCCCCGCATTTGCCAGGTGGTAAATGATTCTCTGTTGAACTCTCCTATTGCTCAGTATGATTCCTTTATCGATTTAGTCAACAGGGCTATGCATCTGCATAGTCTCTCTAGGCAGCTCCCTGAAAAAAGCCTCCCGGTATGATGGTCAACTAAATGTAGTGGTTTGCTGAAGCAGAAGAGATTTTACCTTAAGAAGGCCTGCAAGCTGCTGTACACGGAGTTCTGGATAAAATTTAAACAGGCTTCAGTTAAACTTCGTCAGACTATACGGGCTGCTAAACGACGGTACTGGGACTCTGTGTGTTGCAATGCAAAAGATCCGGGTATCTTGTATAAAGTTTTCCGCAAGTTCGAGAACCGTCAGTCCGTGTCCTTTGATTCCCACCTCTGCCTGAGGCATGTTGACAACATTAGTTCCGAGGCGAGTTCTCAGTCAGAACTTTTTGCAGACCACTTCAGTGAGGCTGCGTGCCATGACCCGATTCCTCTAGCCTTTAGTGCGGATGATTCTGAAAAGCTAAACGGAAATTTCACTTTGAAGGAACTGAAGGAGACCATACGTCGGACGAAGGTAACAACTCCTGACGAAGACAAAATTAGTGCTGTGTATTTTAAGGGACTCTCTGACCACTCCTTGGAGTGCATCCTCAATATTTATAACAATATCTGGTCCACGGGCGACATTCCTCTGGGGTGGACTTCTTCTCTGATCATTCCTATTATTAAACCAGGTAAACCTAAATCTGATACCGCTTCCTACCGGCCTATTGGGCTTACCTCGGTCATGTGAAAATATGTGAAAGAATGATCGTCAACAGAATCACCAACCACCTTCATGAGAATAAAATTCTTAACCCCCAGACATCTTAACCCCTGGACAGCCAAACTGCTATCACAGCTCTCCACCTTGACATCAAGCAAGCTAAAATAGAGAAGAAATTTGTTCTAGGTATTTCGCTTGACATCCAAGCTGCCTATGATTCTCTGTATATTGATGGACTCATACTCAAATATGCTACGATTGGAATTGTGGGTCCGATCCTTCTCTGGCTTCATCATTTCCTTTCCGGTCGAATTATGAAGGTGCTGTGGAGTAATGGAAAATTAAAGTGGTAACGAAGAATGTATTTTTTATGTTCTGATTAGTGGGATTGGTATCTTTAGATATTAATCGATTAAATAATGGGAATTTGAAAAAACAAAATGCTATTATTGATGTTATTATTGAAGTTATCATTGCATTAAAACATACATTTCATTTTAGTTTTTAACCCTTAGGTATTATTAAATATTAAACCTAGTTTCATTAAGAAGAATAGATTTAAAAAGTGTTTATATATTTTATTAACTGATAAATTAATAAAAGTAATTGTAAAAATAAATAAAATTAAATATTAAAAATCTCCTTAATGATCAAAATAATTGTTAAAAACCTATTAATATAATCAGAATTAATTACAAAAATATAATGGGATTCGCAACATGCTTGGATTGAGTGGACCTCTCAATACGCCGCCCGTATCTTTAAAAACAAATTAAAGGCCTTTTCGGAAAAACGAGGCACTTACCAGGGCGGTGTCGCAACTTTGCGACGTCCCTTCGAAGTGCACTTAGCACAATGCCAAGTTTAAATTTTGAACAAGATTTTTGTTTTAGCTGCACTGTAAAAAGAAAAGATTGTTACTACGTTGACTTTAGTTTTATGAAAACCAAATATAGTTTAAGTATACACTACTTTTTTTGTCAGTACCAAATTAAGTTCATAAAAAAACTAAAAAGCAAAACAAAGAAAAAACAGTTTAGGATAAGATTTAAAAATCTATTCTGAAAAGCAATATTTTTTATTATTTAGACATCATATTTCTATGTACTTTTATGATATATCTATTTATACTTTTCTAGTATATACACAAAGAAAAAAATCTTTAATTACTTTTTACACAACCTACGTTGTATATTATTTTACAAAATCTTATTATTCTGTTAGCAATGATTTTTTAAAGAAATTTGACTTTCTACCATCAAAAGTGAGTACAGTCACCTCTCCAATGCAAAGATTTACTAAATCATGTGTTAAGAATTATTTTTGTGACGAACATTGGACTGCAAATATTGTGTAATTCAAACGGAAAATGCTACGTATTTCAAAGAAAAAAGGAAATGTAACGGAACCATGTTCTTCGGTTTGAATGACTGTTTTATAGAAGCGAAAGAAATTTTTTTCAGCGCATGCAAAAAAATTCCAATTACAGGAAAAGCTGGCATATTACAATAATTACAGGTGTTAATAACTAAATAAATAAATATAGTTTTTGTTTTCTCATTTAAAACAATTTTATAAAAACTTTCATTTTAGAAAATCACGAAGATCTGTATTAATTTTTTTCTCTGTTTTAATATTTCATGTCGAGAATTCATGAAAAAATTATGTTTTCATTGTTTTACGATTACAATTTCTATAATAAAAAATTTTTAAAGAAAAATAAAACTTATTCTTGATAATTATTCTAAATATACGTTTCTATATACATCTTTACTTAAGACAAGTTTTTCATTAAACTAGTCGTTGGGGGCCACCGTAATACTTACCCATCATATTTATGCATATATAATATATGAAAATAATACATTTGAAAACTATTTATAAAATGGATTGCAATTCCAAAACAAAATTTAAACGTGTATTTATATTTTTATTGTGCATAGTAATGCTGCATTAAAGAGTTGCTGATGAATCTCTTTCGATAAATTATACAACACGCCTAACTACTCAAGTAATACTGAATTGCGAAAAAGAAACATCCTTATAACTCCAAAAATAATAACCTTATTAACTAATAGTTTATTGCGTCGGATTAAGCGTCTCATTTCCAATTAAAATATATCTTTGAATTGAAATTTGAATGAAAAACAGGGTCATGAAAAATCGAAGAATGTGGAAAACATGATTACAGATATCTCGTCAACTAATTATTCGATCAACTTCGTTTTTTATGCAAAATTTGTGTTATTGTATTGCCTTTTACGATCACTCTTTAAAATAAAAATTTCAAAAATTTTTATATACCTTTCACCAGAACGAATTTTTCGAGAGTCCGAAAAAAATAGTTCCGGATAATCGAGGTTACTGATATTAAATAGGCTTCGTCCCATTCTTACATACTAAGTACATGCGAAATTTCAAGTCTCTATGTCAATTCGTTCGGGAGGTAGAGCGTTTACAGACAGACAGACAGACGGACGGCAAAAAGTTTTTCTAAAAATATGTTTTTCGAAATCTCCAGTGTCGAAAACGTGTAAATCCGCCAAAATTTTTTTTTCGATTTTCAAAACGATTGCAAGACTTACCCTATACTACGTATGATGGGTAAGTAAAAATGTTATGAGATGTATTTTTATATATAGCATAAGATGAAAACATAATCTCTAAATACGGAATATCTTTTTAATAAGAATGCAAATCTTGATTCCACGATTCCTCTTTTCGGATCATTGTGCGACTTAAACAATTCCTCTAAAAAAGTTTTCATGAAAATAGATAAGAAAAAAAGACATTGAAAAAGAAGCTATTCCAACATAATTTGCGTTAGGGAAGAAAAATCATTTTACCAGCATACATAACTAGTCAGATGTGGCAATCCCAAAACTTTCTTCTATCTTCTGCATGTTAATACTTCCTGAAAAATGCAGCATAGCAGCGCCATCGGTTAGGTTGTTTAAACTTAAATCTAGTCAGAATCAACTTATGTTAACTTATTACTGTTTCTGAAGTTTGATGAAAATCCGTGCATTAGTTTTTAAGATAGAGCTATTGCAAAATCTTAAAAAAATTCTGTATGAGAGCGCCATATGTTGTGTGGTGTACACCAAAAACTACACGGGGTGAATTTTTTTTATCAGGTACTAACTGAATCTGAAGTTTGATGAAAATCCATGCATTAGTTCGTGAGATACATTTATTGCGAAATCGTGAAAAAGACAGCATAGCAGCGACATCTGTAGGGCAATTTACACCAAAAATTAAACAACACAAACCTATATCACGGACTAACAGAATCTGAAATTTTAGAAAAATTCATACATTTGTTCTTGAGATTGAGCTATTGCCATAATCACGAATAGTGCATCAGTGCAGTACCACCTACTGAGCAACTTACACTAAAAGGTAATCAGCTTTGTGTTATATCAAGCATTAACTAAATCTAAAATTTTATAGAAATCCATGCATTAGTTCTTGAGATATGACTTTTGAGGAAATTGTGAATAATGCAGCATAGCAGCGCCACTTGTTGAGCGATGTACATCGAAAACTAATCGGATCTAGTTTATATAAAGGCCTAATAAAATCTAAAGTATCATTTAATTCCGTGCATTAGTTCTTGAGATAGAGTGCCCAAATATTTTTGTCACATATATACAGGCAGACTGACAGACATTTTGTAGAAACATGTTTTTTGTGTTTTCTGACCCCTAAAATGTGTAAATCCATTGAAAACCGGATATCGAAACTTTTCTCTAATCCAATGCTTACTTTTTGTAAGATAGAAAAAAATAAAAATGAAACCATCTAACAACTAAAGATATTTCTGTTGCAAGACAAATCAATGTACAAATATATCAACGCTTTATCACGCTCACCTGAAAATTGCTAACTTTCGATCTCATTCGGTCATTTCCGATTGTCCCTATTTCAGCGTTCCACTATTTTGTAACAATAACCTTCTTGATACATTTTTGTAGCATTTGCAATATATAGTACGAAGATTATTTTTTGTAAATAGCTCGATTCAAAATGGAGGTGAAAGTGAACTCTACCCCAGCGGTTTCCGATCTATAGGTCGCGACCCACTGGTGGGCCGCGGCAGTTGTTTTAGTGAGGCGCGGAAAAAACCGAAGTTTGCCATCAAAATGTATCTCTTTATTTCATCTGTCTAAAAAGATATAACAATTTTAACAGGAAATAATATTTTAAGAGAAAATCGTTAATTTTCTTCTACACTGGTGGACAAAATTAAGAGATGGAAGGGATTTTCCGAAATATCTCGAGAAATACTGGATAAAAATAAATGAAAATTGGTATGGATATAACTCATAGTATGACAATAATATGTGCAAAGCAAAAATTAAAGTGCCATTCATTGGCAAGAGTTATTGCCAACAGTCCAATGTGGACTGGAATTCATGATGAAAGATGGCAATGAAAGTGAGGCTTGTATGGTGTGTGGTCGCTTCTAGTATGGTGTGTGGTCACCTCTGACAGATAAACAGTATGCACAAGGAGTATGCATGCTGTTAATAAGAGTGTTATAGATTGCTTGTGGAAGACTCTACCACTCTTCCACCAGAGCAGTTTTTAACTCCGGAAGGGTTCTGGGTGGAGGTTGGCGTCTCGCAATAGCCCTTCCAAGAGCATCCCAAGCATGTTCAATTGGGTTAAGGTCAGGAGATTTGGCTGGCCAATCCATTCGATGAATATCCTCGCTATCCAGATACTCCTGAACCAGGCAAGCACTATGTGGTCAAGCTTTGTCGTCCATAAAAACGAATTCAGGGCCAACAGCACCCCTGAAAAGATGCACGTAGGATTGTAGGACCTCTTGCCTGTACCTCTGGGCATTCACGAAACCAGTGTGAAACACGTGAAGCTATGTGCGAGTGTCTTGCATGATCCCTGCCCAAACCATCAGTCCTCTACCAGCATAATGGTCCCTTTCGATGATGTTACTGGGAGGGTATCGAGTCCCAGGTTCCCTCCATATGAATATTCGCCGAGAATCAGATTGAAGACTGAATCTGGACTGATCTGTGAATAGAATATTAGTCCATTGGAGCTGTGTCCAGTGTTGGTGCTGTCTGCACCGTTGTGCACGCTCTCTTTTGTGGTAGGGAGTGTGTGGGATACAAATGGCGGACTTCCTGGCATACAACTCTCTTTTACCGAGCCTCCTGGCAACAGTTTTCCTTGAAATTAATGTTCCTGTGGCAGCAGCAAGGTCCCTAGACAGTTGTGTCGCTGTAGACGTCCGTTGAGGAGTATCTGGAAAGCGAGGATATTCATCGAATGGATTGGCCAGCCAAATCTCCTGACCTTAACCCCATTGAACATGCTTGGGATGCTCTTGGAAGGACTATTGCGAGACGCCAACCCCCACCCAGAACCATTCCGGAGTTAAAAACTGCTCTGATGGAAAAGTGGGAGAGTCTTCTACAAGCAATCCTTAACCCCCCTATCAACAGCATGCATACTCGTTGTGCATGCTGTCTATCTGTCAGAGATGACCACACACCATACTAGAGGCGATCACACACCATATAAGCCTCACTTTCATTGCCATCTTTCATCATGAATTTCAGTCCACATTGGACTGTTGGCAATAACTCTTGCCACTGAATGGCACTTTAATTTTTGCTTTGCACATATTATTGTCATACTATGAGTTATATCAATACCAATTTTCATTTATTTTTATCCAGTATTTCTCGAGATATTTGGGGAAATGCCTTCCAGCTCTTAATTTTGTCCACCAGTGTAGATTAATATACGAACAGAAATAAGCTTTCAGGTCCTAAATGAAATTCAACACTTCGTGCTTATGAGAATATGCTTTTCCTACTTTGCTGTTTTTGTACTGAGACAAACTGCGTGATAATATATGTTCCTATATTGGCAAACACCAGTACCAGAAATCTCATTGATTATAAAGTTAAATTTTAATAATAATTAAACTATTTTTAACTATCTTTATAATTTGTGCATTCGCGTTTGCAATGAAAGAAAGGTGGCGCTTTTCTCACTGCTATTGTTTGTAAACAGTCCCACGTGCACACGGTTATCAATGCCGGCTTCTGCTTGTGCTTGCCTTGTGTAAATTGGTCGCTTGTGGATTTTTTAAAAAGTCTTTTAATGAAAAATCGGCTTACTTTAGTACAAATTTTAAAGTTCATGGAGAGTTATAAGCGAGGTATGTGTTTGACTGAAGCGGTCTAAATTTTCGCTTCAAATCATTTAGTACAAGATAAAGTGTAAATGAGAAAACGACTTGCAGACTGAAGCTGCATGCATTCGATCAAGTATAATTAAAGAAAGTCCGTACTCTATAAGCTGTACGTTATTTAATAAGGAAAATGAATAAAATATGCTGAATACTCTAGTTGATAAAAATAAAACGTGAAAACGCTGTGTTTGAGTTTTCTTATACTATTACAGGTAAGTGCTGTTTTGTTTATTTCATACATCGTCTGTAACATTTCAATTTACTCTGCATGTATTTTTTAAAATATTATATTTAATTTTAAAGGAATGTTTTATAATCGAACAAGACTTTTCAATGCATTTCAAGAAAATTTAATGCAGTATAAGATCATACAGCTATCTATTATGCATGGTGTTAAGTAAATTAGAAATTTAATGGTGTAAGGAGATTAATTTAAAGAAAATTTTGGTATTTTGTTTTAGTATTTGAATACATTTCCCCCCCACAATATTAACGTTATGGCACATTAAGCATCTATTGTCACCTAATTCTACAGCAATAAGATTTTTTGTTTTATGTTTGTGTTGTAAGATGTAAAAAATAATAAGCATTTTTTAAAAATTAAAAATGAATGTTTATGATTGCTTTTTTATGTTAAGGCAATGAATTACTGTTTAGTGTTTATATTATTTCTATGTCTATTGTAATATTTTATTTATTTATATTTTTTTACTCTAAAAAAGAAAATTATCTGTTGTGCTTATTTTATAAAAAAGAGCTTTAAATATTTTCATTATTCAAAGAAAATTTTTATGAAGATGACCATTATATTAAACTTTTAAATGAAATATTTTTTAAACCTGGTAAAATCTTGCTTTTTAGACATGTATTGTACTTAATTGGTTTAAAAATTTAGCGGTCAAAGAATTTTTTTAATAGTTTTTTTTTTATTTATTTAATCCTCAAAACATTTTTAGAAACTTTGCAAGTTATGTTTATATTTTATTTTAATATATTTTCACATCGCAAAGAAAGAAGAATAATAATAATAATTTATGGGTTTTTTTAATAATCTGATATAGATTATTAGTAAATTATAACAAACTGTGATACGCGACGAAAAATCGGAGTTTCTGCTGATCAAAGATTTGTTGTTCTTTGCAGAGGCGACAAATATTTTATTTTTTTCAATTTGCGAATAAATGAAAGCTTAGTTCTTGATTTTCCAATTTTCTAGAGTTGTATTGTGGCACACAGCAAGATATATTATCGCTTTTTGGTACTTTTATTTATGTTTATTAAGAATTTAGTATCCCAAATGATATCTGACACGCAGTAATCAATGATGACGCGATGAAAGAAGCAGGGGTGTTGTAGTTCCCCTTTAGATCACTAGAGGGCGATCATTTTGTTACAAACGCGAATTGCTTTAATTACTATTCACTTACACACATTAAGATTACCGATTCTTCTTTTTGTTGATAATGTATCTTCCGTACGAAAATTTGCGTTTTTGGTAAGATAGAATAGCCGAGCGTATAGCGATCGTACAAAAATTGCTATACTGATATATAACTTTTTCTTGGGTGGGTCGCGAATTTTTTTTTTTTTTTTTCTTTTATTGAAAGGTGGTTTGCGAAAATTTTATTCACTGAAAGCTGGGTCGCATACAAAGAAAGTTTGAGAACCGCTTCTCTACCCTATCCAGATACTCCACTGCGCGCCCTAACAGACCTGAGAACTAATTCACGTTTCTTTCTGTTACGAGCGCATCACTCATTTAATGGGCATAAGTAATGAAGCTTGAACTTTTCATAATATTAAAATCTTTCTTTTCTTTTTTTTTTTCAAAAGTTACGGCATAATTTTAAGCACTTTTGGGGTTTTTTTTTTATCACGATTTTATGTATTCATCAGCAATACCTTTGAAATTACCATGTTTTTTCTTTGACTCATATTAATATTTTTATAATTAAAATAAAATGTGGGATGAATTTAACTAAAATATGTAGGTGTTTAAATTAAAATTTATAATTCATGCATGATATTAACTTTGTCCTTTTTTTACAAGAGAAAACCGAATTTAAAAATATCTACTCCGTACTCTGAGGGAGGAAAACTGTTTCTAATACAAAATACTATAATATTGTATTCATGGGCAGGCAACTGGATTAAACGTAACAGAGAAGGGCGTTGCCTCTTCGTCCAATTGTAGAACTCCATCAGATATTCAGTATACGAAAATATTCTTAAGGGAAGACTCTACTGGGACGCCACGGCTACTCCCTTTAATTTTTCTCTAACATTTTATACTCATTTATTGTATATGTTACCGTTAAAGCGAATAATCCGTTATTTCATGAAATAATTAAGCAAGTCCGTTAAAGTGTGTAAAATTATGATATTCTACCATTTAACTACTTATTTTATAGGATAACAATTGTCTAACCGTTAAAGTTTTAACACTAAAATGACGGCAAGGGGCCATTTTGGCCAAACGAATATATTTCGGTTCGACCCATAATTTTTTTTTTATAAAATGAGTATGAAATGCGTAAAAGAAATAAGGGTTAATTAAATAACTTACAGCGTTTTAAATACAAATTCTGGTATGAAATATTTCTATAAAACTTGAGAAGAAACTCCCGTCTTTCTAGTGTTAAAGATTAAAATTTTTTTTTAATGGACATTAATAAAAAATTATCGAAAATTTATTAGGAAAAAACTATTTAAATTATTAAATACTAGCTGACTCGTTCGGCGTTGCCCGTGTCCGTGATAACCATAATGCATAGAAGGGAAAAAAAACCTATAATATTGAAAAAAATGAAAAAAATCCGATTCTAAAAGCACAACAACTCAAAAAATCGTTACAAAATTCTTCGAAAATCGCATTAATTATTATTAAAATTCAAAAATCATAGCAGACGAAATTTAGTATATTAGGCTAAAAGTTTGAAACAATTTCCAGTCTATCAGTTTATCAGTGCCAAAAAATAACCGCAAATTGCGAAAAAATACTAAAAAATTGCATTAAAAAAGTCGTTAAAAATTCAAAAATCGCTAAAAGAAAGAAACCGTGTATCTTTTCCTAATGTGAAAAAATCGCCTCGAAATATAAAAAGAACGCTAAAAATTGACTAAAAATTTAAATAAAAACATCTAATCAAAAAATCGAAAATCGGACTTCGAGGTGCAAAATTTCATATACAGAGGTGCCATACTTTCAAAATTTGTAACTCTATGTGTAGCGGCCTCTCCAGAATAGCGTTGACACATTAACAAACTTCCCTCTTTAATATCATAGATAAATACAGTTTATTATTTCCTTAATAAAAATAATAATTTTACACATTAACTAGATTATTTTTTGACATTAACATGAATATTTACAAGTTCTGAGTATAAAAATGCAATAAAGATGAAAAAGCGTTGTTAATTTATAAATTGAAACTGCGTAACTGATAAATTTTTCTATAAAATAGCATAAGAATAGTCGATTTCCTTTGAATATATATTTTTTAAACATAATTTTAAAATATTGAATTAATTAAACTAATATTTATTAAGTAATGCCTTTTTTCCCCATAAAACTATACAAAAACATATTTTATGGAAAATAAAAATGCACATTTTGTGAAATTGAAAGAAAACAGCTTCCAATTTAGTTTCTCAAAATTTATAAGAAATATACAAAAAGCACCAGGATCATAAAATGTACACTCTTTTTTTTCTCTCTCTCTACAAAAAATAACTTTTGGATTTAAAATTTTTTGTCAAAAAGGACGTTCTAAACGTGCATGTATACCTCAAATCAACGGTTGGCAACCTCTGTGGTAGGAAGTCGAACTGTCAGGTGCACGTGAATGTAACATCGGTATTTGAGGAAATCACAAAAACAGTTTAGCAAAAAACACATAAAGGAAATTGATAGTTTTAGATTGCAAAGTTAGTCTCATGTGTAAATCCAGTACGTCGTAATTAAATAAGGGAAAAGGCCCAGTGTTCCTAATGATTCAATCATATGCTTGGCAGTGGGCGGAGCTAGGTAGGTAGCTCCGACCACTGCCAAGCATATTGCATGTATATTTAGACGTTAGGGTGGAACGAAAAAAATGCAAAAATTGTTTTTCATCTAGTAATACCGCAGAAAAGTTGAGAATTCAAAATTCTAAATATTGAAGTAAAAAAATGGAATAAAATCGGTTTATATTTTCCGGTAACGTATGTTTCGATTAAAGTTAGCCGAAATATGGGAAATATTCACATTATTACAATTTTCACGAATGTAATAGCTGAAATTCTTATGTTTTATAATATAAAAACATAACGTTGAAATATTATTAAATTTTATCAAAATCTTCCGTTCGCGCATATGTTCTAAAGCTGTAAAGAGCTACACTTAAATATTGACAAGCTAAGTAGGATAAAGGATTATCCTAAAAATGTGATTCTAGCCAACTTTCGGAGCATAAGAATAAATTTTTGATTTTAATTGGTTTGATATATCTTTTTCATTTGAAGGTAATGAGAGGGGTACACGAGGTGCAGGCTTTAATCAGAGATTGCCAATATTTTGGAGTAATAATCGTAGCCTTATTTAAATTCTGAGTTTCTGCCACAAATGAGTCGAAAGTTACTATTCGGAAATAGTCGTAAATGTGTGCCCGGATATAAAAGTTCCTTATAAGGTCATGTTCTTCTTATTATTGATTTTTTCTTGTTTTACCTATAAGTTCGGAATGCGTTTATCATGTATCTGATATAAATGCCTGAACCTAGGAACAGATGTATTGAAATTCTGTAACAACTTTTGGTGAAGATGCTTTAAATTCCTTCCCAGTTTAAATGGTCAGATGTCGGTTGTAGAGATATTGTTTGTAAAAAATGCATCATTGCATGAAATACACAAAATTTAAATAATGGAATAATTGTAGTCTAATTCCTTCAAGCACAAAAACAAATGTTTTAAAAATTATTTTATTCATACCACTTAAAATAGCAGATTTTGTATTAAATATTAAATCTAGCTCAATTCTATTTCACAATACGGATAAATCAGTTATACAGATTCAAATAATGAGTGAGCGCCCATGGGGCAGTAAGACTCCGCATTGTGAATTAGCAAAAGCCGTGCTATGTTTGGATTCGCGAAGCATTTTTTCATAAGATAAATATTTGAAAGTAACATTATTTTTTATATTATTTTTGCATCTTTATTTAGCAAAAACACCATCTTATGTTTTGGCGCATTTAAATTTTAGAAATATAAATTCAGCCAAATAACTAAGAATTTCCTCGAAATTTTTTATTTATGATATGAGGCTGGTATAAATAAAAATACTTTTGAAGCAGAATTTTACAAAATACTTTTTTAATTTTTAACTAAAAGTTTTAAAGATGATTTTACATTTTCCAGTGGCCTCTGGGGTTTCTCAAAGGATTTGAAATATATTTTCAATCTTTGTAATTCACATCAAATAATCTTTGATAGCAACCTTAGAATACATTTAAAAAAATTGGTTGCCTGTAAAGTCGGTATACGGGTGAAAGTTTTACGTGACAACGACTTTGAGTTGTAAAATAATTTTAATGTGAATATTCATTCGTATAGTAGGAAGAAGGATGAAATAATAGTAACAATTTAAAACATTTATTTATACAAAGAATTATATTTAAAACATTAATTTATACAAAGAATCTCGCACTGAATTTCATATTAACAAAATTTTATTTTTACCTTTACACATACATACGTATTTATATACAAATATACATACAATAACTTGCAATACACTGTGTTTGTTAAACACATTTTACTTCATGTTTATTGATGTCAAATGTTGAATTTTGTAAACAGCATATTAAAGAATTTTTCAATGAGCAGAATATAACTAAAGTAAAATGGCTTTCACTAATCACATATCATTAGTTTTCCATAATATACCACCGAATTACGAAATAAACTACACTTATTTTCTTTGTACTTTATACTAATAACTAATACATAACGTATTTCGTCTTAGTTTGATACTATCTAAAATTCCTATTAAGCACCGCCCCTTCCTTGCAGCGAATTCACATTCACGTTCAAAAAATGGTCCCACAAGTGACCGGAAAAAGTTAAGAGAAAAGTGAGCGCGTATCGTGAGCGGAGCGTAACGTAACGTAACGCAGTTTCTTGAAGTGTCTCCCGGCAAACCAATTTACAAGACGTTGTCACGTCAAAATGTCATTTCTACAAAATCTTTTTTTTTTTTTTTTTTTTTGAAAAACATTTGAAATTTTCTCTTGTCGATACTAAGAACTATTAACTGTAAATTTTTTCATTCGGATTTCTTCTTTTTTTTCTGCATACCTGCATATGAAAATTTTTTATATTGTAGAATCTCTCGTAAGGAAATTTTCTATTAAATGCTAAACCTTGAAGGGTTTTCACTCTCGGCAACGCTACGTACGTTAAGCCAACTGATGTCTCTTTATCCCCAATATCTACTACTGCTTTATCTAGCGTCAAACCTTGGGATTTATGAATTGTAACTGCAAAAGCTAATTGCAAGGGAAATTGTTTTCTTCAGCAATTTATATTTCCATTTTTCCAGAATTTTTTTATCGGTGGAATCGGAACGCAGCCATTCTCATAAGTTGAATGACTGTAGTTTTCAAACTTTACCATTATTATTCGCGGCATCTGGTCTGGTGGCCCGTGATTTTTTTCATAAATAATGTCTGAAACATAACCTAAAGCACCGTTTACTAAACCTTTTTCAGTCCACAGATTAGAACGCAACATTACTTTAGACCCAATGGATAAACAAAGAAATGGTTCAAGTCCATTTGTCATTTCAGAGTCGGACAACTTTGCTTTGGTGCAATTGTGAAGAGATTGAATCAAGGCAACGGGTTGACGCAGTTCCTTTAATTTTTCATTATTATATTCTTTTACGTCTTTATTCGTTGAAAACAGCCTTATTGCATCTTTAAAAAAATTCTGCTCTCTTTTTGAAAGAGATTGTAGGCTTCGATTCATTAATATTTCATAAACTTCAATAGTGCATTCTCCATTGCTAATTCGATCAAGTATGCTGCAAAATATTTGTTGAGTTTCATCTTGTCGGAAGGATGATGACAAAAAAAAATATTTGTGAATAGTCGAAGAAAATAACAATTGTCCTTCCAAAAGAAATTCACTTCCTTGATTTTTGTCACTATAAAGAGGCCTATCGTTTACTGGAGGTAGTTGTTTGATATCTCCAAATAAATATAAGAACATTCCACCAAAAGGTTCATCTTGTTTCGATGGCACGGCACTACGTAATCGTAAATCTATTTTTCGTAAAAGACTGCACCCAATCATACTCATTTCATCTATAATTATGAATTTACAATTTCGAAACTCCTCTTGAAGTTGACCAAGCGAATATGGTCTCTTAACTTTTGATTTAGTCCCAATAAAAGTTTGGAATGAATTGTTGATCCATTTATATTGACTGCGGCAACACCAGTTGGTGCAAGCAATTGAAAAGAAGATGGACCAAATGTTTCATTTAATCGAGCAGTGAAGTAATGTATTAAAGTACTTTTTCCAGAATCTGCTTTTCCTTGGACAACAATCCTTTTTATCGGCATTTCCCACCTATGACTTTGCAAGAAATTGAGCTGTTCTTCAAAAATATTTATTATACTTTTTTGTTCATGGGAAAAGTCAAAATTTGGCATATTAGAAAGAACAGTGACACGATCACTTTTTTCACTCGCTTTCAATTTTTCATTTTCAATAAAAATCTCTAATTTATAAAGCAAATCTTGATTTTGAATGGTATGCCAATTATACTTTATATCAATGTCCCTTCTGCCCAAATCTAATTCATCCTGGGCATTTTTTTGTCTTGAAGCGACATTCATCCAGTCAAATGGTTGATCTATTTCAGTAGATTCTATTTCTTCAAATTCTTCCTCATCTTCTAAATTTTGCAACAGGTATTCTAAATCCAGTCTCTGGATTTCATCTTTCTCAAAATGCTGTTCATATATAATTTTCCATGAAGTATTATTTGGATTAAAAATTTGAAAATCGCACCAAGGAATATGCAGCATAACTTGTTGCTTATAGAAATCTTCATTATTTATATTATTGAGATCATATTTCAATTTCGGTGTGATTCTTGGGATAAATGGTTTTTTTCTGATACTTAAATTTGCACCGCGTTTATAAACATTTGTGCAATAATTCTGCAAAGACATATTTTCAAATCTCACTGGGCGTTGTTGATACTTTTCCAAAATATTTGAAACGGATATGCTTCCATCCTCTTTATTCATATCTAAGTGTTCCCAAGCATTGCTTGCTAAATTAATGGTGACAAACTGACGAGATGACTTATACAAAGGCCATCCCATTAACACCCAAAATATTTCCTGGGCAGAATAATCACGTTCGGCACACATTTTTATTAATATCTTCTGAATTATCTTTTGAATATTGATATTATCGCGTGATTCATGAATTGTTTGTCTGATGAAATCTTTCATCCCTTCAGATCGGGATTCACCTTTGCTAGCATATTTAGCAAGATATTTTAGAACTGCGTGAATGGAAATGACTGCTTGACAATCCATGTTTGCTCGCCAAATTTTTAAAATCTGTGGGCTATGACTGTTTAAATAAGAACTATTTCTTTTTGAAATGAATTCGGGATCATTATTAATGAACTGAATCTTACTTTCGCAAGAACATTCTTTGGGAAATTTGAAACGACATGTGAGTTCAGAAGAATCTTTTTTCTTTCTCTTACAATACGCTTTAGAGCATTTATGCATTTGTACTGCATGTATTAAGTGATTATAGTCTGCAGATTCATCAGGCACATCCGTAAAATGAAATTTAGAGGGATGTATATCATAAACTTGATTAGGATCTGGTTGCCAAGTCGATATGAATTCGTCAAAGTATTTTACAATTTTACGTATCTTTTCATCATCATTTGAACTAAGATTGTTTACATCAAGAGCATCTTCAAACCAAAAAAAGACCATGCATGTGAGGACTACCTCTATGTTGAAACTCAATACGAAACCAAAAGTCTTTGATTTTTAAATATTTCTTGAAAAAGTGTTCCATAAAAAAATCCAACCGCTTATGAAAAAAATAGGCAACTATTAAAGGATTGCAACTCAGCAATTTCGATTTTCTGATGAATTCAGAAATTTGGTTACAATTAGTGTAATCATAGTCTGGATCAATGATGCGATAAATTTCAGGCCAGTATAAATCAGCTGCGCTAAGTGTAATGAAAACAGTAGGCGTTCCCAATTCCTCAACCATGTCTAACAATTTTCGTGATCTGATAAACCAATAAGAGCTCGATGATCTTAAATTAGTGTTGAAAGATAAAATCGATTTGTACAATCTAGGATCTTTCTGCAACCGTTCCTGGAGTTTTTCAACTGTTTCAACATCATGTAGGCGAGAATTTTTTTTTAATACAAATAATTCCATTTTGTAATGCTGTCCAACGCATTATACTATTGAAAGCAAAAAATATAAATCTTGGATGCCGTGCAAATCTTCCATCGTCATATGTCATCAGAAATTTAAAGTATTCTTTTGGTGTAATTTTACGAATTCTAGCATCTCTAAGATCCCCTCTTCCTGTTGGAAATAATGTTGGGAAAGCTCTACAAATATATCCATCACATGAAAATTCATTTATAGGCTTAGTACTTATCTGAGGCCAAGGAATGACACTGCATTCATCATTCCCTTCTTTAACTCCTAACATACTATTTATTGCCCCTCGATTAGATTTAAAAGTTACATTTGGCGCTCCGGATTCGTATATATTATTTGTCCATGAACAATGATCATCTAGAGGATTCAAAGTTTTTTCAACTGATGGTACAGATATCTGCTGCTGCTTTTGACTGAGTATTATTCGCTGAAAAATATTTTCATTTTCGGGTAAACTTTGCAAATTATTTTCGTCAATAATAATGTAACGATACTAAGGATTGTTTTCCTTTAGATATTCTAATGCAGATTCAACGTTTTTACGATTTACTATAAAATCTTTAAATCCTTCTCCATGTTCTCGTCTAACGAAAATGTACTGTGATATGGTATCTATGGAATGGGGTAATAAAGTGCAAAATTCCGTAATGTCTTGATGGAAATTAATGACTTGCCCACTGTATCCAAGTTGACCACCTTTAATCCGATAAACAGTAATGATTGGATGAATTTGAGCAATTAACTGTTCTTCAACGAAAGTTAAATTCTTTAATACTTCCGGTTGTGTACCTGGATTCATATTATTAGCTACGGAAAAAATATATACTTCGTTATTCACAATGTATTTATGGCAAGACTCACAAGATCCGTCAGATTGTATATGTATGTCAAACCAACGACGATGGCAAATTTTACAAAAATATAATTTTAAATTTTTTTTGGGCAGCTTCGAAATTTAAAGCATATTTCCTTGCACATGCATTATCTGTCAGAAGAGGTTCGTCATATCGTTGCTTTTTATGCTGATGTCTAGCCTCTTGCCTTGAAGCTAATTCATGTTTGCGTTCGTTCCGGCCGGTAAGAGTTCTTTTTCTCGGCATTTTTAAATTACTAATGCATCCCAGAAATTATTTATAAACGTAGATAATATATTTAATTTGGTTCAATACCAAACTTAAGAAACTCACCAAACTTAACTAAATATTCACTTTAAATACCAATATAAGAATTAATTTTACTTGTTTACGATTCTTTTGTTGCCACTTCACCAAAGTAAATACCTAAATAAATAAATCATAATATAATTCTTTTAAAATCCGTAAGTATAAACTGCGTAAATAATTTTGGCAGAATAATGGAAATATTTTTTATTTAATACATTAATCGTGATTCTATCTATAATTAACAACCCCATGGTTTATTTCCATTCTTAAAATAAAAAGACACGGGTTAAATTTTTTATTTGCAAACGATTTTTGAGGAATAGTGAAAATATATTTTATTTAATTAATTAATCATGTTTCTATCTATAATTACTAACCCCATGGTTTACATTCCTTTTGAAAATAAAAAGATACGCGTTCAGTTTTTTATTTGCAAAAATGCGTCCATAATAGAAAAACATGTAGAACAAATTAATTATTAAAATAATATTTTTTAAAGGTTATTTTGTAAAAAAAATAACATTGTGCAAATCTACAAATCATAATTTATTCTTATGTTTAATTTCAAGTCAAAATACTCAACAGTTTTTTCATAATGTGTACGACAAATTGTAATTTGAGTGGCCTAGTAGAGGATTCGCTTCGCTCATCCTAATAATAGAGCATATATATAAATGGAGGGAGCATGCATTGTAAGTTTCCCTATACAGAGAAGGTCCAACATTGGGGGGGGGGGGGATTTTGACATCAGTCACGTAAAGAAACGTTACGAGCATTTGCCAAATTGAACTGTTTCTCCGAAAATTGAAAATTGCTGTGACAGCGATTTCTTTTTGTGCTTATTTTGAAAATCTTATATTTCCCCAATAATTTTACTTACCCATCATACGTAGTATAGAGTAAGTCTTCCAATCGTTTTTAAAATCGAAAAAAAAAATTGACGAATTTACACCTTTTAGACATTGGGGATTTCGATAAACATATTTTTAGAAAAAAAAAAATTCCGTCCATCTGTCTGTAAACGCTCTATCTCCCGAACAAATTAAGATAGAGACTCGAAATTTTGTATGCATTTAGTGTGTAAGAATGGGACGAAGCTTATTTAATATCAGTAACCTCGATTATCCGGAACTAATTTTTTCGGACACTCGAAAAATTCGTTCTGATGAAAGGTACATAAAAATTTTCGAATTTTTTTATTTTAAGGAGTGATCGTAAAAAGCAATAAAAGAACACAAATTTTGCATAAAGAACAAAGTCGATCGAATTATTAGTTGCCGAGATATTTGTAATCCTGTTTTCCACATTCTTCGATTTTTCATGACCCTGTATTTCATTCAAATTTCAATTCAAAGATATATTTTAATTGGAAATGAGACGCTTAATCCGACGCAATAAACTGTTAGTTATTAAGATTATTATTTTGGGAGTTACAAGAATGTTTCTTTTTCGCAATTCAGTACTACTTGAGTAATTTGGCGTTTTGTATAATTTATCGAAATAGATTCATCAGCAACTCATTAATAGAGCATTACTATGTATATTAAAAGTACTTAAATATACGTTTAAATTTTCTTTTGGAATTGCAATGCATTTTATTAATAGTTTACAAATGTTTATTTTCATATATTGTATATGCATATATATGATGGGTAAGTATTAGGGTGGCCCCCTACGACTAGTTTTGTTGTAATATTGTTTTGGCAAACATCGAAGTCATATCAGGTAGCTTCGATACATTGAGAATTTATTTATAATTGCAAAATATAACCTCATTAAATATGCAAATTGTTTTCATCTATTATTTTACCAACAATTGTGTCCGAAAAAAAGAATTAATCTTTCCTAAAGAAATAAAACTTATATGAGAAAGATAATAAAAGGTATCACCGTGAATTAATTTTGAATATCAACTATAAAATCATGCTCATAATAAAAATACTTTAAATTAGCAACACAGAAAACTAAAAAACCTGTTAAAGTATTTTTATTTTTACAAAAAAAAAAAAAGACATTTTTAATACATAAGTGTAACACTTATCTCATACATTTCCAAAGTATATATAAAGGAAAACATAAGTATTGTATAATAAATTATAATTAAAATTAAAGGAAGACAAAAAAATTTGTTTCGTTTTTGGTCCAAAATCTGAATTTCGGCAAAAATGCTGCTAAAAGTTCGACCGGATCGACACTCAACCGAATCTTTCTGTATTCCAAAAATCTTTTTTCTTCTTTCGGAAATTTTAAACTTTATTCTCTGATTTTAGCTGTATTGGCTGAAATGAGTCATCACTATGAACTTCTCTATTTATAATGATCAGTCATAACTTGACTCAAGACGTGAATGCAAATTATAAAACAAGCAATGTATGTATGGTTAAATTTTGAAGCTGCAGATTTAACAGCAATATTTCATATTTGAAAAAAAACTACTGAAGTGCTCCATATACTCTTTGAAAGCTCTAGCAAACAGATGATCTCTTATAAAAATCATTATAAAAGATAAATTGAGTTTTTATATCAAAAAATTTTTTTTAATGAGATGAAATTCGTATAATTAAAAATTTATTCTGTATTGTTGATGAATTAATTACATTTTGTTTTATAAGAAAAAAATGGTCAGAGGCAGATTATCAACTTATGTCACACGTCCCATACAGCACACTTGGTTTCAGCGATGTCTCAGAGCCGTCGCGACGTCCCTTTATCATCACATCTCAGAGTGATGTAACAAGAGCATCTCTGAGATGATAAAGCAGACTGTCATTGAGACGATCTCCTGCGACAAACAGGAGACGAGAGCTCTGAACGCGGGCTGTCGTTTTGGCGGAGGGACGAGTACTTCCAGTTATTTGCGCATGTGCAAATTTAATGGCGTCAAAGAAGAATTCGTAGTGAAGTTAGGTGTGTTTGTTTTTGTTGTTCGCGTTCCAGTTCCATGTGATTGCTCCTCCGTCTTTGGATTTTTTTATTATTCAGTGTTGAAGTTTAAATTCACACTATCCTAAAAATTACTATATTTATTAATGATAATTATCATTTATAATTTAAAGTATATCCAACTTGATGAATTGTCTCTTGCAGTTTTGAAAGTACTACATAACTGTATTCATTTTTTTTTCCCGCACTGAGAACTATTATAAATAATAACTTTTTGATAAAAAGTTTGATTACTGTTGTTATTTAATTGCAAACTTATTAAAGAGATTATACTATATGTGTTTTTATTTGACGATATCATTTGTAAGTATTATAAAATAAAATTTTGTTTGTTGTTTATTTTTCGTACTTTATTTAGAGTGAATTTTAATAGTATCGAAATGTAATTAACTATTCATTTACTACAAAACTTGTGAAAGATTTGCATAAAAAAAATCTATTTAAATGTATATTGACAATCACTGTAATTAAAAAAAAAAAAAAAAAAAAAAAAAAATGTTTTTTAAAAATATTTGTTTAGAAGAGTTGAATCATGAAAGGTAAGTGCTGTAATTTATTAAATTTATTATCCTGTATATTATCCACAGTATTTTGCTAATAATACCTTTAGCTTTGGTAAATTATAGCTTTGCTAAATTATATCTTTGTCTAAATAATTCAATAACCCAATGCTCATGCTCAAGTTTTATGCCCTTTTGGGTTTAAAAAAAATAATTTATGTGTTTATGTAATGAAAAAAATAACCCATTCAAAATACAGACTAAAGAAAACTCATATTGCAAATAAGCTTTGCTTGTTTCTGTATGTGTGTGTGTGGGGGGGGGGGAGGATAATTAATTAAAAAATATGCATATTGAATAAACATGTACAATTAATTAATAATTATGTATATTTATGAATGTATTAATTATATTTAACCATTTCTGGGGAATTTCCGTTTTCGTTTTCGTTTTCACCGAAAATAGGAAATTTACGGAAATTGAGTTTCGGTCTGAAAAACTTGTTTCGATCGTTCCTTAATTAAAATACTATTTTAAAGACTACTTTATTACATATGTTTCTCTAGGTTACAATGTTAGAATCTTGCGTTTGAATGCATTTGAAAAACAATATTTTATTGACTTTTTCTCAGTCTCAATAATAATTTAATTTGAAAGTTTCTTGTATAGTAGCTGTATAGTAGTTTGAGAGACTTGGAGGAGCTTGCCAAATCCCTTTTCAAGACAAAAACGGAAATATCTTACATAATTCCAAAAACTTTGAAATAAATAACCTAAACTACATTAATCATAAAAAGGCTAAAAATATAAGTGTCCAAAAAATTATAATGAACCTATATTAAGGCTCGAATTTGGGGGGGGGGGGCTGTACACAACATGCGTATCGAAATTACGCGAAACTTTTCATTTTGAGCATTAAAAAATGAATTAATTTCATATTATGCCAATATACGAGTAATATTTAAAGGTATATATGCACTTGTGAAATGTTATAAGTCGTCTTATGACAAATCTTCCCTTGCATCTAAATGCAGCGCAATATTTGGCCATTTTTTGTCCCAATAACACGAGCATCTCCATACAAATACATGTAAAAAAGTTCCCTAGTTGGAAGGAGCGTCTACCAGTCACGTGGTTTAAATGATGGGTCAAGTTTTTTTGGGGAGTGGCTCACTCCATTAATCTTTACTCTGAGTGTGAGTTTGGTTTGGTTTGGTTTATTTTGTGTCGGAAGATAAAATTGAAACAGTATTTAAATCTATCAACATCTTCCAGTCGCGCATATGCTCCAAGTTGTAAAGAGCTTAAAATTGGCAAGCTAAGTAAGATAAAGAATTGTCGTTAAAATATAATTCTTGCTAATCTTTGGAGCACAAGAATTTTTTCTGTATTCATTTATTGTGTTGCATCTTTATTCATGGGCAGATAATGACAGGCGTACAAGAGGTACACATTTCAATCAGAGATTGCCACTATTTTCGAATAACAATCGTAGCCTTGTTTAAATTATGATTTTCTGCCACAAAGGAGTCGAAAATTACTATTCGGAAATAGTCGTTAATGTATGCCCGTATATTAAAATTTCTGTATAAGGTTTTGTTCTGCTTGTTATCTTTTGTTCCTGTTTTACCAAGAGTTCGGAATACGTTTTCCATGATATGAATGTCCGAACATAGGAACAGATTTATTGAAATTCCATAATAATTTCTGGTGAAACTGCTTTTAATTTCTACCCAGTTTAAATTGTCAGATGTCGGCTGTTGAGCATTTCGGAATAAAAAATAATCATCATATGAAATACTATCAATGCAAATAGTCAAACAATTGTAGCCAAATTTCTTTCTAAAACATAAACAAATGTTTTAAAAATTATTCTACTCACACCACTTAAAACTAGTCGTTGGTGGCCACCGTAATACTTACCCATTATGGATATGTGTATGGGGGTAAAACATGTGAAAACTAATATACAATGCATTGCAATTCATAAACAAAATTTAAATATTGTTAATATACATAGTAATGCTATATTAAAGAACTGCTGATGTACCAATTTCGATAAATTATATAAAACGCTAAATTACTCAAGTAGTACCAAACTGCGTAAAAGAAGCATCCTTATAACTCCAAAAATAATAATTTTGTTAACAAACAATTAACTGTGTCGGATTAAGCGTCTCATTTGCAATTAAAATATACTTCTGAACTGGAATTTGAATGAAATACAGGATCATGAAAAATCGAAGAATGTTGAAAACAGGATTACAAATACCTCGGCAACTAATAATATGATCGACTTCGTTCTCTATGTAAAATTTGTATAATTTTATTGCCTTTTATTTCCATTCCTTAAAATAAAAAAAATCGAAAAATTTTATATACCTTCCATCAGAACGAATTTTTCGAGAGTCCGAAAAAAATAGTTCCGGGGAATCGAGGTTTTTGATATTAAATAGGCTTCGTCCCATCCTTACATACTAAGTACATGCAAAATTTCAAATCTCTATCTCAATTTGTTCGGGAGATAGAGCGTTTACAGACAGACACACAGACGGACGGCAATTTTTTTTTTCTAAAACTACGTTTTTCAGAATCTCCACTATCTGAAACGTGTAAATCCGTCAAAAAAATTTTTCGATTTTCAAAATGATTGCAAGACTTACCCTATACTACGTATGATGGATAAGTAATATAAAATTTTATTTTATATGAAGTAGTCACCATAGTTTTTCATTACTTCAAATAACGAGTAAGCGCCTATGTGGCAGTAAGTATCCTTGTTGTTAGGATGAGCGAAGCGAATCCTCTACTAGGCCACTCAAATTACAATTTGTCGTACACATTATGAAAAAACTGTTGAGTATTTTGACTTGAAATTAAACATAAGAATAAATTATGATTTGTAGATTTGCACAATGTTATTTTTTTTACAAAATAACCTTTAAAAAATATTATTTTAATAATTAATTTGTTCTACATGTTTTTCTATTATGGACGCATTTTTGCAAATAAAAAACTGAACGCGTATCTTTTTATTTTCAAAAGGAATGTAAACCATGGGGTTAGTAAATATAGATAGAAACATGATTAATTAATTAAATAAAATATATTTTCACTATTCGCGTTTGAAATGAAATAGACGCCCTCTCGCGGACAAAGTCTGAAACGAAATAGAACTGATACCGTGAGCATCTTCCGCTGAAATCAGTGTTTAAAAAGCCGATAAATAAATAAACAGTTCTATAATAAATAAATAAATAAACAGTTCTATAACGCATGCAACGTTGGGTTCTTTATATTAAAATTATCTAAAATCAAAATTTTATACACAAAGTTTAGATCTATAATATAAAAAAGTACATTTGACTTACTCATGGCAAAATAACATGATAGCACATGGAACAAACAACACAACGTAAACAAACGATTATCAGGTCTATACAACGCCACCTTTCGGTCATTACAAACGCGAATTCCTCAAAAATCGTTTGCAAATAAAAAATTTAACCCGTGTCTTTTTATTTTAAGAATGGAAATAAACCATGGGGTTGTTAATTATAGATAGAATCACGATTAATGTATTAAATAAAAAATATTTCCATTATTCTGCCAAAATTATTTACGCAGTTTATACTTACGGATTTTAAAAGAATTATATTATGATTTATTTATTTAGGTATTTACTTTGGTGAAGTGGCAACAAAAGAATCGTAAACAAGTAAAATTAATTCTTATGTTGGTATTTAAAGTGAATATTTAGTTAAGTTTGGTGAGTTTCTTAAGTTTGGTATTGAACCAAATTAAATATATTATCTACGTTTATAAATAATTTCTGGGATGCATTAGTAATTTAAAAATGCCGAGAAAAAGAACTCTTACAGGCCGGAACGAACGCAAACATGATTTAGCTTCAAGGCAAGAGGCTAGACATCAGCATAAAAAGCAACAATATGACGAACCTCTTCTGACAGATAATGCATGTGCAAGGAAATATGCTTTAAATTTCGAAGCTGCCCAAAAAAATTTAAAATAATATTTTTGTAAAATTTGCCATCGTCGTTGGTTTGACATACATATACAATCTGACGGATCTTGTGAGTCTTGCCATAAATACATTGTGAATAACGAAGTAAATATTTTTTCCGTAGCTAATAATATGAATCCAGGTACACAACCGGAAATATTAAAGAATTTAACTTTCGTTGAAGAACAGTTAATTGCACAAATTCATCCAATCATTACTGTTTATCGGATTAAAGGTGGTCAACTTGGATACAGTGGGCAAGTCATTAATTTCCATCAAGACATTACGGAATTTTGCACTTTATTACCCCATTCCATAGATACCATATCACAGTACATTTTCGTTAGACGAGAACATGGAGAAGGATTTAAAGATTTTATAGTAAATCGTAAAAACGTTGAATCTGCATTAGAATATCTAAAGGAAAACAATCCTTAGTATCGTTACATTACTATTGACGAAAATAATTTGCAAAGTTTACCCGAAAATGAAAATATTTTTCAGCGAATAATACTCAGTCAAAAGCAACAGCAGATATCTGTACCATCAGTTGAAAAAACTTTGAATCCTCTAGATGATCATTGTTCATGGACAAATAATATATACGAATCCGGAGCGCCAAATGTAACTTTTAAATCTAATCGAGGGGCAATAAATAGTATGTTAGGAGTTAAAGAAGGGAATGATGAATGCAGTGTCATTCCTTGGCCTCAGATAAGTACTAAGCCTATAAATGAATTTTCATGTGATGGATATATTTGTAGAGCTTTCCCAACATTATTTCCAACAGGAAGAGGGGATCTTAGAGATGCTAGAATTCGTAAAATTACACCAAAAGAATACTTTAAATTTCTGATGACATATGACGATGGAAGATTTGCATGGCATCCAAGATTTATATTTTTTGCTTTCAATAGTATAATGCGTTGGACAACATTACAAAATGGAATTATTTGTATTAAAAAAAATTCTCGCCTACATGATGTTGAAACAGTTGAAAAACTCCAGGAACGGTTGCAGAAAGATCCTACATTGTACAAATCGATTTTATCTTTCAACACTAATTTAAGATCATCGAGCTCTTATTGGTTTATCAGATCACGAAAATTGTTAGACATGGTTGAGGAATTGGGAACGCCTACTGTTTTCATTACACTTAGCGCAGCTGATTTATACTGGCCTGAAATTTATCGCATCATTGATCCAGACTATGATTACACTAATTGTAACCAAAATTCTGAATTCATCAGAAAATCGAAATTGCTGAGTTGCAATCCTTTGATAGTTGCCTATTTTTTTCATAAGCGGTTGGATTTTTTTATGGAACACTTTTTCAAGAAATATTTAAAAATCAAAGACTTTTGGTTTCGTATTGAGTTTCAACATAGAGGTAGTCCTCACATGCATGGTCTTTTTTGGTTTGAAGATGCTCTTGATGTAAACAATCTTAGTTCAAATGATGATGAAAAGATACGTAAAATTATAAAATACTTTGACGAATTCATATCGACTTGGCAACCAGATCCTAATCAAGTTTAAGATATACATCCCTCTAAATTTCATTTTACGGATGTGCCAGATGAATCTGCAGATTATAATCGCTTAATACGTGCAGTACAAATGCATAAATGCTCTAAAGCGTATTGTAAGAGAAAGAAAAAAGATTCTTCTGAACTCACATGTCGTTTCAAATTTCCCAAAGAATGTTCTTGCGAAAGTAAGATTCAGTTCATTAATAATGATCCCGAATTCATTTCAAAAAGAAATAGTTCTTATTTAAACAGTCATAGCCTACACATTTTAAAAATTTGGCGAGCAAACATGGATTGTCAAGCAGTCATTTCCATTCACGCAGTTCTAAAATATATTGCTAAATATGCTAGCAAAGGTGAATCCCGATCTGAAGGGATGAAATATTTCATCAGACAAACAATTCATGAATCACGCGATAATATCAATATTCAAAAGATAATTCAGAAGATATTAATAAAAATGTGTGCCGAACGTGATTATTCTGCCCAGGAAATATTTTGGGTGTTAATGGGATGGCCTTTGTATAAGTCATCTCGTCAGTTTGTCACCATTAATTTAGCAAGCTATGCTTGGGAACACTTAGATATGAATAAAGAGGATGGAAGCATATCCGTTTCAAATATTTTGGAAAAGTATCAGCAACGCCCAGTGAGATTTGAAAATATGTCTTTGCAGAATTATTGCACAAATGTTTATAAACGCGGTGCAAATTTCAGTAACAGAAAAAAACCATTTATCCCAAGAATCACACCGAAATTGAAATATGATCTCAATAATCTCTATAAATAAAAGGAATTCCGAGGATAATTAATTAATTAATTAATTGAGGCACAGGGGAAAGCAAATCTTGGCAATGCGCCAACTCGGTCCAGAGGAAGCAAATCTTGGCAATGCGCCAACTCGGTCCAGAGGTATAAAAGCAAGATAGAAAAAAACGCGCAGGTCTGTGCATTCAAGTACAACCACCCATATGTATATGCTGAAAGTTTGTTCTGACGCTCACCCGACGCACGTGGAGTGCCGATGGTCCGGGAAGCGTACCATACACATAAATTATTAAATAAACCTTCAAATTAAGCCCGGCGAAGCGGGCTGGGTATGCTAGTATAAATAATGAAGATTTCTATAAGCAACAAGTTATGCTGCATATTCCTTGGTGCGATTTTCAAATTTTTAATCCAAATAATACTTCATGGAAAATTATATATGAACAGCATTTTGAGAAAGATGAAATCCAGAGACTGGATTTAGAATACCTGTTGCAAAATTTAGAAGATGAGGAAGAATTTGAAGAAATAGAATCTACTGAAATAGATCAACCATTTGACTGGATGAATGTCGCTTCAAGACAAAAAAATGCCCAGGATGAATTAGATTTGGGCAGAAGGGACATTGATATAAAGTATAATTGGCATACCATTCAAAATCAAGATTTGCTTTATAAATTAGAGATTTTTATTGAAAATGAAAAGGTGAAAGCGAGTGAAAAAAGTGATCGTGTCACTGTTCTTTCTAATATGCCAAATTTTGACTTTTCCCATGAACAAAAAAAGTATAATAAATATTTTTGAAGAACAGCTCAATTTCTTGCAAGGTCATAGGCAAGAAATGCCGATAAAAAGAATTGTTGTCCAAGGAAAAGCAGATTCTGGAAAAAGTACTTTAATACATTACTTCACTGCTCGATTAAATGAAACATTTGGTCCATCTTCTTTTCAATTGCTTGCACCAACTGGTGTTGCCGCAGTCAATATAAATGGATCAACAATTCATTCCAAACTTTTATTGGGACTAAATCAAAAGTTAAGAGACCATATTCGCTTGGTCAACTTCAAGAGGAGTTTCGAAATTGTAAATTCATAATTATAGATGAAATGAGTATGATTGGGTGCAGTCTTTTACGAAAAATAGATTTACGATTACGTAGTGCCGTGCCATCGAAACAAGATGAACCTTTTGGTGGAATGTTCTTATATTTATTTGGAGATATCAAACAACTACCTCCAGTAAACGATAGGCATCTTTATAGTGACAAAAATCAAGGAAGTGAATTTCTTTTGGAAGGACAATTGTTATTTTCTTCGACTATTCACAAATATTTTTTTTTGTCATCATCCTTCCGACAAGATGAAACTCAACAAATATTTTGCAGCATACTTGATCGAATTAGCAATGGAGAATGCACTATTGAAGTTTATGAAATATTAATGAATCGAAGCCTACAATCTCTTTCAAAAAGAGAGCAGAATTTTTTTAAAGATGCAATAAGGCTGTTTTCAACGAATAAAGACGTAAAAGAATATAATAATGAAAAATTAAAGGAACTGTGTCACCCCGTTGCCTTGATTCAAGCTCTTCACAATTGCACCAAAGCAAAGTTGTCCGACTCTGAAATGACAAATGGACTTGAACCATTTCTTTGTTTATCCATTGGGTCTAAAGTAATGTTGCGTTCTAATCTGTGGACTGAAAAAGGTTTAGTAAACGGTGCTTTAGGTTATGTTTCAGACATTATTTATGAAAAAAATCACGGGCCACCAGACTAGATGCCGCGAATAATAATGGTAAAGTTTGAAAACTACAGTCATTCAACTTATGAGAATGGCTGCGTTCCGATTCCACCGATAACTAAATTCTGGAAAAATGGAAATATAAATTGCTCAAGAAAATAATTTCCCTTGCAATTAGCTTTTGCAGTTACAATTCATAAATCCCAAGGTTTGACGCTAGATAAAGCAGTAGTAGATATTGGGGATAAAGAGACATCAGTTGGCTTAACGTACGTAGCGTTGTCGAGAGTGAAAACCCTTCAAGGTTTAGCATTTAATAGAAAATTTCCTTACGAGAGATTCTACAATATAAAAAATTTTCATATGCAGGTATGCAGAAAAAAAGAAGAAATCCGAATGAAAAAATTTACAGTTAATAGTTCTTAGTATCGACGAGAGAAAATTTCAAATGTTTTTCAAAAAAAAAAAAAAAAAAAAAAAAAAAAAAAGATTTTGTAGAAATAACATTTTTTAAATGTATTCTAAGATTGCTATCAAAGATTATTTGATGTGAATTACAAAGATTGAAAATATATTTCAAATCCTTTGAGAAACCCCAGAGGCCACTGGAAAATGTAAAATCATCTTTAAAACTTTTAGTTAAAAATTAAAAAAAGTATTTTTTAAAATTCTGCTTCAAAAGTATTTTTATTTATACCAGCCTTATATCATAAATAAAAAATTTCGAGGAAATTCTTAGTTATTTGGCTGAATTTATATTTCTAAAATTTAAATGCGCCAAAACATAAGATGGTGTTTTTGCTTAATAAAGATGCAAAAATAATATAAAAAATAATGTTACTTTCAAATATTTATCTTATGAAAAAATGCTTCGCGAATCCAAACAAAGCACGGCTTTTGCTAGTGAAGTATAAAAGTATAAGCTCAATTAGTCGTTGAGCCACGAGCTTGTGTGGTTTCATGTCTGGGGACTTGATAAACTATATATTTTTGGATTCACTACAATAACAGCACCTCATTTATCCATGATATTTTCAAAAGGAGGGTAGCTTTAGGGCGCCATATTGGAAAATGGCCGCCGTCATTGAGTTAAGCGGTCGTGTGGTTTCATGTCAGCAGACATGGCAAATCATATTACCTTGAGTCTAAAGTTTTGACCCTTTCGCAGAATAGTGCTACTAAAACAGCTAGCGTTCGCAAGTTAAGTGACATTTTTACATACGGTTTTCTGGTTTCGAAAGAAGAAGACGTGTGCTACAACACTGTGTATTTATGGTTTTGAAAAATTATCATCTGTAACCTCCACGAAGCCTCGAAAATGGAACTATCACGTATCCAGCTTCGAACCATCATCTACTACGAGTTCTGTAGCAACATCGGAGTGACAGAATGTCACCGTAACATGTGTGCACGTTTAGGTGAGGATATTGTATCACTTAGTACAGTCAAACGATGGTATCAAAATTTTAAGATTAAGAATTTCGACATCGAAGATGAATCACGTGCTGGTCGACCTACTGTGATTGATGAGACCGAATTGCGGAAATCCATCGATGAAGATCAAAATGCTACATCACGGGAATTTGCATCTCACTTCAATGATTCTCAAACAACCATAATTCAAGCATTAAAAAACATTGGTTTGACATACAAATTCAATCGATGGGTGCCGCACGATCTGACACAAAATGACAAAGAAAAACGAAAACGGACCTGTGTAAACTTGCTCGAATATTCTCCGAAAGGGTGATTTTTCGAACCGGATTGTTACGTGTGATGAAAAATGGGTTTGTTAAGACAACACCAGTCGAAAACGAGGATCGTCTGAACCAGGTGTACCGGTCATGACCGTAACCAGGCGCACATTGACCTATAAAAAAATTCTCCTCTGTGTTTTCTGGGATAGTCGCGGTATTATCTACAAGGAGTACTTAAAAAGTGGCCAGACCATCGACAGTGAGTCGTACAGCAGCATGCTGCATAAAGTGGACGTAGCAATTAGTGATAAGCGAAGTAAGGAGTTCCGACGCAAAGTGGTTATGTTTCACCAGGATAATGCCAGGCCACACGTCAATGCGTGGACGAATTGGAACTTATACAAGCTGGAATGGGATTTAATGCCACATCCTCCATATAGTCCGGACATGGCACCTTCCGACTACTATCTGTTTTCACATCTGCAACTGCACCTTAGTGGTGAAATTTTCAATTCTTCAGAAGAGGTCAAAAAAGAGGTTGATCTCTTTCTCGACTCACGTAGCACAGAGTTTTTCAAGGAAGTCATTGAAAAACTGCCAAAACGTTGGCAGAAGATTGTCGAACTTAATGCTGTTTACTATCCTCACTAATGTTTTGTATTTTTGTAAATATTTGTTGTCAACATTAAAATAAAAAAAGGGTCAAAACTTTAGACTCAACCTGATACATTTTTGGATTCATAAGAACATCAGCCTTTCATTTGCCCATGACATATTCAATACTAGGATAGTTTGTGGACGCAATATTGGAAAATGGCTGCCGTTGTCGAGGCAGGGACTATTGTGATTTCATGTCAACGGACTTGTTAAGCCACACTATAATGGATTCACGACAACATCAAAATGACATTTATCCATGGTATTTTCAAAATAAGAGTAGCTAATGGACGCCATATTGAAAAATTGCTGCCGCCTTTGAGCCAGGCGTTCGTGTGGTGAAATGTGAGAGGACTTGTTAAATCATACACATACATTTTTTGGATTCACCACAACATCAAAATGATTTTATCCATATTTACAAAACCAAGGTAGCCTATGGGCGCCATTTTGGAAAGGGGCAACCGTCGTTGAGTCAGGGGCTTGTATTTTCATGTCAGTGGACTTTGTAAACCATACATTTTTGGGTTCACCACAAAATGACATGTATCTATGATATTTTCAATAACAGAGTAACCAATGGACACCATATTGGAAAATACTGCCAATAAGCACAGTGACAGAAAAGATTTTCTTGCTTTTAGGTGCTGTAAAATTAACAGGACGATCAATGGGACAATAAATAAAGACACGCAGGGATCAAAAGCTACAACAAAGTTTAGTCAAAGACCTGCCGCAATTAAAAGATATTTTTGACACCAGGGCAGAATTTCATCGCATGATTCGTGAAAGAACCAAAATCAGTTCTTCAAAAAATCTATTCTACATCGAGATCAGTCTTTGCGCAAGATCCAGAAAGACGTACGCGATATCTCATATTTACAGAACATGGTTATCAATAAATAGATAAATATAGACAAGCTAACAGAATCAATTGAGCAATTACAAATCCAGAAATTGTCGAAGACCTGATCAAAGCTCATGAGATGACTGAAGAAAACAAACTTTCAAGAGAGATTCATCTGCCTGAAGACTGAAAGGCAGAAGAATTTTTCAAACCTCCAATAAGCTAAACACATTTTGTGACTTGAAAAAGAAAGAGAATTTGAAGCATGGAGATAGAATAGTAGAAGGAGAATAGAGAAGGTAGGGTTTTCCCAACAGAACTTAGCCCCAAAATATTGCCCAGTGCATAGCGTGGCGCTAGTGATGCTGCACTGACTTTCGATCACATGACCTGTTTGACTGGTCTCTCGACTAGTCAACTAGCGGGACGTAGGGGGCGCTAGATTTCATCTGCTCCCAAACTGCCGGAAATGCCAGCCAGACTCGGAAAGACTTTAGGGACGAAAGTGGAAGCGCCGTCTTTGTTCTCCTTCTGCTATATCTATCTTCATGTTTGAAGTTAAATAAATCAGAGTTTGTTGCCATGACAAAAGGAAATCTTTTCACTCAGATGACGATCCTTGCAGAGCGAAAAAATTTGGATATAAGAATTGTCTTTTCCTACCATCTCTTCAATAATCCTTAGCAACACTTGATGGTTCAATGCGAAAAACTGAAAAATCAAACTGATGGATGTTATGGCAAAATTGTGACTGCTGAAAAAAAATGCAAATTATTAATATAAATGACTGAGTATGCTTTGTTCAAAGATACCATTGGAGCTACAATCTTTGGACAACCAGCAAAGAATCTGTTTTTTGAAATAATACAAGATTCCCGATATTTTAGTCAATTTTATGTTTGTTCTGTTAAGGATTTAATTGTAAATCCCAAGTCGAGGGATTCCTGATAGTTTTAATTTTCGACTTTAAGGGGGTCAAGGGCACATTTTAAAATAATTTTTATTTCTTGAGTTAAAATAACTTTTTTGTAGTAGTTGTCTGAGCGTAGCGAAGTCTTTATACTCAGAGATACGTAACGATATTAAAATTAAAAAAAATTCTTTCGTCAAGCAAATCTCAAAAAGTACTTGTCGGATTTTGATTCTGTTTGTACCAATAGGTACCTATGAAGGTAATCTGGTGAATGCACCTACTTTTAAAAAATAATTCCAAATAGTTTAAAAGTTATATTTAAAAAACTGATAAAAAAGCACAATTTATGTGCATACGTCACAGAAATTTGGTGAGCGTGATTTTCACCGGCTGGACATTTTCGTAGATAACCGAATCAGTACATGGAGTAAATAGTAATCATTTTCGCACCCAGAAATATTGAATGCAATAAAACATTTTAAAATTTAATCATGCAGGAAAATAAAACTGCTATTTTTTTATATTAAAAAATGTCATAAAAACTTTGCTTTTGAGATTTTGTGATAATCTCTTAACAGCACTTTTTGATCGCTAAAAGAATGTTTTACATATTTCGCGTGAAAATTAGAAACAATTACGTTTTTAAATAAAAAGTTTTTTTTATGACATCATTTTCCCTTTATATTTATTTTCATTGCATGTTTTCTTTTAACTTATATTTTGTTTGTGTATGGAAGTCAATTCTGGTCACTAATTTTTCGGCACGGATACCACAAGCGCATCAGATTTGGCGCAATTTTTTTCAAAGCCCATTTGGCGAAAACTCCCTTTTCAAATAACGCTTACATACACATTTTTAAATTATTTTCTATTTTCAAAAAGAACTTACAGTAAATAAAATAATAATAATAATTAATAACTATAAAAAGAAATATTTTATATAATTAAAAGAAGGAAGTGAAAGTAAATAAACATTTTATGAGTAAATAAACAAATAATAAATAAATAAAGCCGGTTACCATCTCAGGTAAAATAATGCCATTTTGACGCCAATTATGTACCCTGGTGCATATGTGACATTTTTTCCCATTTTTCATCCGTTTCCTGTTGGCATACAACTTTGAAATATGGAGTATGTATGCATACCTGGGAGCAATACTGGAATTAGACATTGATTTTTTTAAAATTTGATCCAAAAAGAGGCAACGGGGCTATTTTTTAAAGTTTTATACAATTTATACTGCATAAAGGAGCCACTTACCTATTTCTATATACCAGAAGAAGTAAGTGGTATGTAAAAACAATTATAGTATACATAAATAAAATACTTGAGATAATATACTAGAGATATAAGCACCGGGTTTGGCGAGATTTTTTATGCCAATTAGGCGAAAACATCGTTTTGATTACCAGATGCATATAGCATGCTATAACAACACGTTATTTATTTATTTCAAAATGAAAAAAAAAAGGAATAAATGAAACATTTCCTGTTATCAAAAAAGATATAACAATCAATAAATGATAATATTTTTAGAACAAACAATTTATTATAACATTTATATGATAACCAGCATGTTAGGCAACTAAATGCCATTTTGGCACCAATTAGGTACCTCGGTGTATATAGGGCATATATGTGCCATATTTATTTGTAAAACTGAGCATGAAAGTTTACCAGGTGTATTTTCATAGGCGCTTATATCTTTTTGCAACATAGCGCACCTTTCGAAGCCAAAACTGCACAAAAGAAAAAATAATCAATATTTGCAGCAATTTTTTTTTTAATGTAATGCACATTTTGTAATCAGTAGGCTCGATGATCAGACCTCGTTTTTTTGCTTTAAAAGATGATATTTCATACGACGTCTTTTTGGGATTCGTCGTTTTTCCATATTTGATAGTATGTGTCTACTCGTTTTGTACCCTTTTTCGTAACTTTCTTCTTTATTAACAGCGACATCTGGATTTCCTATTTAAATAAAAATTCTTCTAAATACAAAGAATTTTGTTAAAATAAATAAATAAATAGATGTATCAATATTACAATCAGTACCTTGTATGCAAAATGGAACAATTAGCAATACTTTTTGTACCCGAAAAATGGTCGTTGCTTTTTTTAAGGTTAAAAAGTAGATTACGAAATATTCCTATATAGAGATGCCTAACCCTCGCTTATTGCATAGCAGAATTTTCTTATAGGAAAAGTTATTTTTTTAAATCCGCAGAATGTTCCAATTTAATAAAACATTTTCTGTATTAAAATACCGGTATCCAAAATGCCGGAGACTTGGCAGCTCTGCCTATAACATTTTAATTAAACACGGTACTTTTTTAATCGGATTCATATTTTGTGAAGACAACGTTTTTTGGCCGAAAGCAGCTTTTTTCCACATGTGTAACTACGATACAATTCCTTGATGTTGACTTATGAATGTTTTCACTTATGCTATTATTGGTTCCTCTCATTTATTTATTTGAATTTTAAATAAGATGACTCAAAATCGTGTTTTTTAAATATACGAAAAAAAAAAAAATGCATTTCGAGAGAGGGCGAAAAGGACAATATTTGACGATTTATTACCTGCGTTTGGCTAAGTGTCTTACTACCTTGTATTTAATACTCTTCACAATACTTCGCTGTTATATGGACTTAGACGCTTTTATAAAAAGTTTGACGTAATTCGGGCTTAAGAAAGTGAGTTTTTTACTGAATAATACAAATAAATGAAAAATGAATACTAAGAAATATTAATAAAAGGAAAATGAAGCATTATATTGATCTATGTATATTTAAAAATTCATCTGCTAGCACTAATTAGATAATTTATGTCGTGTATATAATAGGAGATAAATAGCTTTTGATTCTGTATTTCTATGCTATAAAGCATTAACGTTTGTGTGTTTTTCGTTAGATTGGGAGTATCTAGCCGATTTAAAAAATAATGTGGGCAAAAACGATTTAAAAAATAATGTGGGTAACCATCTTTGCTGCAAAATATACTATATTTTGCGTAGGAACAATAATCACCATCAATGCACGAGCAAAAATGTTCTAAAATTGAGAATTCTTTGATGTTAATGTGACTAAAAATTTAAAATATTTTTTTTTTTTTTTTTTTTTTTTTTTTTGTGCCAATTTTTAAGATATAATATTCTTGTTATGAACGATTTTTAAAACATTCGACAATTTAATTTCGCATATTAAACACTTTTTTTCTAGAAAAAGTTTTAAACCCAACTTATTGAGAATATTGCAATTTCTAGGATACTGTTGGGGTCAGAAACTATAACTTTGGCATCACAGTAACTTATAAGATGTAAGTGCTCGTTTAGAACAAATTTTTAAAAAAGGATTCCTACAACCTCATTGCATCCGTGGAAAACAGATATTCAACATTATAAACTATTCGGACGGATTTCACACCATATAAAATACACTCCATTTCTCTTCAAACATAATAGTTTATGTTATTTACAGTTTCTCAAATCGGTGCGAAGTTTCTCTTTATGCTTTGAAATGATGTTTATGCTACATCATTTCAAAGAGCTATATTTCCAATATAGGAAAATTTGGTGTTTTATTTTCTGTATTACTTTTAACATTTTGCATATTTCCAATTTTATATCCATGCATGGTTTGCTTTACTTTTATAAAAATAGTATATGCAACAAGATTTTGTAGTTCTACGATTCATATGCTTATTTTCATCATTATATTTTATCACAATGAATGACCAATTAAAGGTAACATCTCATTTCTTTACTTATTAAATGTGTATTCTCAGCAATATCGCTCAGACTAATCCCTCTGAGGGAAGTCCTAGTTAAAAATATTATTTGTAAACAAGACTATATGATAGAAATTTTGATTTTTTTTAAACGAATATTTGAAATTTATTTAAAAAAGGGGCGGGTATGATTTAAGATTTTTATAACTTGAAATACTTGATACTTGAAATTTATTTGTGGAATTTAAATTTTTTTAAACATAAAAAGAAATATATAAGTTTTAACTTTAATCCAGCATTTTTAAAAATTATAATTTAAATAAAGATTAAAAATATTTAAAGTTAAAAAAAATTCTAATTTGTAAGTAATTTTTTTTTTTTCAAATTTCTTGAATCAAAATCCTTCTATAGTAAAAAAAAACTATCCTTAAAAGGAATGACTCCTGGAATGATGCTGATGTGGAAGATTTCCGGAACTAACGAATCCGGGTTCTCCACTCCTTCCATGAGTCGAATAGACCAATCAGGAAACGGCTCCGTCCGCATCGGCGTATGGGTTACCATAAAGAGAGGAAAGATTACCATCGCCAACAATCGCCAAGTTTGTCGCCAACTTGGCGATATATCGCCAAATTTAACGACCAAAATTAGTTGTCAAAAGTGACGCCAACTTGGCAATAACTGTAATATTTCGCTAAATTTTTAATTTCTTTACAACACCAGTCATTTGATACATCATTTGAGAGGTTTGCAACTGCTTATTCATATAATGGATGTCTTCTCTGTTATCCCCCATTCTGCTCCCCAGGGGGGACACATTTTTAATTTCTTTACAACACCAGTCGTGTTACACAAGATTTGAAAGGTCTGCAAATGCTTATTCATATTATGGATATCTTGTGTGTCACCCGCACACTCTGCTCTCCCCTGGTGGGGGGTCACATTTTTAATTTCTTTACAATACCAGTTGTGTGACACATCATTTGAAAGGTCTGAAACTGCTTATTCATATTATGGATGTGTTGTGTGTCATCCCCCACTCTACACCCAGGGGGGGCACATTTTTAATTTCTTTACAACACCAATTGTGTGACACATCATTTGAGAGGTCTGCAACTGCTTATTCATATTATGGATATCTTGTATGTAACCCCCCCTCTACCCTCAGAGGGGGCGCATTTTGTAATTTCTTTACAACACCAATTGTGTGACACATCATTTGAAAGGTCTGCAACTGTTTATTCATTTTATGGATGTCTTGTGTGTCACCCGCACACTGCCCCCCCAGGGGGGCACATTTTTAATTTCTTTACAACACCAGTCGTGTGACATATCATTTGAGAGGTCTGCAGCTGCTTATTCACATTATGGATGTCTTTTGTGTCGCCCCCCACTCTGCCCCCGGGGGGGCACATTTTTAATTTCTTTACAACACCAGTCGTGTGACATATCATTTGAGAGGTCTGCAGCTGCTTATTCATATTATGGATGTCTTTTGTGTCGCCCCCCACTCTGCCCCCCAGGGGGGCACATTTTTAATTTCTTTACAACACCAGGTCGTGTGACACATCATTTGAAAGGTCTGCAACTGCTTATTCATACCATGGGGTATTAGCGAGCGCAGCAAGCAGGGGTAGCGAATAATTTGAAATCGCGAAGCGATTACGCAGGGGGTTGGCGAGCATAGCGAGCAGGGGGGGCGGGGCCCCCCTAGTTAAAGTAAAAGAATTGAAAAAGATATATGCTAGGTTTGAACAATTTATCTTTAATTGTTCTTGATTTTTTAAAATTTAAATACGAGAAATGGTGTAAAAAAAAACATCATGATGAAAAACGTTTTTCACACAGAACTCGTTTCCATAACAACCATTGCTTGAAATCTAGATTTTGAAAGCAAAAAAAAAATAATATTTCCTTTCCCAGTTAAGATAGAAACAACATTCCCAGAAAATTGTCTGATTGTTCCTCGTGATGGAAATAAATGTATGTATAAGAAAGAGTGCAAGCATATTTCATCGACATAGATAAATTTCTGGAGACTTGATTGCACTACTTTCTTGGCACCAATGACTCTAGTACTGTTGCCATTACAGATATTTCTGTAAGTATCCTTTTTTGCATGTTTATCTATCAGTAGTATTATAATAACTTGGGTTCCATTCCCTTCACACAGAGTAACAAATATGAACGCGCGGTCAGAGTCTAGAAGTTTAGTTTTACTGTACTTCTCTAAGTACCACCATTATTGACTGAGATGAAACGAGGAGGACTTATTGCCATGTAGGCGCTCGCTCGCTACTTTAAGGACTGTATTAAATACTATGATAACCAGAGGCGGATTATCCTTTAGGCTGAGTAGGCTGAAGCCTAGGGGCCCACAAGAAAAGGGGGCCCGGTGCT
This sequence comes from Maratus speculifer, assembly GCA_964019185.1. Classification (NCBI taxonomy): domain Eukaryota; kingdom Metazoa; phylum Arthropoda; class Arachnida; order Araneae; family Salticidae; genus Maratus; species Maratus speculifer. Next base: position 94,215,755 of record OZ025297.1, on the reverse strand, counting down.
AAAATTTTCCTAATATAAAGAACAACAAAATATTCTTTTACACTGGTCGGACATTAATACAAAAGACAAAAGGTGTGCGAAATTCTTTGTCGTAATCATTTATATTTTTATTATCAATGATTTATGAGTTAATGAAGCAAGCATGTGTTTTAATTTTTTTTGTATATACCTCTTTGAAAGAGTGAAAGGGGGCCCTCAAAAGTCAAGCCTAGGGGCCCGGATGGTAGTTAATCCGTTTCTGATGATAACAATGGATGGCCTATTTCAATCGATTATAATAATTTATTTATTTTAGTGGTGTAAGATTTTTAGGTAGATTTCGTAAGAAATACTACCTATTGCAATCGCACCAGTTTATATATATATATATATATATATATATATATATATATATATATATATATATATATATATATATATATATATATATATATATATATATATATATATATATATATATATATATATCTCACTTTTTTATGGACACGATAACTTCTATAATTCTTCGCCAATCTCCACCAAACTAGTACATAAAATCAATGGGGATAAAATCTTGGCTGAGTTCGTTAATGGGCAAAATCGGACCAAGGGGGTCGGAATAGGGGGCGTTTTTGTGAAAACCGAAAAAACGTCATAACTTCTTAATTAAAGTAGATATCGAATCGGTTTAAAGTTTATATTACTTCTTCAAAATGGGCCAAAAGTTTATGCATGACAGATTTTTGATAAATTTAGAAGTGGGCTCAAGGGGCGAAAAAAACAGGGGTTTTGAGAGAAAAAAATTCATAACTTTGTCAATTTTCAAGATATCAAGTCCAAATAAATTTTTTATAAATGTTCTTAAAATTATCTAAAACTTTTGTATTTACAAGTTTTTGATAGGACCAACTTTTACCGATGAAAAAAATTAAAAACCAAAAGAAAAAGGGCGCTGAAAAAAGAGAAAAATCCATAACTCTGTCAATTTTTAAGATATCAAATCTGATTAAATTTATTTTACATCTTCTCAAAAATATCTACAACTTTTATATTGACAAGTTTTTCATAGGACCAATTCGTATAGCAAAAAGAAATTAAACAAAAATAGGAGTTGGAGAAAAAACCTCAAATCCAAACGGCTTATATTCTGACTCATTTTTAAATTCATTTTTGATTTTAAACGCATCCAAATGGTAGTTCCTCTTATTTAGAAACTGTATAAAGTGACGCATTGGTCAATTTTCTGATAAAGACAGAATATATTTCAAAAAAGGCTACCAAAAAGGGTATTTTGAACAGAATTTCCGAAAGTCATCGGGACTGATAATTGAAGGAAGTATTCAAATAAGAAATTGCGTTTTTTTCTGACTCGTTTTTAAATCCATTTTTGTTCTCAAACGCATCCAATTTACAGATCCTCTTATTTAGGAACTATATAATGTGATGCATTGGTCAGTTTTTTGACAAAGACGTAATATATTTCAAAAAAAGCTACCAAAAAGGGTATTTTGAACAGAATTTTCAGAAATCATCGTAACTGAAAATTTAAGGAAGTGTTAAAATAAGAAATTGCGTTTTTTTCTGATTTGTTTTTAAATACATTTTTGCTCTCAAATGCATACAATTTACAGATCCTCTTATTTAGGAACTATATAATGCGATGCATTGATCGGTTTTTTGATAAAGACAGAATATATTTTGAAAAAGGCTACCAAAAATGGGTATTTTGAACAGAATTTCCCGAAGTCTTCGAGATTTGAAAATTTAAGGAAGTTTTCCCATAGCAAATTGCGTTTTTTATGACTCGTTTTAAAATCCATTTTCGCTCTCAAATGCATCCAATTTACAGATCCTCTTATTTAGGAACTATATACTGTGTCGCATTGGCCAGTTTTTTGATAAAGATAGAATATATTTTTAAAAAAATGCTGTCAAAGAGAGTATTTCGCACAAAATTTTCCAAAGCAATCATGATTAAGGATGTATTCAAACAACAAATCGGTTATTTTATGACTCATTTTTAAATTCAATTTTTTTCTCAAATGCTTTCAACTGACAGTTTTTTGTTATTTAGGAACTGTATAATGTACTGTTTTGGTCGATTTTTTAATAAATTTAGAATCTATTTCAAAATATGTTGTCATAATGGGCATTTGAGCTGAATTTTTCTTAAGATGATTCTGATAAAACCAGTTTTTGCAGAAAAATGAAATTAAAAATTTTTCATAAACGGCCAAATGAAGTTATTAAACTGGGTTTATCTCTAATCATATATATATATATATATATATTTGTTGAAATGAGCACTCTTCGAAATCTACCTCCGCCTATAGGCTCAACCGACAGGGATTTTTTTAAATGTTTCTTTTACGTTTCTATTGACAAGTTCCAGTGTACTTTATCGAATTCTGCGCATTTTGGTAACAATTATTTCAGTATGTATTCAGAAGAGCTTGGACGGATAGTCAAGATTCTCCGATTTAAGCAGAAAATTTGTTTTCAACAAAGAAAGATTATATCTTCAGAAAAGGATTTATAAATCCTGAATAAATTAAATAATTCTTTTTTCTTTCTTTTTTCTTGTCATATCAGAAATTATATATTTTACAGTTTTTGTTTACGCTGTTTCATGAAAAATTCCTTTGGTACACTTACAGTCATTTCTAAACAAAGAAGTAAAACCTCTAAATATAAAATATCATTTTAATTACAATGGAATTTTAAACATCATGGTTGCTCATATGACCGTGCGAAAAGGGGGGAGGGGGTTGTTGCACCTGGCACAGAAATTGAGAGTTTGCCAAATTTATATCAACAGCCACATTTAAAATAAATAAATAACTAAATTGTATGTATGCATATTCGGAATTATTTTTTTCAAAATGAAAGCAAGTACATACATTTTTCGTTTTAAAATTAATGCACCGTCCTTTAACCAACACCCCAAAACAAATTTCTGACTAATGACTTTTTTTAACACTTTCCAATAAAGTTTTAAAATGTTTATTCATTCGGTTAGTCTGTTCGTCTATCCACCCACGCTCTTTATTTTACCATTTTCGGGCACGAGAAGATTAATGGGCTAGGTTACATGTTCGAGAAAATTTTATTAGTAGGTCATTTTGGGTCATAATGGGTCGGGATCAAGCTATTTATACCTAATGAACAGCTCGGTTCATTTTAACGAAATTTTGGGCTAGGTCACATGCTCGGGAAATTTCGATTAGTGAGTCATTTTTGGGTCATTATAGATCAAACCAATTTTATCTAAAAAATGGCTCTAACACCTTTAAATATACGCAGATTTCCATGCAATAGGTAAACCTTATTGAGGATCCCCTAAGCAGGTTTACTATTGCATGTGATGTATGCAGGGTTGCTACGCTTAAAAGAATTTTCCAAATACAATATTAGTTTTTTTTTTCTTAGAAAAATAAATGTAGGATAAAAACATGAAATTTCATTTTATTTAAGAAGATATTTCTATAAGAAAATATTGGTATCTAAAATTTCCTGACCCGTATCAACCCTGTGTATGTGGGATTAATAGTTCATTTACAGAGGCGTCCAAAATAATTCCATTACAATATGGTATGCAAGGAAAAATTGTTTGCAGATTATTTTAACAACATTTATGCTATTTCAAATGTATTAAAATAGACATAAATCACTGAATTTCACAACGATTGCGTTAGAACAGCATATTCATAGCATTTTAAATCCATTTACAGAGACACACAAAAAAAACTGTTTACAATACTGTCTTTGATTAATAATTCCTGTAAATGTGTTTTCTATTTCGGCATGCCCTTTTAAACTTAAATTTTTTCTAGGTACATTCATCTTATAATATTGTTACGAATTTTGTATATAGTTAGTGTTTGTACCCTAAAATAATGTAAATAATCTTATTAAGCTCCATTCCTTTACTAATATTAGTTTTTGTAACATTGTCTCTGTTATCAAGCAAACTTGTCTATTATTTTCCAGTGAATGTCTACGGCAGCTTGGCGAAATATTACAGATATCGCCAAGTTGGCGTCACTTTTGACGACTAATTTTGGTCGCCAAATTTGGCGATATATCGCAAAGTTTGCGATTGTTGGCGATGGTAACCCTTCCCTCTCTATGGTAACCCCCCTTTAGATATACTGATACATTGAATGTTATTCCATGGTTTTCTGGATTTTTCGAGAATCTCGTAGAAATTTCCAGTGCATGCGGCGAGACTATATATAGGAGAGCCAATATGAGCTGTTGTTGTTATTATTTATCGGTCAGTCATTGAGTGAACTACTAGGCGATTGTTTAAGCAAGTTTGCTTGAGTTTTATCTACGTTGTTTTGAATGTGATTTAGGGCGTGTTCAAATGACACCATTTTTGCGCGTGCGCGCTCAGAAGATTCTGCATGGAGTAGGTACTATCGAATAAGGGAATTTTAACGTTATACAATTATTGAATTATTTTTATGGTTCAAAATTGGTAAATGCAAATACTATATTCCTTTATCTTTCCAAAACATGATTCTCGTAACAGAAATACATACCTGCGGTCAGTCAAATAAAATCTAAAATATTCCCAAAATGTATCTCGTGACTTATTTTATCTAATTAAGCCCGATCAGCATTTAAAATATGACCACCAACCTTGGCGCGCGCAACTCAAAAAAAAAAATATATGTGAGTGATTTGATCACGTGATTGTGCATTTCGTGCTTCTGTTTTATTGGTTGTACTTTTGTTGGTAGTTTGATTGATACAATTTAACAATTCAATTAGGGATCTAAAGATTTTAACTTTTTAACAATTTTTTTTTATTATTATTTATTTAAAAATAATTTATCAGTTGCTTTATATTTTTCGCGATAATTAAAATGCTGTTATCAAACAAGATTGTGATATCAACATATTATAAGGTTTATTTTTAATCTATTATACTGGATGTATTTCAATGGAATTTGCACTGTTAGTTTGACAATTTTTCAGAAAAGGTTTTAGTATATATTTTTCTTATTTAATAATTGCATATTTTACAGAATACTATTGTATTCTGTAATAATTATAGTTATTACAGAATATTAAATTGTTATAATAAAACTTTGATCACTAGTTGTCTAATGATGTAGCTTGTTTTTTGCATAAATGGATACTCCATCCAATGGATACTGGAAGCAAAGAGGGGAAGGAGGACCGCACTATCTTCTTAACTGTTTGAAAATATATGAATTTTGGTCATTTTGGCTGATTCTAATCATTTGGCACCTTTTAATACAAATCCTGATTAGTTCCAGGGGGGGGGGGTCCGGGGCAGTTGCTCTGCTTGCCCCTGCATAAGTCGGGCCCTGAGTAAAAATAATAATATTCTAAAAAAAATAATAAAGCTAGTTATTTTCTAATAACTATAGTTATTAGAAAAAAAACTAGCTTTATTTATTTATTTATTTATTTTCTTTGCTATAGCAAATTGTGTTGGTAATATCGTGTGGATAACAGACTAAAATGCGTCATAAGATAGGAGAAACAAATGGCATTCAAAATCATGTTACTATAACTCGAAATATAAGCAATGTACTTATATAATATTATCAGGAAAAAATTTATAAACATTCTAATCATACTTTATTCCTTACAAAACTAATATTTTTTAAAGAGATATCTCTTTAAAAAATATAGGTGCAGATATTTTTAGTTTAAAAAATGTACATCTATTACATTTTGATTTTTATAATGTTTTTATTGTGTATTTTAACACTATAAAATATGATTTGTATCTTAAACTTACTTCTGAAGTCTGAATGAATGAATGAAAAACATCAAAAAACTATTTTACGCGTATACCTTTTTTTTTTTTTTTTTTTTTTTTTTTATTGTTGTTTATTTGCTTAGTATGTATATATATATAAATCACTTTGGGACGATACTTAAAATATTAAATGGGTTCAAATGTAAAACTTTCTTCTTAAAATATCATATTTCCTCATATTTAAATAGGTATTTCATTATTGTAATAGAAATACACGTGCTTCTGTATTATTAACATAAAAAATTATCTTTAATAAAAAATCCTATTTATTAATATAAAGCAACCAATTATTAATAATTAAAAAAAAAAAAAAAAAAAAAAAAAAACATAATTACAGTTTATTCGCGTTTGAAATGAAATAGACGCCCTCTCGCGGATAAAGTCTGAAACGAAATAGAACTGATACCGGGAGCATCTTCCGCTGAAATCAGTGTTTAAAAGGCCGATAAATAAATAAACAGTTCTATAATAAATAAATAAACAGTTCTATAACGCATGCAACGTTGGGTTCTTTGTATTAAAATTATCTAAAATCAAAATTTTATACACAAAGTTTAGATCTATAATATAAAAAAGTACATTTGACTTACTCATGGCAAAATAGCATGACAGCAACACAATGCTTGCATGATTCGCTTGCTCCAGCTTTGCAAGAGCAAGAATTTTTTTTTTATTTTCAAATTTTTGTTTTCCTTTACTAGCAAGCCTGAAATAATATGGAAATTTCCTTTTGTTTGGCTTGTTTGTAAACACGAGCCTACAATCTCTATTTCTTCTTCTTTGCATTCTTTAATGCCGCACATTACTAATCTCTTTGAATCAATAATTGCTTCAGCTTCTCTAAAGCAATTACTAGATTTTCCAGCATCTAGAAATTCTAAAATTGTCGATATTTGTAATTTATCTCCCATAATTAAATAAAAAAGATAAAAAACTGCACTTTAAATAGCTCTTTAAACGGGTTTCGCTATGCTACAGCATGGGACAAACAGCAAGCATTACGTAAACAAACGATTATCAGGTCTATACAACGCCACCTTTCGGTCTTTACAAACGCGAATTGACGCGAAAGATTCGAACTCACAATCGCTGATTTTAAGCTCATGAAGTAACAGATGATCTTTATCATTAGCACCATCCAATCAAATCCATGATCTGTTCTTAACCTGTATCTGAGCGCACAGTTCTGAGTACTGTGCGCTTGGTTCGGTACTTGAACAGCCGCAATAAGGTTCCACTCCATATCCCTGACTCCTGAGCGCGCGCGCTTGACGCGCGTAACTGCTGAACACGCTCTTAGTATTGAGACGTTGTATAAAGAGTCTCTGGGACCTATGTCTGTACTTGTGCGATAGATTTGAACAGTTATTTTTGAATACCTAGTAATATTTGTGAGTTTCGAAGACTCTGTTGTTCTGAAGATCTGTAAATAAATTATTTTCTACTTTTCCAAGAGACAAGAGTTTGAAGTTGTCTAACCATAAGATCAAAAGAACCCTATATACGCAACAACCTTCATCTTATCATTGTGCGCGCGGCAGCGCGCTACAATAATATGATTGAGCGATGGTGCACACGGATTTTTCAATTTTTCTTTTTGCAATAACTAACTAAATACTTATCCAATTTTGATGATTTTTTTTTTAAATGTTCGTCTGACCAAGACGCACAACATAGCACAAAAATTATTTTTTTTTATGGCATACTGTAGGTGTACTGTAGAGTATTCTGAAAATATGACAAAAATTTTGTGTCCCAGCACTTTTCTCGAAAACTACTAAAGATAAAAATTTAATTTTTTTTTTAAACAAAAGACAAACTTTTTATCCCGAGGTAGTCATCGAGAAAACGTTATTTCGCTGGGCGGTTTTTCTGAAATTGCGTATTTTCCAAACTTGGTCATAAATGGGTATATCTAACGTTCTATTCCAGATAGAATGTTGCGGTAAAGTTTATTTTAAAGATTTTGCGATGCTAATTAATTCTGCAAAAATTCATAGCTTTACGTTAAACAGTTTTTTTACAAGATGAAATAAAAGAATGGCAGTCATCAATCTAAGGTACTTGTGATCATCGGAGAGAAAAACCAGTTACACCATTCGATTAAGCATAAAAAAATACAGAATGCTTTTTTTTCTCTTATTTTTAACTTAATTTTTTAACGAATTATGAATTTTTTTGAAATTTTTGACATGCTGATTTTTGTCATTTTTTAACACTAGAACGCCCGGATGGAGTCGATTCGACTCCAATCATCCTTATATATATTATAAATGTGAAAGTGTGTCCGAAAATTGGAATGAACTTGGCTTCAAAACGGATGGATTAATGTCTTTGAATTTTTGTATATAGTTAGATTATTGGTCTGAAATGAACATAGGCTAATTTTTATTTATTTTATTCAAATATTTTTCTTAATAATTCAGCATTTCACTATTTTTCATACAGAATAAATTGAAAAAAATTTCATAATATTTAATCATCTTTCTTTTTTCGTTGCCAAAAAATAAAAAAATCGGAATAATTATTTCTCTTCTGTAATTAATTTTCAACTGAAAGATTTTCACGTGATAAAAGAAAATGAAATAAATAAATGGATCCTATTCTGTTTTCGGTTCGAGGTTAAAAACCGCGATTTTAGCAATTGTGACGTCAGAGGAATACTGTTTTTCGTCTTATATCACGCAGACGATTATGTAAAATTTCTTTTACACTTTGAAGACTTCACAAGAATATAACTTCACACTTTACAAGAATATGAATATTTTAGTAGTTTTTCCAGATATTAATCCGTAATAAAAATGAACCTTTTTCTTTCTTTCGGTTCGAGGCTATAAAATTCAACTTTTTACCAATTGTGACGTCACAGGAATACTTTCCATTAAGAATTTTAAAAATATCAATGTAACGTCATATCTGAAACAAAGTATAAGTTTTTAAATTTTCAAAAATTCTGTTTTTTTTTTCGTTTTACGGAAACTACCCCCTTTTTGACACTTTCTAACATGGTCTAAAAGTGTTTACGACTTCAACCTGTCTGTATACCAGATGCCGAGTGCCTGGGGTCTGCCGTCTGTTTGTCCGTGTTTCAACTTGAGTAAATATAGTGGGATTCATACGAAAATAACATACGTTATTGAAATTTGCTATAGCATGTGCGGCATTGAAAATGAACCAGGTAGCAATTATAGCTGAATCACATGAGCTCTCAAAAGGAGACTTTACATTATAATATACGGCGAAAAAATCATTTGTGGTGTATTTTGATAATGTTACATAATTTTAAATGTAATGAAATTTACATGCATTTTTAAGGTTCACAAGAACATGGTTACTATCGAATATGTTAAGTATAGTACTTATAGTGTGCGTACAGTGAGCTCAAAAGTATTTCAATATATCATAGTCTGTGAAGTAAAACCATTTGCAGCATATTTTAATAATGTTATTTTATTAAGGTTATTTTAATAATATTGAAATTGATATCAGTTTCTGAAGTGCACTAAAACAGGATTTCTGTAGAAAATGGGGTGAAAAGGTTTAACATTCTTTTACAAGATAACAGAAAAAATGTTCGGTAATATAAAAGTCTACGGGGAAAAAATATTCCCAGCGTATTTTAATTGCGTTGCACTATTTCAAACATGATGAAATTAATATACTGAGATAATCAATACAATGATAAATACTGAAATTTACTAATATGCTTGCAGTAAAGTATGATTTGCATCACATTTGTTGTTCATTTACAGAGACGCATAAAAGATTTTGGACCTGTGTCCAGATCTCAGATATTGTATCCAAAGTATGGTCTATTAGAAAAGATTGCTGAAGAGCTTTTTCAATTGTAGTATGTATTTTAAGGAAAACTAATGCATCCTGAAGTTCAGCTACATTTGGTATAATAAGAGATGTTTGTAGAATTTAAATAAATCATGTATCGGACTATACAATAAACTGGATATATGGTCACCTGTGCAATAGCGATTTCCGGAAATATGAATTCAATAATTTGAATCGGGTTTTTTGCTTGAATAATTTAAGCTAAATATGCGGTCGTATAAATATTTGCACGTGATATACAGGACTGTACAAAAGAATTCAAGTACGTTTCTGTCTATTATTAGAAATTGCTAAAGGTGAATTTTAATCTTCGTTATACTTTTTCTAACTAAGCAAAATTTTAACATTGTATTTAGAATATTTACAAGCACATAGATCACATACACAGATGCAGAAAAGAATGGGCCGGCGAAGTTATGTATTATGGAAATGTTGGATATTTTTTTTATTACCTATAGGTTTAACACTTGATTTTTCTTTCTTTGATATGGAATTCTGAAATGCACTACAACATGATTTCTGTTACATTGGGGTGCGTTACAGGTGTTCTATAGTATAAATGGTTGCAATTTCATTTTCGCGATCGTTAATATTATCTAACATATTTTCCATTTATTTGACTGAGTTCTTTAAGTCCCCTATAAAAAAAAAAAATAATAATAATAAAATAAACTACTCCATAGCCTGGTATAAGATATGTGCTATATATTTTTTAAATTATTGTTAATGAAATGTTTTGCTTAATTAAAGCGTTTATCTTTTTTTTTTATGCTACGTGAACGACGTCACGGGTAACAGCTAGTGTAACTAAATTTCAATTCGAACCAGAAAAATTTTCTTGAAATAATTTAAATCTAATCCACGCAAATTTACGTTAAATAAATCAATTAAATAATTTTGAATAAAAATTCTGGTGAGAAATATTATTTTCAAACTTGAGTAGAATTTCCGGACGTTCTAGTGTTAATGAATCATTTACTGAATAATTATGCACGGTGTCTAGCCCTGGTGGCTGTCAAATTTGATTTTTAATTTTAAATTAGGCAATTTTTTGCACCATGCCAAATTTATATTTTATCCATTTTTTTCATTTATTTATATTTTGTTTTTAGCACAATGGCATCAATGGCAAAAATGCCTGGCATACCTGTCAAATATTGGGGCCCTGTACTTTAAAAAAGTGTATTTATTATAAGTATATACCGTATTTATTCTAATAGAATGCGCCCTCTAATAGAGCGCGTCTTCTAATAAAGTGCGCACCTTGGTGCTGATTGAAAAAATAAATATACGGAAACGATATAGTAGATAAGTAGAAAACGATTACTTAAATGCATTATCGAGGATTCTCATCGATCAAAATAGAGATATTCTATCAAAGCGATGGAGTGGCGATGCAGCAAAAGTTTCAAATTTTGAACAATGTACCACTCCTGTAAACTATAGCGCCAAGGATATGCACACTGTTAAAAATCTGCTGCATTTTGCTGCAACGCACTCCCCTGCTTGTATAGAAAACGGTTACTTGGCCGTGAAATGGCGCTTTTTATTGGTTGGAATAGAGATATTATATACAAGTGGTGGAGGGCGTTGCAGCAAAATGCAGCAGATTTTTAACAGTGCACTGTTAAAAATTTGACCCATTTGTTGCAGAGTCACTCCACAGCTTTTATAGAATGTCTCTTTATGGCCAATGAGAATGCTCCATAACACAGAAAAGCAATAGTTTCCTATAAAAGCGGTGGAGTACGTTTTTAATACATTCCGTAATAAATACGGATTAAGAAAAAAAAGAAGCATGGTTTTTGTATCAAACTTTACTCTTGCATAAAAAAAGTTCCTGTTTTTGGCAAAAATAATGGATATTTGAATGAAAAATCTATTCTTTGAAAGGATTTATTATTTTATTCACTTTAGTAAAAAACTGATTTTTTTTTTTTTTTTTTTTTTTTTTTTGAAAACCACCGTAGAATTTTGGTATAGAAAAACCTGTTTAAAAATTTTTCTTAATTTGTAATACCAGAGTATTAGAGTATGTAGCATTTTTTAATTTCAATACAAATAAGATTTTGTTTTCCATATATAAAATACAAAACAAGTTGTGCAATATCCCTATGGAATATGGAAAAATAGAAGGACTAGTGAAAAATGCTCCAAGGAGCAGTGCAAAAGCAGAATATGATTTTAATTGAGCATTAAAAAGTAATGGACAAGTGCTTCTGTTAATTACTGAGCATGAGGAAGGATAAGGGATCCCTTCTTGGCTACAACTCACTTCAATGCCAACTTTGAAAAAATCATATTTGCGCTTTTTCCGTGAAAACAAATCCGTCGCAGTTACTATAAAAATGTATAGTGTAAAGACGTAACCAGTAAAGATGCAGCTTAATTAGACAAAAATGTAAAGGAAGGCGACATAATGCCAGATACCTAGTTCCTGCAGGTATCACATTCATGTACTGCCACCAAGCATACCCTAAGTGTATAATTGCACAGAAAATTGATTTGTAGTATAGTGCAGAGTGAACAGTGCAGTTAACATCAGAGATGTAGTACAGGCTATACGCCGTACACCTTCTGGACTTTTTAATAGAACACCATATACCCTCTGTTTTTCAAGAAAGCTTATAGTATACACATTCTAGAATATCCCTCTGCTTAGAGCATATATCTTATGTTATTTTTATGACTACACCCCTGGTTAACATCTAAAGCACGGTGGAAAATTCTACTAAAGAACCGCAAATTTCTTTTGTATGGAAAAAGCGCAAATATGATTTTTTCAAAGTTGGCATTGAAGTGAGTTGTAGCCAAGAAGGGATCCCTTATCCTTCCTCATGCTCAGTAATTAACAGAAGCACTTGTCCATTACTTTTTAATGCTCAATTAAAATCATATTCTGCTTTTGCACTGCTCCTTGGAGCATTTTTCACTAGTAATATAATACGAGCAAAAATTGTGTGTGTAACTTTTTTCTCAAAAACGGCTCTAACGATTTTGATCAATTTTTTATTTTACCATTTTTGGGCACGAGAAGATTAACGGGCTAGGTTACATGTTGGAGAAAATTTTATTAGTAGGTCATTTTGATTCATAATGGGTCAGGATCAAGCTATTTATATCTAATGAACGGCTCGATACATTTTAACGCAATTTTGTATCGAACCATTTTTTGGTACGAAAAAACTATTGGGCTAGGTCACATGCTCGGGAAATTTCGATTGGTGGGTCATTTTTGGGTCATTATGGATCAAACCAAGTTTATCTAAAAAATGGCGTTAACGATTTTGACAAAATTTTGTATTCTACCGTTTTGGATTACAAGATTGTTGGGTTAAGACACACGTTCAAGAAAATTCGATTAGTGGGTCATCTTTGGATCATTGTGGATCACTCTAATTTTATCTAGAAAATGGCCCACACGATTTTGACTAAATTTTATATTCTATCATTTTCGGGCACGTGAAAATCATTGGGCTAGGTCACATGTTCGAGAAAATTTGAATCTTGGGTCGTAATTGGTCAGGGTCAAGCTAATTATAATTAACACTAGAACCGCGGTGACGGGTCATTTTGACCCGTAGCAATTGAAAAGATGTCGGTTCCAACCAGAAAATTGTTTTTAAAAAGTTTTTAATATATTCTGCTCAAAAATAACAGAAATGAATAGGTTAAATAGATTTAAATAAAAATTCTGATGCGAAATATTTTCATAAAACTTGAGTAAAATTTCCCGCGGTTCTAGTGTTAAAAAACTGCTCAGTCGATTTTAACGAAATTTTATATACATATGTTTATCATCACTCGAAAACTATTGAGATCGGTCACTTTTTCGAGAGACTTCGATTAGCAGGTCATTTTTGGGTCATAGTGGATCAAACCAATGTTATTTAATAAACGGCTTTAACGATTTTGACTAAATTTTGTAACCCAACGTTTTGGATTAAGTAGAAAAGAGCATTGGGCTGAGTCGCGTTTTAGAAAAAATATCGATTAGCTGGTCATTGTAGGTCATGTTAATATTTTTTAAATAGGGCTCAATTGATGTTGTCTAAATTTTACATTTTCGATTTTGTCGGAAATACGTACCCGCTCACTGTGCGAAAATGGGAAAGAAGCTACTAATTATTGAAATTTGTTATGCAATTTTTTTCATAATTTTAAGAAAATTGTATGGGGTACTAATGAACAAATTAAAACTTTAAAACGTCTTCTGTTGATGAAAAAATGTGTTAAGGAGAGACTAGTGAAAGCTTAGTAATGTATAGCACAGGCCAAAAACTTTAAAACGATATGCCACCTAGAAAAATCCATTTCCGCATTGCTCTCCCCGACGGGGTGGGGAGGAATATATGAAGACCATTGTCTGGAATCAAATATCACCACCAATCGAAGGTCCATGAGCAGTTTTACCTTCGGTCAAACTTCCAAAAGAGCCTGCAATCTTAGTGTAACTTAATTAGGAACTTAGTTTCAAAATTGACCCTCCATGGCAGAGGCCAAATTTGAATGAGTGGGAAGAAAGGCCCATAATATGAAAGAGTTGTTCCAGGGATTCCCGATGATATATCACATAAAGGTTTCTAAAAAAGTTAGAAATTGTCCTAGTTAAAAGTTAGAAAATAATTTTTAGAATTTCTAAATAGAGGGTTTTTCTTTCTTTTTTGTTATGCAATTTTCGAGTTTGGTCTGGTAGAATTTAAGATACAGTCCTAAAAGCTCCAGTACATTTATTGTCTTAGCAGCTTTGTAATTTTTTAGCCCTCCTCTTCTCTTCCAGTTTTCGAAGAAATTTTTTGTGGTTTGATAAAAATCTATGCTTTGGTTGATTTATGACTACTTTTCTATTCTTTTAATTTGGGGTTCTTAATTAATATCTCAACTAATTATTAGAATTTTAAAATTCTGAATTTCAAGTGCATTATAAAATCCTTTGGGCTAGTTTCACAAAAATTTTGAGCTTTGTGCCGTAGAATTTGCTAGCCATCGCGAACAGACAAATAGATAGACACACACGCACACAGAACGAAGCATTCTTTTACTAGTATAGGTAAACTTAAATTTAATGCATACGTATGAGAAAAAAAAACTATATCTATGTAAGGAATAGGTGGAAGATTAATGGGGAAAAGGAAGTTAGCTCGGAAACCTCTTTGTAGACTGAACTCATTTATTTGGTCGCTGCATCTTACTATCATGTCAATGAGTTCGATCGGATATCTCCCGTGCTATTTTAGTCAATTTCGGGACATACATGGTAACAGGTAGTGCAGGTATCTTAAATGGATAAAATATAATCTTTTTCCTGTGCATTTTTACTAATATGTTAGCAATGTTTTCTAGTAGGGGGAAAAGGTATCAGTTTCGGAGGAACATTTAGTTTAGTTAGCTCTTGATTGACGTGTGTTCAAGATCCGCAAAATTTCCAGAATCTAAGACGAGTAAGGTCTTTTAACTACAAACGAAGAAGACTTGTTCAAACATTAAAATTTTCTATTTTAAGTTACTCTCTGAATTTAATGGTGAACGTAACAAATGTTGAGCTGGGAAACAAAGTTACAGAGGTCAAAAGGGATTCTGGAATATGAAGTTTAAAGTTTGGAAAAAAAATTAACTTAAATTTTTCATATTCAATTTTAATTTTGATGTTTTAGAAGGGTTTTAAATCTTATATTTTTTATCTATATGCATAGTATGTATTTCTCTCTATAAAATCTGATCATTGCCATGCAACTGCGGTCGTATTTATAAACACAAACTGATTTGTATGTGATTGAGCATATGTGAAGGGTTTATTATGAACTCGATCGAATTCATTAGATATCATCGTTCACCATCCTGTTTCAGTATGGCGACCCCTTAAAAATTTCATACTAAAATAAAAATATAAAAAATAATAAATGCAATTTTTTTCTTCTATAATCGTTAAAAGGATTCAAGAATATTTTTTGGTTTCCTCGCCATCATAAAAATTAGTATGGCATTTTGAAATTTTTGGGTGACTGCCGTTTTGGAACAGTGGAAGTTTTTCCATATAATCGGGTGAATTTTAGAAATTTTAGCAAATGTATTTTTATAATAGTAATTATTATTTATTTATTTTCAATGTTGCAAATTCCTATAACGTTTAAAACAAGTCATATCCTGAACTTTCCGTTAAGCTTTTTTTTATTTCCCATGCAAATTCCGTCTTGACAAAAACTAGAAGTTTTCTACAATCGGGTTTCACGCATTTTAGTTTTACGTGTGTCAATAAAACAGTTTTAAGGTGGGGGTGAAAAATTTCTTTCTGCCCTGAGCGCCAAAAAATGTAGCTACGCCACTGCTCTTGCGTATAAACCCCTCACACACATCACTCTCTTTTAGGCAGGATACTTATGACAAAAGTCTTATGAAGCTATCTCATACAAACGTCCAAAATTTTCCGTCTCCGTGTGCTACCCAACACTACTGTAATTGTAATGAACTGAGTACGACTTATTACACTAAAATCCCTGTCGGCTTGGCCTATAGGCGGAGGTAGATTTCGAAGAGTGCTCATTTCAACAACAACAAAAAAATATGATTAGAGATAAACCCAGTTTAATACCTTCATTTAGCCGCTTATGAAAAATTTTTAATTTCATTTTTCTGCAAGAACTGGTTTTATCAGAATATTCTTAAGCGAAATCCAGCTCAAATGCCCTTTTTGACAACATATTTTGTAATATATTCTAGATTTATTTAAAAATCGGCCAAAACAGTACATTATATAGTTTCTAAATAAAAACAAACTACCAATTGAATGCGTTTGAGAGTAAAATTGAATTTAAAAATGAGTCATAAAGTAACCGATTTGTTATTTGAATACATCCTTAATACTTTAATCATGATCGCTTCGGAAAATTTTGTGCGAAATGCCCACTTTGACAGCATTTTTAAAAGTATATTCTATCTTTATCAAACAACTGGCCAATGCGTCACATTATATAGTTCCTAAATAAGAGGATCTGTAATTTGGATGCGTTTGAGAGCGAAAATGGATTTAAAAACGAGTCCGAAAAAACTCAGTTTGTTATTTGAATACTTCCTCAAATATTCAATCACGATGACTTCGGGAAATTCTGTTTAAAATACCCTTTTTGGCAACCTTTTTTGAAATATATTCTGTCTTTATCAAAAAACTGGCCAATGCGTCACATTATATAGTTCCTAAATAAGAGGATCTGTAAATTGGATGCATTTGAGAGCAAAAATGTATTTAAAAACGAGCCAGAAAAAACGCAATTTCTTATTTGAATACTTCCGTAAATTTTCAGTCACGATGACTTCGGGAATTTCTGTTGAAAATACCCTTTTTGGTAGCCTTTTTTGAAATATATTTCGTCTTTATCAAAAAACTGACCAATGCGTCACTTTATACAGTTTCCAAATAAGAGGATCTACCATTTGGATGCGTTTATAATCAAAAATTAATTTAAAAATGAGTCAGAATATGAGCAGTTTGGATTTCAGGTTTTTTCTCCAACTCCTATTTTTGTTTAATTTATTTTTGCTATATGAATTAGTCCTATGAAAAACTTGTCAATATAAAAGTTGTAGATATTATTGAGAAGATGTAAACTAAATTTAGTTAGATTTGATAACTTAAAAATTCACGGAGTTATGGATTTTTTTCCTTTTTCACCCCCCTTTTTCTTTTCGTTTTTAATTTTTTTAATCGGTAAAAGTTGGTCCTATCAAAAACTTGTAAGTACAAAAGCTTTAGGTAATTTTGAGACCATTTATAAAAAATTTAGTTGGATTTAATATCTTGAGAATTGATGAAGTTATGAATTTTTTTCTCCCCAAAACCCTGTTTTTTTCTCCCCTTGAGCCCATTTCTAAATTTATCAAAAATATGTCACGCATAAACTTTTTGCCTATTTTTAAGAAGTAATATAACCTTTAAACCGATTCGATATCTATTTTAATTAAGAAGTCATAACGTTTTTTCGATTTTCACAAAAACCCTCCCTATTTCCACCTCCTTGGTCCGATTTTGCCCATTAACGAACTCGACCGAGATTTTATGCCCCTTGATTTTATGTAAAAGTTTGAAAAAGATCTGAATTTTCTTGCAAGTTGCACAGAAGCCACCTTCGGAGGTTAATTTACCGCAAACACTGTAGAAATCAATCATGAAATTTTCTATTTAAAAATATTGGTGTTAGGTTCGCGGGTCATTTTGGAGCCCTGCAAATTTTTGCGAAATATCAAGTTCTGAGTGATTTGGTGTATGTGCCTTGCACTCAGAAGTTGACTATCACTCACCCCTGATGAATAGTGTCACCTCTTGAGTGAAAAGAGTTAACAAATAATGTATTAAGAATTATTTCTGTGACGGACGGGATTTGGGCAGTCAGTATTTTGTAAGTTAAACGAAAAATACAGTGCATTTCAAAAAGAAAATGTAACAGAATTGTGTTCTTCGGTTTTATGATTGTTTTATAAATGCGAAAAAAAACTTATTTCCGAGAGAGAAAAAAATAAAACTGCAGATAAGGATGAAACATTGAAAAAATAAAAGGTGTTTATTATTAAATAAATAAATATGTTTTTGGTTTCCTAAAATAAAGGAATTTATCATTATTTTATTGTTTCAATTTAAAAAATCATATAGATTTGTATTATTTTATTATATGTATTAACATTTTATGTCGGATTTTGGTGAAAAAATTATGTTTTTATTAGTTTTCGATTGAAATTTCAAGAGCTAAAAGTAATTAAATGAAAAAAAATCTAATTATCGATAGAATGTTTTTAAAATAGACGTTTATATATACATCTATATTTAAGACTTTTCATGGAAAAAATGTTGTGGAATACCTTTCCATATCTAACACAGAATGAAAATACAATCTTCATATGCGGCATATCTTTTTAATTAGAGTGCAAATTTTGACTCCATGATCTCTTATTTCCCAATGTATGACTCATTAAATTCCACAAAAACTTTTTCATGAAAATTGATTAAGGAAAAAAAAGACATTTAAGAGAAAAAATTGTACGAATAAAATTTTATATTAGAAAAGAAATATAATTTTAACACCATAATCAATTATCAAACCATTTAAGAACTAAAGAAATTCTGTTGTAAGACAAAAGAATAAACAAATACAATAATTCATCACGCTCACCTAAAAATTGCTAACTTTCGATCACATACGGGGTACGGGGATCGTCTATTGTTCATATTATACTGTACCATTATTTTAAAACAATAATCTTCGAGGTAATTTTGTAACATTTTCAACGTTTAACATTTTTAACATTTTGTAACATTTCCTTCAACATTCACCAGTTTTGATTATTCGAGAAATAAAAATTGGAAAGCGTTTCAACATTCGCGAATACTTAAGTCGGTTATTCGCAAATTTTGTTTCGTGAAGAATATTTTTCTAAATTAACTTAGTTTTTTTTTTTTTTTTTTTTTTTTTTTTTTTTTTTAAGGAGGGGGGGGGTGAAAAATTTCTTTCTGCCCTGAGCGCCAAAAAATGTAGCTACGCCACTGCTCTTGCGTATAAATCCTTCACATACATCACTCTCTCTTTTAGGCAGGATATTGTCATGACAAAAAATCTTATGAAGTTATCTCATACAAACGTCCAAAATTTTCCGTTTCCGTCTGCTAACCAACTCTACTGTAATTGTAGTGAACCGAGTAGGACTTTTTGCCATAAAGGCGCCTACTCGTTATTTGAAGTGACTTTGACTTTAACTTACAATGACATGTGAGCTATTTAAGATTGTTTATAAATATTTGTTTATTTTAGTGGTGTGAGTAGAATTTCTTTTCAATATTTCTTAATTATATCTATTGACAATTTCAGGGCTCATAAATAGACTGCCAAATAAACACACTAACATTTTCACATACAAATTTTCTTGCAAGTTGCACAGAAGCCACCTTCGGAGGTTAATTTATCGCAAATACTATAGAAATCAATCATGAAATTTTCTGTTAAAAAATATTGGTGTTAGGTTCGCGGATCATTTTGGAGCCCTGCAAATTTTTGCGAAATATTAAGTTCTGAGTGATTTGGTGCATGTGCCTTGCACTCAGAAGTTGACTATCACTCACCACTGGTGAATAGTGTCACCTCTTGAGTGAAAAGAGTTAACAAATAATGAATTAAGAATTATTTCTGTGACGGACGGGATTTGGGCAGTCAGTATTTTGTAATTTAAACGAAAAATACAGTGCATTTCAAAAAGAAAATGTAACAGAATTGTGTTCTTCGGTTTTATGATTGTTTTATAAATGCGAAAAAAAAAACTTATTTCAGAGAGAGAAAAAAATCAAACTGCAGATAAGGATGAAATATTGAAAAAATAAAAGGTGTTTATTATTAAATAAATAAATATGTTTTTGGTTTCCTAAAATAAAGGAATTTATCATTATTTTATTGTTTCAATTTAAAAAATCATATAGATTTGTATTATTTTATTATATGTATTAACATTTTATGTCGGATTTTGGTGAAAAAATTATGTTTTTATTAGTTTTCGATTGAAATTTCAAGAGCTAAAAGTAATTAAATGAAAAAAAAATCTAATTATCGATAGAATGTTTTTAAAATATACGTTTATATATACATCTATATTTAAGACTTTTCATGGAAAAAATGTTGTGGAATACCTTTCCATATCTAACACAGAATGAAAATACAATCTTCATATGCGGCATATCTTTTTAATTAGAGTGCAAATTTTGACTCCATGATCCCTTATTTCGGACCAATGTATGACTCATTAAATTCCACAAAAACTTTTTCATGAAAATTGATTAAGAAAAAAAAAAGACATTTAAGCGAAGAAATTGTACGAATAAAATTTTATATTAGAAAAGAAATATAATTTTAACACCATAGTCAATTATAAAACTATTTAAGAACTAAAGAAATTCTGTTGTAAGACAAAAGAATAAACAAATACAATAATTCATCACGCTCACCTAAAAATTGCTAACTTTCGATCACATACGGGGTTCGGGGATCTTCTATCGTTAATATTATACTGTACTATTATTTTAAAACAATAATCTTCGAGGTAATTTTGTAACATTTTCAACATTTAACATTTTTAACATTTTATAACATTTCCTTTAACATTCACCAGTTTTGATTATTCGAGAAATAAAAAATAGAAAGCATTTCAACATTCGCGAATACTTAAGTCGGTTATTCGCAAATTTTGTTTCATGAAGAATATTTTTCTAAATTAACTTAGTTTTTTTTTTTTTTTTTTTTTTTTTTTTTTTTTGTTTTTTTAAAACCAATTCTATTAAATTATTTGACAGAGGACAGCTGCATTGTACTGTACAGCCTGGGTTGCGAGAACTTCAGCCATTATATAGCGGGAATCAACGATCTATAGATCGTTGATTCAGAGAAACCCAAAACATAAATTGATGCTTAAAAAAAAAAAAAAAAAAAAAAAAAAAAAAAAAAATCTTAAATTTTCTAAAATTGAAAATATTTACTGCAACACAAAATTTAGTTGCAAAAATTTTGCGAGAAATTTTAAAACTTCATCAAGAATTAGTTGAGACAGCAATAAAATGCGGTCATCTCAAATTTAATGTTATAATTTATGAGTAATCTCAAATTTAATAGAAAAATCGAGTCTGAAACTTTTCTTCTTATAGAAATTCATAAACAAATGATCAGCTCTTACAAAAATTTTTATATCAACAATTATTTTCAGCCATCAATTAGCATCTAAATTTTATTCAATATATTTGTAATTATTCAAGTCGACTTACAGCATACATTTTTAATGTTTAGTAAATATATTTTTATGCTTCATTTTTTTGTCTTTTTTTGCCATTGAAAGAAAATCTTTGAAACCTCCTGCTCTTATGCATGGTAAGATAGAATATAAAATCAACATTCGCGATTTTGACGCACTTAACTTCGCGAATATTAATATAATACGAAAAGCATAGTTTGAAAATAGCTCTATTTAAAAGGGAGGTGAATCTGAACTTTACCCAATCTAAATGTTCCATTGAGCTTAAGGGGCTGCTGTAGTGAAACTGCCAGATCGCGAAATCCCATGCTAACCTATGGGAAATTTTTGAAGTACATTCATTATCTAATAAAATTATTAAAATTCCGCTTTCACCATCAGAAAGTAGACGTCAAATGCAGATGATGTGCGTTTATGAAAATTGTTTACGCAAATTTTAGATATTTTTAAAAAGATGATAAAATTTCATCGAATGGAAATTTCAAAGATTATAGGGATTTTTTATGTACATAAAATTTACGTTGACAATTTTCAAAAACGCATATCATCGGCATCTGACGTCTATTTTCAGATGGTGAAAACGGTATTTTAATAATTATATTAAGTGATGAGTCATTGCGCTTCAAAGTTTTCCCATAGGTTAACATGGGATTTCAAGATCGGGGAATTTCGCTGCAGCGGAGCCTTAAAAATAGATCTGACAGAAAGCTCACCTAACTACTTTCTTTTGTGAACGCTTTTAACATTTAATGCGAGTAAGTAATTAAACTGGAACATTTTTAAGTATAGAAGATTTTTTTTTTTAATTTTGACGTAACTTTAATTACTTTTGGTAAATTTTACATATTTTTCATACATTCATGAGCAATATTTTCGAAAATTTTCATCATTTTTCTTAAGCTTATATGATATATATTTTTTTAATGATAAATAAAAAAAAAATGTGACGAACTTAATTAAAATATGTAATTGTTTAAATAAAAAATATAATTCGGAGTACAGGGGATCTTCGTCCTTTTTAAAAAAGAAAATCGAATTTAAAAATATCTATTTCGTATTCTGTGGGAGAAAAACTATGTTTTAAAAACAAAATTCTATAATATTGCATTCATGGGCGTGGACCGCTGGATTAAAGTAAAAAGAAAGGAGTTACCTCTATGTCCAATTGTAGAACTCAGTACTCATTCAGCAACGAAAAGAATTTTAAGAGAAGATACTACTGGGAAGCCACGCCCACTCCCATTTATTTACTTCAACTTATGTTTTAATTTATAATATGTTTATGTTACTTAATTTTGCCCAAGTGTTTATTCGTCGGTACTATTTCAAATTATCCAATGTGAAAATAACCACTTTTCAGGAGAGCAAAAAAGAAAAAAAAAAAAAAAACAGTTTTAATTGTGGATTCAAAATCAGCAATAAACAATTATTACATTTTTCGGGTGCTGTTTTATATGCTATTTAAGCATGCTATCGAGATAAATCCTTTGAATAATTTTTCTCGTCTAAAAATCACATTGGATAGTTTGATATAGTATGATTATTTGTACGTTTTTAGCTTCTCTCTACTTTTTCAGCTTCAAACTCAGGGGCCTCGCTAAGGGGGGGGATGGGGGGGAGCCTCCCCCCCCAAACATTCGTGAATGTTGTTACACTTGGCAAATTCACAAACTTAGTTGGCAAATTTTCTTTAAAATTTTAATAAAAACTATAATATATTTTCAATTTTTGATAGAATTGGCAAAAATTACAAACTAATTGGGAATATTATTAACCTTTTAACAAATAAGGGCTATATTACATTTTCTAATTGTGGTAAGTTGGCAAAATTGTAAAATGAGTTGGCAAGTATTGAAATTTGACTTGGCAATTTTAGGTCCTCTCCCCCACCAACAAAAAGTCTTAGCGATGGCCCTGTTCAAACTATCCAATATCTTCAAACTATCCAATATGCACATTGGATAGTTTGATATGATAAAAATTTTCTACTTTTCGCAGGTTCGTTTTTTCAAAGTATCGAATGTGCGCATTGGATAGTTTGACTTTTAAAATATTGTAAATTTCTCAGGTTCACTGCGTCATGGTAACGAATGTACCACACACGATAGTTTGTCTTGTGTCTTGTAATAGTTTGTCTTGTGTGACGCTATGAATTTTACAAAATGCAAGAAAAGACGGAAACAATTTTCAAACAAAGACGCGGGCAAGCACGAGAAGTTTCCCAGCCCTGTTTTTAGGTGTGTTCGTAATTATGTAAATACGTAGCACCTATAGTTGTCGTTCAGTCCATCGGTCCGTCCGCATATATAACAACGCAAAAACTATCTAACCGAATCATTTGAAATTTAAAATATATAATTATTACATAATTTTGTCGAGTTATTTCAATTTTTTTGAAAATCGGATGCATAGATCAATTACAGGGGCAATCAAAAGTATTCCATTACATTACGGTCAATGGGGGAAAAAAGTTTCAAATGCATTTTACTCGTTTGAAATTTAAAATACATAATTATTACTACATAACTTTGTCGAGTTACTTCAAATTTTATGAAAATTGGATGCATAGATCAATTACAGGGGCAATCAAAAGTATTCCGTTACATTACGGTCAATGGGGGGAAATGTTTCAAATGCATTTTTGTGGTGTTACACTCATTCGAACATAATAAAATTGATATGCATCTATAAAGTACATATTATAATATACATTTTGCATAATCTGTGATGCAAAAAACATTTGTTATGGATTTACAAGGTCACACAAAAGTATTCCCTTACACAATGGTATAGGAAGAACATTGTTTGGTATGCATTTTAATTTTATTAATCTATTTAACAAGGTATGAAATTGATAAACGTTGCTGAGGATTACTATTTACAATTTTATGAGATTGATATATGAGAATGATATTTTTAAAACTTCGTTGTCGTACAAACGCACCTCATTTGCTACGCTTCACTTACAATTTCCAACTTGTTGAATACTGAGCATAACCTAACTAATAAGCGGATGGGGTATTTTTTACCAGTATTTTTGAATAGTGATCGTCGATTTATTTAATTCCTTTTAAAACAAGTTGGAATTTTTACCTTTTAATAAAATTTGAATATAAAGAATAATTCATTATAGGATCTTTTAATACAATAATTTCAAAAGTTTCTCTCACGTGGTAAATGATTAAAATGTTGTAACACTTTTTAAACATGTTTTGCCATAATTAAAAATTGTTAATGACTTTGTTTTGCTTCTCTGCTGTCTCATTGTTTTCTAACTCTCGTAACCATACTTAGATTGATATGAGATTTCTATATGGTTTTATCATTTACTATGATACATGTTTTGATTAAAATGGAATGAATAGAATTAGTTCATCTACAGGGGCTCTCAAAATAAGCACATTACATTACATTCAATACGATGTGATTTAGTGTATTTTAAAAAGCATAACGAAATTGATATGCTGTTATTTAGTGCACTAACACTTGTTTTTTGTAGCATATTGTCTAAATGTACAAATTAATTTCAGGATCATGGAAAAGAATTATTTTATAGAATAATCTATTTCTGTATTATAAAAAAAAAAGTTTTTTTTTTTTTTTTTTTTTTTTTTTTTTTTTTTTTTTTTGTAGGTGGTAATTTTCGGAACTACCGAGCTGATTTCAAAAGTCAGGGTACTAAAATGATGGTGTTCTCCCAGAATCTAGCATATAGAATCGGCCCAGAATCGGCTATATCAACGCCGTGTAAAAGAGGAGGGGGACGAAGGGGGTGATCCCCGAGGGCGCGGAAATTTAGGGGGCGCCAAATTTATAGTACCAGCGTCATTTTGGGGTTATTACAAGAAAAAGTGGGGGAGAGGGGCGCCAAATTGACCCTTTGCCCCGGGCGCAGTTTTCTCTTTGCACGCCCCTGATTTTACTCTAAGATGAAATTATAGCACTTAGCTCTGTATATAGAAGTAAAAAAGAGTATTAAAGTTCAAAATCTTTAAGAATGAAGATGTAGGATGAGGTTTGGGGGTTGAATAATTTTACCTCTCCACACAATCCACCCCCGTTCTGTAGTCAGGAATGGACCTATAGCATAAAAAAGTGATTTTCCGTATAATTATACTTTTGAAATTGTTTGTGTAACAAGAACAGCGTCGTGCGAAATGGGGGGCGGTCGATCGAAAAAAAAAAATACATGTACCAGGTTTGAACCATTTATTTTTAACGGTTCTTGACAATTTAAATATGAGAAATTGTGTCAAAAAAGCCATCATGATGAAAAACGAATTTTCACAAAAAGTCGTTTCCATGTAATAATTGCTTGCAAGCAAGATTTTGAAAACAAATAAAAACAAAACATTTAATATTTTCTGTTCCAGTTAAGATAGAAACAAGAATTCCAGAAAATTTGTCTGTTTCTTCCTCGTGATGGAAATAAATATATGCATAAGATATAGTGTAAGCATATTTGAACATATAAGTAAATTTTGGAGACTTGTTAGCACTTCCCCCTTGTCACTAATGACTCTAGTACAGTTCGATTATAGATTATTCCTGTAAGTGTCCTTTCTTGCTTGTTTATCTACTTGAAATACTTAGATTCCAATCATGTCATACAGAATTACAAGTATAGTATGAGAGCGCGGACTCGGCCGTGAGATTCTTTTAAACTGTCACTAGTCACTACTCATAACAGAAAAGGAAGAAGGTAAACGTAAATATATATAAGTAATTTCATCTTTAGGGTTGATACCGAGTACGTTTGTACTCAGTTTAACCAATATATTTATGGTTACAGTACTGTCTGTTAAAGCACACCGTGCTAAAACAGGGACACACATTAATAGTATTCAACTAAACTATATTATACATTTACCTTCGAGATAATAGTGGTATGAATGATATAAAATACTTGTAACATATTAATTTATAGATAGTTATTTTAACTTTTTAACTAGAGATCAACCGAAAATGCTGTTTGTTTTCTGCTTAGAATCTGAGTTTCAGCAAAAATGCCGCTGAAAATTTGGTCGAAACTATATTTATTCCAAAAATCTTGTTTCTTTCTTCGGAAATTTTCAACATTATTCAGCAATTTGAACTGTATCGGTTCAAATAAAACTATCTATTGCTATGAGCTTCATTGTTTAGTAGCTAGCAATGCACATATGACTGAACTTTTTCGCTGCAGATTTAACAGTAATAAGAAATTTTTGTACTTTTCGGTTAACCAGACGCAGTGTAATGCATATACAGTAAAACCTCCATAACGGACACTCCCGAATAGCGGACACTCACCTCTATTTAACGGCGAATACATTACACCTTTATTTAACGGACAGTTTTCCAATCCCCACTCCCAAAACCTAAATTTTTGTATGTTTAACCCCTGAATAACGGACATTCCGAATAGCGGACACTTTATTCGGCGATAAAGGATGAAAAGATATTTTTTTAAGAGGGAAAAAAAAGAAAAAAAGCAAAATGATCTCTGAATTTATCAGGACAATGTGTTAAAAATTTTGTGATAACTGATAAATGTAGATAAAGATCTGGGGAAAATAACCTCCCCCCCCCCCCCCCCCCCCGCACTCACACGTTCAGTGTTAAATTCAGGGAGTTGTCCAGGAGAAATACCTCCCAGAGCATTGAAATGTCACTCAAGGAGATTGAGATTTTATGCATTTAAAGATTAAAAATTGAAATCCCTCTCTCCCCGCCCGGAACTCTACAATGTCCAATAATGTCACATAGAAAAACAAATTAGTACATGTAATCGCACGCAAAAGTAAACTTTTGTAACAGATTTTTTTTCACAAGAATATAATAAATAGGGGATAAAAAGTGTGCACAATTTTATTTCAATTTTATTGCTCAAAAAATAATTTTAATTTCTAATAGAGGATTTCTAATAGAGGATTTCTAATAGAGAATTAATAGAGGTTTTAGGACATATAAAAGTAAATTAATGAAACATCAAGCATTTCTTAGCGATTTCTGAATCTCTGAGGATTTCCCAATAGCGGACATTTTCTGCGTTCCCGAAGTGTCCGTTATTTAGAGGTTTTACTGTATATGTATGCATAGATGTGTATGCGCATATGTACACATATTTGCGTATGTATATACATATATATGTACGGATATATTTAGAATTACTTTTTTTATTAACTAAAATTATTTAAATACGTTAAAATTATACAGGCTGTACACTCTCAACGGGAGCCAATGGCTAATTCCTAAACCGTTAGTCATACACATATAGTCCCAATTACAAAAATGTTTCAAATGAGGTAAAAAAATATTTTAAAAGCAATTTGGGTCAATAAAAACTTTTTTTTCCAAAATTATGAAATTTAAATTTTTATACGGTCCACCGGTCCTATAAGTTATATTTAGTAAAATATCTGTTTAAAGTGTGAACATATTTTTTTACTACTAATTAGAGGCCATTCGCAAATTTCGTCAGATATACCTAAAATGGTTGGGAGTAAAATTAACATTGCAATGCAAAATTGAAATCATTAATCATTCTAACATATGAATGCATATACAATTTCAATTAGCAATATACATATAAGGAAAAAAAAAAAACAGAATTTTTCCGAAATAAAATGATGAAAGTTAACTGCCTACAAAATGATACATATTTTTAAATGTCATTAAATAACAAAGTTGGATTACGTCATGTTCTTCGGATTTTGGTAATAGAATCTTATGCATTCTGTACCGCTGCATACGAAATTGATTTTTGTTTTTCATTACCACATAAACAATTTTTTTTTAGATAATAAATTTTGAAATGTAAAAAATAAATAAATAAATAAATAAAATAAAAAATAAACGAAATTTTTTTTATAAAGTAGATGTGTTTTTTTACTTTTCATAATTATTTTTTACGTATTTTTTTGCCGCTGAAACCAAAAATGAACATCGCGTCAGGATTTTTTGCAAATTATAAATTTCAACGTTGAAATTGAACGTAATCAACCATCTTATCGCCCCCCCCCCCAACTGTTTTACTGTAAAAATCTCGGTAAAAACAAAAAAATAAATTTTTAAAAAAAAGAATAAATTTTTTTATTAAATAAATTTTATGTAATAAAATAAGTTTTACGTCTCTTTATAGTATCGAATTTTCGTTATATTTTAACCTTGACAATTAAAATCTAAAAAAAAAAAAAAAAAAAAAAAAATCTGACTTGATGACCTAAAAAAAAATAAAGGTCATTTTTAGATTCAGTGCTAAAAAGGCATAAAAATCAAATATCAAAAGTTAAGAAACATAGCCATCTCTTCTATTTTATAATATTCGATTTTTGTTATTTTTTAACTATGACAATTTATGATTTACGAAAAATCCTAACACGATGGTTAAAATTCAAAGTAATTTTCAGTTTCAGCGATAAAAAATGCATAAATGTTAAAAAAACACAAACAGTGTCGTTTTGTGTTATCTAATCTAAAACTTTTTGTCAAAGTTTTTGGCAGTAATATATCAGAATTTTTTTTTTTTTTTTTTTTTTTTTTTTGTTATCCTTAAAATAAGTATAAATAGTAACCACCGAAAATCATAATAATGTTAGATTGGCACCTGATTTACTTCAGTATGTAAAATTTAATCTCGATCGGATATTTAAAAGTGAGTTTATGTTCGAGTACAATTTTGTATTAAAAAAAACATACATACGATCGTTGAAGTTTAATAAAAACTTATAAAAATAACATAATTTTTGTTAAAAAAAAATCATGAAAAAAAATTGTTTGAAATACTTACAGAATAAAACACATGTTAAAATACAATTGTTTTGGACAATCTGAAACTTAAATTCAATCGTAATATTAGTACTTTTTTTTTTTTTTTTTTTTTTTTTTACAAAGCGCAGATACGCAAGAAATAAACTCTTTAAAAATTGCAAATACTTGGTATATGATCGATCTCTCAAGTCATGGTCGAACTGATTTGTTTTCAATATAGGAAAGTAGTATAATAAGTCATGCATTTTTAAAGTTTCATAATTCGGTCAATTTTCGTGTTATGTGAACCTGACCTTTTTTTGCCTTACTTTTTAATGAAATAGGAAAAATGTACTAAATATAAATTATAGGACCGGAAACCGTACAAATATTTTAATTACTGGGTTCCTTTGGTGTCTCATGTTACGCCGGAGGTTTGTGTGTTCATGTAGATGCTTCCATCTTGTGGTGCAGTTGCAGCTATACCAACATGTGTTAGTGAGAGATAGCAAGCTGGATATCGTCCTTGTAGCTTAAGAGGCGCTACTTCACTCAAATGAAAAGACCCGTTCGCTAATGCTAATCCTATGGGAGAAATTTATAAAGATATCTCGGTTGCATTTCAATATTTGTAGATGATTATTTTTGCATTGGATAACTCAGATTGATCTGAATGGAGGTCGTTTTTTAGTTTTTTGATTTTGGTTGCAGATATTTTTTATGGGGTTGCTTTCGCTTTCCAAACCGGTTCCGAAAATGAAAGCGTCCTTGTAAAAAATAACTGTAAACAAAATGAAAAAAGTAACTAACGGCATGCATACAGATCGATCTCAGATATTCAAAGCCAAAAAATCATTTAAAAATTTTGAAATGCAACCGAGATATCTGTATAAATTTCTTCCATAGGATTAGCATTAGTGAGTGGGTCTTTTCATTTGACTGAAGTAGCCCCTTAAGTCATAAAGCACTTGGAGTGCTATTCCAAGGGTCCCGGGGTCTTCAGCTTAGACATTTTTCACTCTGTTGGTTCTACACCAACCTGTGTTGGTTCTAGCAACCGGATAATTCGTTTATTATATATACACTATACATTTACGTTAAAGAAAATTTTATTAATAATAGAAAAATTAATGGGTTAAACAAAGTCCAATGAATATTACAATATGATAATTAAGCCGCATAAATTCATTGAAATACAATCAGAATCGCGTGCATAAGATTTTTTTTAGTGTTCTGTACTTATAAAATGAAAACGGAACCGTTATAAGATCACTTCGGTGTTTGTCAGAATAAACTATGAAATGTGGAAAGCTTAAATTGAGGGAAGTTATAAAGACTATTGACCCACATATTTACTGGTTATTAAAAATTTACAAATACATATGAGGGCGGTAGGAGGCTAATTAAGTTACTTGAAAAAAAAAACATTTTCTTTGTATATAGTGTGGAGTACCTTGTGAATGCCTTCGGTATGCTGAACTCAAAAATATATATCTTTTAATTTTAGGTATTACGTTTACAGAGATATCATCGAAAATATAGTGCAAAAATATGTTCTTCCCCTTCCGAAGCTACTGAAACTAAAATTATGAAAAAATTAAAGGTTATAGATGTTACTTTAAACCTTGCAGGAAAACTATAGCGATTACTCTAGATCGCATTAGTTTTTGAGAAAAGCACATTTTTCTGTTGCACACAAACTTCAATCTGCGGGCATTGAACAAATGGCAACTCCTCAACAAAGGTGTTGAGGAGCGTTGGAAATGCCTATTGTAGCAGAAGTATAAAAGCATTTTTGATAGTGATTTTTGAATAAAAATCACCGGTAATTAGTAGAGATATTAACCATTAAACACAGGGGCGGTTTGAACATAAATAATCACGGGGAGCAGCATACTCTACGTACCATCGGCTTTTAAAGCCTAGTTAACAACTTTTAATAATGTATTTGTGTATTGCAATACCTAATAGCAGTATAAAAGCAATTAACTTTATACTGTTGCAAAATACTACTAATTAGAATTAATCACACAAATCAGGGTTAGTACACAAAAGAAATTTTTAAAATTATCTATTTCATTTTAGTACCAGGGTTTTTTTAAAGTATTATTTGCCTTATTTAATGCAAAATGTTCCTTACTTCAAATATAGCAACCGCTACATTATGCAATTTCTGGTATTAAAATGCCTTTTTTTTTTAATTATTATTCCTTATGCATATGAATCGTTCATAATTACTATGGGATTCGCAACTAGTTTGTATTGAGTGGGTCTCTCATTATGACTTTTGTGTATTAAAAAGTTATTTAAAAGCTTATGTGGAAAAACGCGTCCCTGACCAAAACGGATTTGCAAATTTGCGATCTCCTTTCAATACAATCTCCTTTAGTACACTGCCAAGTTTAAACATTAAACAAGGGTTTTCTGTTAGCTACACTGGAAAAAGAAAAGATAATTACTATGCTGAATTCAGGGATATAGGGAAGGATATATGCGGTATATGCTGCATACCATCTGAATTTTTTTAAGGAACACCGTAAACCCTCTGTTTCTCAAGAAAACCGTAGTATACACACTCAAGAGTATACCCTCTGTCTTGAGCGTATACCCTCTGTTTAGAGCGTACGCCTTCTAATTTTTCTACAACTACACCACTGGCTGAATTTAGTTTTATGAAATGCTAAATGAAGTTTAAATATGCACTACCTTTTATTCCCAGTACCGAGTTCAGTTCCTCATAAATAGATAAGAATAAAATAAAAATGTTTTATTGAGAATAGCAATATTTGATAATAATTAGGCTTCATATCGCGTTGAACTTTTATGGTATACCCATTCATACTTTTCTAATATATACAGCTATACCCAACCCTATACTTTGTATAGTGTTTTACTAACAAGGAAGGTCTCCATTGGGGGCATATTCAGAATTTTTTGAAAAAAATACGAATTAAACTAACCATGTAGGTAATAAAGGATTAGTGAAAATTAGCGGCGGAAATACATTATTAGATATGTAAAAAAATAAAATAGTTTGGAATAATTGGCGTGAAAAGCTGAAAGCGACGCGGGATTTGGCGAGCAGTGCATTTCCTCGCCAAAAGCAGACGATTTTAACGAATCTGAAAATTGATTTTAATTGACTTCACTGTTAAAAATCTGCAGCGTTTACTGCAACGTCACTCCACTACTTTTATAGAATATCTCTCTTCTGACTAATGAGAATGCTCCATAGCACGGTGAATTGACCGTGTCATACACTGTTAAAAATCTGCTGCATTTTGTTGCACCGCTCTCCACCGCTTGTATATAATATCTCTATTCCAACCAATGAAAAAGCTCCATTTCACGGCCAAGTAACCGCTTTCTATACAAGCAAGAGAGTGCGTTGCAACAAAATGCAGCAGATTTTTAACAGCGTATTTTTCAATTTGGAACAATTTTAATCAATTTAAATTGTGTTTTAAATAATAAAATATATTAATTTCATTTTGTTATAAGTACATATAAACGTATATGACAAAATTACACTTAAAGTAAAGTAAAAATGCAAAACTAAAATTACTTAAACTAAACTTATTTAAATAAATTGAACATAGAAAGTTTTTTCTTTAAAAAGTATTCGAAGCGTAAAAGCGTACCTTTCAAAATTTCGTTTTTTCGCCAACCGGAGATAAATCGCCAAATAAACGAAATTTTTATTATTTTTTTACGGACGTTATAAGGAGGTTCCGCCGAAATTTTTTTTATAAACATATATAACTATATGAGAAGAACATTCTGTAATTTTTTCAGATTTTTCTGAGTATGCCCGTATGGAGACCTTCCTTGTAAGCCTTATTATTCTTTCAGCAACGATTTTCTTTTAATAATACAGTTAAATCCTTCGTGATGAGAGCACTTTGCTTAATTTTTAATCTAGAATCACCAGTTTTTCAAAACAGAAAATTTTTTGTACTTAAATCACGAAAATCAATTAAATAAGATAAACTATTTTACAATAAAAAATAAATGGTGGGAATAATGAAGGATTCTGAGAATTTTAAATGGCACGTATACCAGTTGCTTGTCCCCAAAGGGTTAATAATGCATATATTTATAGCACGGAACCCTCTGAGCACAAATAATACTCACACTTGACCGTTTATTATTATTTTTTCGATAAATCTTTTATCGATTACAACTAATCAAGTAGGGGATACAACACAGACTTCTCATATAAGTAGACGCCACATTCCATTGTTCTCTCGGCAAGGTTTCGAATCCAACATCTTTGGCAAAAAGATGCCGTTTTTTGGCAGTGATCGCTTTATTGGCAACTTTCAGATTTCACAAAGAGAAAAGCAGAAGTGCAGTCAACTCACAACAAACATAACAATGTGAGTTTCGGAAGGAGAAAAACCCGTTTGGTGCGCTAAATCTGCCCTCTGTCACATGATGGAAGACAAAGATCCCGGCGTAAGAAAAGGTTGCTGATGTGTAGTCTAATTATGAGAAGTCTGTGGGGATACAACTATCCAAACATAATGGATGAAGTAATTTTTTTCGAAACCTCAGTTGAAGCTTACCGGGAAGACTTGCATTTATTTATTCCAGGATAATCATAGTAAAAAAGATGCAATTAGTTAGTTTGAAATCAGGCAGATATGTTGGAGAGGTACCCACATTTAAATATCTAAATATCATGCACATAGAAATGTGAGAAAAAATCAGAATAGGATTAAATTGCAGATATAAGATTGTTTTTAGAAATTCCGAATAATATAAACTATATTTTCTGAGTTATTAAATGGCGGCTTTTCAAATGTCCTTTGATCTCCAATTAGTTGTATATATCAGTTCCACCATTCTACAATACGATTTTAGACTATAAGGCTGCGTCACTTGAAAATACTATCATTTTAGATGATATAGGGTCAAGTTTGTCCATTCATTTCAAAAAATGTAGAATATCTGTATCATTTATTAATATAGTGATTCATACAATTTCAAAGTGTCTTTATTCACTGAAAAAAAATGGCACATTTGAAAAAGGGATTTTTTAACAAAATTTCATGCTTATGTCAGACAGTGTAGGCTCTATGAAACTAATATATTTCCAGGGCCCGACTTATGCAGGGGCATGCGGCCTGACCCCTTTGCCTTTGCTCCCCTTTTTAGGGAGGCCAGTAAACAGGGTCTTCATTTCGACTTAGAAAGTTTTTGAACAAGCTATTACACATTGCTGAATGTTTCTTGGTTTGGGTTATAATGGAGTTGTCTGCCCTTTTATTTTGCTTCATGTAGAAAAAAGTGACAAAACAGGGGTTCTGGATCTCCATAATTAATCGGTGAATCTGGATGAAATTTGATAAACTTTGAAGTCTAGAGTAGGACACTTCGCCTGTTCAATTTCCTCGCAATCCGATGATTGGGTCCAAAGTTATTAAGGGGCAAACTTTGGACTTTAACATTAGAGATGCATCTGAGCTCAGCTACTATACAGCACTATCATGCTGTATGATGGTATAAAATATTCTATTCCAAAAAGAAACTTCCTTTCACTTTGAATTTCCAAAATCTAAAAAAAGATTTCATTCTTGAAAGACATTCAGAACAACTTCATTTACAATAGTTTCAGATGCTTACATGTAGAAACTCACCTTTCAATTTATGCCTCTTTAGCACAACAATTGACGAACAAACTCCAAGGGTTTGAGTAGATAAAATATCTAATTATTAAATTTTTGACACCCCCCCCCCCCCCCACACACACACACTTATTCTTCCCAAAATTTTCTTTGGCGAATCCAGAGAATGACCAAAATTGCTTTAAAAAAGGTGAAATTCCTCCTTTAGGAGGAACTCTTTCATGCCTGTGGTCCAAAGATATTTTCATTTACAGCACTCAGGTTGGGTCAGAGCTTGATCCGTAATTTTTTTTCTGGAGGATTGGGCTGGGCCGAACTATTTTCTTTAATTTCTTCAATTTTTTTTTTTTTTTTTTTTTTTTTAATTTAAGTTATGTTGCCAGTAAATCAAAATACTTTTGTTAGGCTTAGGTCAGAATGGCTTTAAATAGAATTTACACATTCAGGTTGTGTATTATAAGCTAACCTGAACAAGACTCTAGTTCAACTAGATCAAAAAAATATGAAAATAAGTTTAGCCTTGTTTGAAGGATATTTGATTAGGTCTGTTTGCAATATTTATTAGAGAAAATGAATATATAAAGTCTAATTAATCATTGTTTTCATTTCTAAAAATAAAATAAATTATTTTATAAAATTAAACACTTTACAAAAGATATGATTCTAGTTTAGGCTTAAAGGTATTAAAGTAAGTTTGATCTTCAACAAAATCAAATCACCACAATAAAACAGTACTGTGAAGAAACTTTCACCTTGACTAATATAAAAGGTAAGAAATATAGATTTATTTATTTATTTAAAAAGTGATAAAATAGTAAAAACCCACATGATGATGTTAGCTTAATATGACCCAAAAACCTTTCAGGATGCACATATTCATTTTCAAGAGAAAGAAGATTATAAGTAAAAAAAAAAAAACATGAGCAGAAAAAAGGTTTTTTTTTTTTTTTTTTTTTTTTTTTTTGTATTCTTTTTTAGTCACAGTCGTTTTCCCCTTGAAAATGAGTGTGCATGTGCTTTGAAAGGTTTCAGGGCATAGTAAGCTATCATCTTCACATGTGTTTTTAATATTTTATTACCTTTTTAAATAAATATGTTTTTAAGTTTGGTATTTTTAAGAAAACTGTTTGAAAGATTTATGATCAGATTTGTTTGCAACCTTTATTAAAGATTTATTTTTAATCTTTATTAATTCAGTTTCATTTTTGGCCCAAAATCTATGCTTCACTGAAAATAATGCTAAAAATTCAGCAAGACTAAAACTATCTTTATTCAAAAAAATGTAATTTCTTACTTTGGAAATTTTCAACATTACTTATTGAATTAAGCTGTAGTGGTTCAAATGAGAAATTCTTTTTTTATTGTTATGAACTTCACTGTTTATAATCATCAATCATGATTGACTCAAGGTGTGAATGCAAATTCTAATACAGCAAGCAAGCTAACATCTTCAGATGTGTTTTTGACATTTTAACACTTTTTAAATAAATAAATATATGTATAAAAACATTTCATATTTATTTACTTAGAAGGTGTCACAAATAAAAATTAAATTAAAGAGTTGACATGTTTCGGTTCATTAATAAGAACCGTATTCATAACATATCCAGTGTCATTTAATTTTCTACTGATTTTATATGTTATGAATACGGTTCTTATTAATGAACCGAAACATGTCAACTCTTTAATTTAATTTTTATTTGTGACACCTTCTAAGTAAATAAATATGAAATGTTTTTATACGTGAATGAAAAAAGGTGAAGTGATTTTGTTTTAGTTTTTGAAAAAACGAAAGCTAACAACAGTTTTAAAATAAATATATGGTTTTAACTTTTAAGTTTGATATTTTTGAGAACTTTGTTTGAAAGATCTATGATCAAATATCTTTGCAATCTGTATTAAAGACTAAAAATTACAAGAACACATCAACTAATGAACAGTATTTTTATTTTTTTTAAAATATATGTATTTTATAAAATTAAATGTTTCACAAAAGAATGCTTTCCATTTAAGGTAAAAAGATGTTAGAATAAATTTTGACAGTTAGAGAATTTAGTAAGAAAAATCTATTTTATATCCGACTCCAATCTTTTTCAGAGACATATAATATAAGACCACATTAATGTGCATCATTGCAGGAATTCTAAATTCAAAATTGCCTTTTTTTCCCCCTGGCAACTTTTTTATTTATTTATAGCTTATTCTGATAATGTTATCCAGTCCTTGCATTTGGCACCAGTACTAATTCACTTTCTTTTTATTTATTATAATGTATAAGCTTACTTTATGCATTGTTTTATATTTTAATTTATATTTATATTTGTATTAATCATATTGCCCTGTTGGCCTTTCCCCTTTCCTCAAGTGTTTGTTGATAACCAAACATTGCCTCAGCAAGAACTTTGTTAAACAAAGTTCACTCTTGCTAATCCGTCTATGCATTCCTGAATCGACTCATTGAATCCGAAAAGAAGTAAACGCAAGCAGTGCGACTTGCATAGGAATTCATGAACTCTGCATTGGTCATTGGTAATAATTACTTTTATTTCTAAAAGAAAATTTTATGAAATAAATATATTTATAAAAGAAATTGTTCCAGATTAGGTCATAAGGTATTAGTATAAGTCTGATGTTTAAGAGAGCTTTGCTTGCTTGATCTTTGATAGGGTCTGTTGGATCGTCCAAACTCCCTGTCTTTTGCATGCACCAGCCATTTTTTGATGCAGGTCTCAATCTCATGATCAGTAGCTTTCTCACACACAGGATTGTTCCGTACAGATACTACAATTTAAAAAAAAGTGAAAAAGATTAATTAAATCTATGTTTTTTTAAGTACAGGTAAATGTATGTTTTTATCTACATAGAGGGGTTCTGGAATAAAGTAGACTCCCTCAAATCCATATTGCTTGGGATCAGAGGTTGTGCAGATTTTAGAATTTTTCAGATTTCTGTTCATCACTTTATTTGCTTTTTTAAACAGTAATTTGAGTGTAATTAATAATGCAACTGAAATTGTAATAGAACGTTTACAAATACAGTGAAATATTAAAGTAACTAATAAACTAAAATAATAAAAAATTAGATAATTTTTTAAATGATTAAAATATTAAAAGCAAAGGTCAAGTTAATTTTTAATAATGAATGATTAGATACTCATTATAAAGACAAAATGTATTTTTTCTTTATTATTCAATGAAACTTGTCTCATAAAGGAACATTACTAATTCACATCAAAATCATAAAATAAGAAAGTTTTATTTCAGGTTTAGCCAAACTTAATAAGCAAAAAAGCTTGATTAATACATAAATACATTTGATAAGAAGTTTGTGATTACCAATGATATCAGCAATACCCTTTAAGAAATAAATTTATTCTTAAATTCATGAAAGAACATGAATTCAGTAATATTAACAAAAATTACAAACCAAAATACATTAGAAATTTATATAAATCTAATAAATAAAAGTCTTATAAAAGTCAAATTTTATGCTTATATCAGAGCTGAATGTTTCATTGTTTACATCCGTAAATTAGGTGTGGATTTTAGAGAGTCGCAGATTTTAGGGTTGCAGATTTGAGGAAATCTACTTTATGTACCACTGCTCAAATTTTGATGATATTAAAGTACAAAAAACACAAATGATGCCCTGTCATTTATTAAATAAAAAATTTCTTTCAAAGGTGACACGGCAACATGCCAATAAATGCTCAGCAGTATGCTCAGCAGCTGGTTTATATATTTTACAAAATATGCTTTCAAATAAATGTTTAGTATTAGAAAAAACATAGTTTCATGTCAATGCAGAAAGCAAGTACTTGTTGCTTTGTTCAAGACATATTAGATAAAAAAATATGGTTTTACATTATAGCATGTTCTTGACAATAAAGAAAAATAATTTGAGCATTTGTTACAGATTACTAAACATTGACCTGAAAACATGTAAGGGACTAGGTTGTGGTGCACAACGTTTAATATTCTTTTTTATATGTCTAATAGTTTTAGTTTTTTTCTCAATATTTTATTCAAATTTTCATTGTTTTGATAAAAATTTAATTCATACTTTTAAATTTTCCAATTTTATCTATTGTATGCAATTTTAAAAAGTGCAAATAATATTTCCAAACATTTTACAATTGGTCAGTTTCAAATGATGTCATAAAATGACTACTGAAACAATTGTCAAACAATTGTTGAATGACAGCTGCGATTGGTAGCTCAGAGGATTATGGATATGCTGGAGGTCAACTGGGCAATAGTAATTGATGAGTGAAAAGGTCGTCAGTTGACTGCAACTTTTTTACTAAAAAATATAATTACATGGAAATATTAAAAAACTTTATTAAATGATAAGATAATTAAATCGAAGAAAAGTATGCTACAAAAGCTTAAGTAATATTGTTTCCAAACATTTTCCCATGTTCATTGAAAAATATTAAATTCTATACATATGAATAGCAAAAAAATATATTATATGCAAAATGTATTCAGTGGGAGGAAATTATGTCAAATTTAAACAATCTTTAAAACAATTTTATTCTGCATATAAAATAAAACATTATAAAGCTCTAGGATGCAGCAGATTTTTTTGTTAAACCAAATTAAACAAGCTGATTTTCAAATGATAGATCTTAGTTAATCCTGAAAACGATGATGAGATCTTGCATAAATGATAGATGTAGGCTTGAAAACCTAAAAATCACTCAATCAAAAGGAAATGAATAGCAAACTGTTTACAAAAAATCACATAATAAAATATAATAAAATTGTTCATGGGCCATTTTCAAATTTCGCTTACATATACTGTCCCAGAGTAAAAAGAAGAAAATTCAAACATAAATTAACATTTAAAGTTTTCTTTAGCTAATGCTTAGCTCAAATCAGATTATATTGAACATTTCTAACATGAAAAATTAAAAAAAATCAATAAAATTTTTTTAGATATAAATCTTTAAAATTTTGATTCTAAGCAAAAATGTCTGTCCCGTTCCAAGTTTTATGTTTTTAACTATGCTTTTTTAAAATTTGAGCAAACTTTTTTAAATAAAAAGGTTTAATTATTTTAAATATGAACTGTTAGTGCTCTATATTAATGAAAAAAATTATTACAAAAGATATTTTCTTTAAGAAATTAACAGAAATCTTTTGTCCCTCACTTTTTGCCAAGTCCATTACCTTGTGATTATTTTAGTCAAAATAGGTTTCAAATTTGGCCTAAAGTTAGCAGAAAATATTCGGCAATATAGTTAAACTATTCATGCAGCTACTACTCACCATTTTTTACTCTTCAGTTGTGAAGCAATGTAATAGTGGCAAGAATAAGCTTTTATAAAGGTTGATATTTTTTTTCACTGTCTAGTCTGTTACTGCAAATTTTAATATTAAAGTAATGATTTTTGAACTTTTGTAGTTAAATATTGTTTACTAAATAGTTTCAGAAGGTATGTGTATTATTATCTAAGTTAGAAATTATACAAGCTAGTTTATTTCTAATAGTTTTATTTGAAATGTCAAGTCTGTTACCATATTTGTAAGCGATGAAATGTAAGCTGCTAAATAAGTTTACTAAATAGTTTTAGAAGGTATGTAAATCTAAGTTAGAAAATATACAAGCTAGTTCATTTTAATAGTTTTTTTTTAGTTTTATTTGAAATGTCAAATCCGTTACCATGAAATGTAAGCAAATGGTGAAAATGGCCATCATAATAAAATTGTTCAATCATCGATAATTGGGCAATTTTATTTTATTTTATTTTATTTTATTTTTAACAGACCAAATTAGCATGTTTTTAAAGTCTGTAGGGTCTGAATAAAGGTTGGCAAATATAGCTCTTAGGGGAATGTGCTCACTAGTATAAAAATTTTATTAAAAAAAATTGTTGAATTACTTTTGTAGTATCTGAGAAAATGGTTATCAACTGGTTTTTT
The DNA here is from genome assembly GCA_964019185.1 of Maratus speculifer. Taxonomy (NCBI): domain Eukaryota; kingdom Metazoa; phylum Arthropoda; class Arachnida; order Araneae; family Salticidae; genus Maratus; species Maratus speculifer. Next base: position 94,175,070 of record OZ025297.1, on the reverse strand, counting down.
TGTGTGTGTGTGGGGGGGGGGGGATTTAACAACTGTTGTCGTCTCTTTTAAATATATTTGATTAGAAGAAAAGGGGAAAGTGTGGAAAAAAAGAGGGAATAGAGTCTTATTGGAAGCCATGAGATAAGTTTATTGTTGAACATTTATAATTTAAAGCTGTATTCAAACAGGGTACTTCTCTGTTATAGGGACTTGGTGAGTCTTGGTAAATAGCCTTGGTAAAGGAAGAAAAGTGTTCACACTTTTTTCTGCTTTATATGCAGAAGCTATGCGTTCAATATTTTGTATAAATTATTAAGTTATACTAATGTAAGCACCCATCTCAGAATGGTGGATAAAAACTATGGTTTTCCCTTAAAATTTGAAATAATTAATAAAAATATCCAAGTACTATTATTTTGCAATCGAGTTATTTGATTTAAAAGTCAGTAACTTGAAATACAGTTTTCAAACAGCTTACATTGAAAGTAAATCCTCCCTACTCAACGCTGTAAAATTTAAAATAATTCAATGTTAAAAAGTAATTCAAGTTTGCGAAAAAAAAAAAAAAAAAAAAAAAAAAAAAAGGGAAAATGGATTAGAGTTTTATTAAATTAATTTTTACAAAACAATTTAAACATGTAAATCTGAAACGAAAACTAAATAATTATGTTTAACATATTAATACTCAGTTAATAGAGTAATTTTAGCTAGCTTTGAATGTGATAAATAGCTAAATATCTTTCCTATTGACTTCACTGATGCATTAATTTCCTAGCATTAATTTCACTTAAAATAAAAACCTTTAACTTATTTCATTTTAAAAAGCCTATCTTTAATTTTAAATACAAACAAACTTTCAAAATAAACATATTGCATACATTTAAAACACATACTTTCCATTCATTTCCTAAAAAATACATCACAATAGTAATAATAATAATAACAATAATAAATACCATATCATATTTTTTTAATTTTCAAAGCATAATTTCTAAATCACACACATGAAAAAATAACTACTATTGGCTAAAAAAAAAAAGCCGTTATAGGTGAGATTTTCTCATGGATAACATAAAAGTACGGAAAGTAGGGTTAAGTTTCATAAGATTGCTTTTAAATTAAAAGCTATTTTCATTGATTTATAGGCGGACAATGCCAAACGCATGTTTATACTACAAAAGTTAAAATATTCAATGTGCGAAAATTTAAAAAAAATTATCAATGAATTTTCAAAGATGAATAATTCACTGCACATTGATTATATTTGTAAAATTAATCATAATTTCTGAAATGTTCATTTGTGTACATCAGTAAACTGTTATTGGATACTGGTTACAGTAAAACCTCCCTAAAGCAACCATGTTCCATTCCAATAAAAAATTTTTGGTCCAAGAAGTGGTCTCTTAATGGAGGACATATTTAAATTTTTATTTTAATTGTTGAAAAAAAAGGTAACATTTAATGTTATTAAAATTTATTTTTCACATTAGGAGAAAATATAAAAATTTAAGAACCAAAACAAAAATTAATTACATAAATTAAATACTGCAGACTATTATTAAATAATTAATGAGTATTATTAAAAAAATGAATACACTGACATTTGCTTTGCTTTTATGATTTTATCTTTCATCACCCTTCATTCCAAGTACTTTCAAAGTTCAATAAATAAATGCAATTTTTTTTAGACAGAAACAAATAATGATGATTTCATCACTTTATCTATTTCTTTGAGTTTCCTAACAAAATTTGGCAAGATAGTTTATTGATCATTGCCTAAAAAGGCACAAAAAGGATTAAACACTTAAAAATTTCCGGAATACAAAAGAAAATCTAAACTCCATTTTGTTTTGAAGTTTGATGAATAATGTGCTCTCCGGAATCATTTTTTGAATAAAACCTTCTTTAAGTGACTCAGATAAAACAAAACTTGTGTTTCAATTTCTAAAAAAATAAATTTAGCCGTATATGCAGGAATTTCAACTGGAATGGCCTTTGAATGGAAGTAAAATTAGTATTGATCCTATGAGAATAAATTTGTTCCATGAAAAAATGGTCATTCAAGAGATGGTCACGTAATGAAGGTGGTCGCAGAGGAAGGTTTCATTGTATTTTTAATTTAGAATTAAAAGCATTATAATTATGTAGTTTTTGAAGGTTTTATAGGAGATGAAGAAGAATAGATGTGATATAACATAAATTACTTCCATATGTCAAACGACTGCCTTATTTATGATATGAGATTGATGGCTGCTATCACTGAAGTGGTCGATCCAGAATTGTGAGGGGCACACAGACTTGGATTTTATATAAGAAACAAAAGCCATTTATCTATTATTACATACAAACAAAAATAACTTATACAATAAGAATAATCAGATGAGATTTTTAGGAGCATAAATAAAACTAAACATTCATGACTTTTGTTTTCATAATTTGGCAACAAATTTGTAATTCAGAATAAGTCAGAATTGCACTAAACCATTTTAAAAAAGTCCTATGGTATCAATAACAAGTAAAACTTTCTTCTACAACAAGGAAGTATTAAAACCTGTTATTACCTGCAACCAAATTGATGACATGTTTATACTGTGAGAAAGCTTCCTTCTCTCCTTGTCCTTTCCAGTTATACTTTAATGACAAACCATTTGTCATGATAGATTGAAGAATTCGTCTAACTGTATTGTTAGAATCGGCACCACCAATATTCTCAAAGAAACGGCACTAAAATCAGGATGAAAGGTTGCTTATTAAGGAGAATTACAACTTTTAAACAAACAAACAAACAAAAAAAATAATAAGTTTGAATGAGTTAAGTTAACGAGTGACTAATCAGTTCCAGTTTACATTAATGTCTAACTGAATCTAAAGTTTTGAGAAATTCCATGCATTAGTTCTTGAGATAATTTTTGTCACAGATTAGGACAGACATTTAGTAAAAATATGTTTTTCTGATTTCATGATCTTTAAAATGTGTAAATCTATCGAAAACCGGAATTCGAAAATTTGCATAAATCCAATACTTTCTTCTTGTAAAAATAGAAAAAAGTAAAAAAAAATTGTAAAAAAAAAAAAAAAAAATAATAATAATAGATAGGTTTAGACATGATACATTCAGAATAGGAGAAAAAAATAGCCTAAAAGAACAGTTCTGTTTTTCTTATTTATTTGCAGTTTTGTTTTGTAGATGATTTTTGTTTCTGAATTTTTTTATCTATTTGCAAATTTTAATGCATTTGGTTTAGGTTTCCTTTTAAATTTTCTAACTGCAAAACATTATAAAAACTGTACATATATATGCATTTTTTATATCAAACACATCAAACAAAATCTTAATTTGGTGACCCCTTCAACTTCTGTTTTGATGGCAATAGGGCACATGCCTCCTCTGCCCCTCCACCTAGTTTCGGCCCTGCAACAGGAAAGTTTCACCCAAAGCCATGGATATATTAATATATCAAACAAGGACATTTTTTTTATGGAAAGATTCAGAAATTAATTAATTGAAAATATGATTCTGGATTACAGTAGACTCCCTAAAATCTGCAACTCTCTAAAATCTGCACATAATTTATGGATGTAAACAATGAAAAATTGAGTTCAGATATAGTGACAAAATTTAACTTTTTTAGTTTTGTATCGATTCCATATATATTTTAATTTGTAATTTTTGTTAATGTTACTGAATTCATGTTTTTCCATGAAGGAAGACTTTTTTTTTTTTTTTTCAGAAAAATTCAAGCTATTGCTGATATCACTGGTAATCACATATTCTTATTAAATATATTTATGATTAATCATTCATTTTCTATTATTAAATCTCTCTAAACCTAAAATAAAACTTCCTTATTTTATAATTTTCATGTAAATTACTAATGTATCTTTATGAGGCAAATTTCATTGAATAATTTAGGAAAAATACATTTCATCTTTATAATGAATATTTAATCATACATTATTGATTATTAACTTACCTTTGCTATTCACTTGCATTCATTTTAAAATTATCCAAATTTTTATTATTTTATTTTATTACTTATTTTAATATTATATTGTAATTATTCATTATTACATTATCAATTTCGATTGCATTATTTATTACATTCAAATCACTTTTTAAAAAAATGTGAATAAAGCAATAATCAGAAATCAGCAAAATTCTAAAATACGCACAACCTCTGGTCCCAAGCTGTGTGGATTTGAGGGAGTCTACTGTACTGATTTCCAGATGAATACAGAACTGGGTTCCATACACTAATAATAAATGCATCATTCAAATTAAAAACAGATTCAAGTCAACACAGAAGTTCCAGTTATGTACTTTAATTACAGAATTTATAAAAATAAATATCTGCTTTTTTGAAAATATTTTTTTTAATGTTAAAATGATTCAACTACTTTAAAAAAAAAAATTATATGAACAATGTTAACAAATCCTAATAGTGATTTAAGGGAGACCCGTAAGAAAAAACCCAACATTTTTATTATTGATTTTAAAGTAATGAATTTTGGTGTACTACTTAAGAATCTTTTTGTAAGGAATAATTAGCAAAAAAGTTCACTTTTTATTAAAAAGTATATTTTTTATGGGAATTTTTATGATTTTTTTTGTCGAAAAATACACTTTTTAAAAATACTACTCCTCATTCAATTTTAAATATTTTGGTATTACTAAAATTTCTTAAATAGTGTTATAGTATATAGAAAAGAACTAAGGAGAGATATTTTTAATTTTCTATTTTAATCGGCTAAAAAATAAATAAATAAAAATACGCATGGTAAATTTCCTTACATTCGTTATAATTTTCATGTTTACCAATTTATGTAAAATTTTCAGAAATAGTTAAAAAATATATCTCTCCTTACTTTTGTTGCAAATTTTTTTAAGATTCTAAAAACATAAACACTTTGTTTCTAAATCAATTTACCACTGAGCCTTAGTACTTTGAACTTAGGCAAAATATGAAAAAAGTCATTTTCAGGAAAACACGTTTTAAATGGCCGCTTGTCCTTTAAACTCTATAGTGAGTACAATTAAAAAAGCTCATTTTCTACCTGTTCCAAGTGTCCCCGAATTCTGAAATTTTGCATGGATATTCACAAATATGTATTTTATCGTTTTCTGAGATAAAATTTTTTTTGAGCTTTTGATGATTTTTGGCTGAAAATGGGGTACGGGTCTCCCTTAAGCAACAAAGAGCAGACATTTATTATGCACCAAAGCAACAATCATCTGCTTAGCACTGTTTGCATCATAAAGATTGCCAGTTCCCATCTATTTACAGTCTCTATATTTTGAATAGATTATAACTGCAGATGTTTATTTTAAACTGAAGAATGGAATATACCTTTAATTTTACACTATCTAGTAACAAAACGGAGAACTTGTTTATTTTACAGCCAACCAGTTTAAACAAAATTATTTTGTCACCAAATAGTGAGATTGTTGCTAATAACAGATAACCATGACACCACAAAATGCCTTCTTATCGTTATGTGCACAAAATTAATTTTTATTAAGACAATTTTTAAAAGTTTCAGATAAATGTTTGTATATATATATGTGTGTGTATAAATAATTCAATAAAATTCAATAATTAGTATTTGTAATTTAAATCATGGTAGAAGATTGAAGTAAGTTAACTGTGCATATAAAATGTTAGAATTTTATGGAGGAAGGTTGCACTTGATATCTCTAGCCCCCTGACTGCCAAGCAAAAGGGCAAAACTGTAGTGTTGTTTTCTCTGTAACATATTTAAAATGTTTAAAAAGGATATTTTTTTGCAACATGATATAAAAAAATATATATTATGTATAGGTATATGAGCCTTGAAAGTTTAATCATAACTTTTTCTTTTCTTTTCTTTTTTAACTGGATTATATCTGTAGAATTATATTAATTTAAATAATGCATGTATTGCAATGAAGCCTTCAGCTTAATAAACGGATATATCAGTTCACAGCGGAGAGAAAGCTAGAAAAGGGTGGGGGTGGGGGTGGGGGGCAAGCATTTTGTCTTTTGATATTGCTATTATTTTTGACCCAACTAAAAGATTTTTTTGGGGGGGGAGGGGGGGGGGGGTTCTTTATGAAAGTAGTTTTATCTTTTTTTTTTTTTTTAGTCTTATTTATCAGGTAACCAAGAAACTTCGTGTGATTTTTGGGAGCATTTACATTTGTTGCATATCTGTAATAAATCAGATTCTGGTGACCTTATATCTGCACATTCCCTTATAGTCTAATTTAGTCAAGAGTTGTTTAGTGCATCGCATATTTATCTATCAATTTTTAGGAAAAACAATCTTTGAAAGCACATGTCATTGGCAAAAGAGAATTTAAGGCCTTTTTTGCTTTAAAAGTTCAAATTAGTAATGAAAGCTGCGAAGGCCACTAGACAAAATATGCTCCATGTTTAGAAGGGGTTTTGGTCAGTGAACAGATTGCGCAAAAGTGGTTCAACTGATTTTTGCTCAGAGACAAGAACCTGGAAGATAAGTTCCATGTTAATCTTCGATCTCCTTAAACAAAGTCCAGCTGGAGGAGAAAATCAAACAGACTCTTCATCAAACCAGCCAGGAACTATCATACAAGCTAGGAGTATATGACGAAACCCTCTAATCACATTTGGATAATCTTGGAATGCTATGGAAACTCAATAAGTGTGTTCCTCATGTTCTGTAGGAGGAAACAAGCTCCAACAGTTGAACATCTGCTCGTCATTGCTATCACACAGCAACAAAACCTCATTCGTGGACCAAATATTGACATATGACGAAAAATGGGTTATATATAATAGTCGGTAGAGAAAACAACATTGGTTGATTTTTGGTTTTGTTTCATTGGCAACCAAACAGGACATTCATAAAAAAAAAGCTAATCCTGAGTGTTTGGGGAACCAACACTGATTTACTTCACTATAAGTTCTTAGAAAGTTGGAAAACAATCACAGCCGATGACTATGCATCAAACTTGCTAAAGGTTTCAGCTGCTATGTCCCAAAAGGACCCAGTGCTGGTCAACAAGAGAGGAGTTCACCTTCTTCACAACAATGCCTGCCGTCATACATCAAACATGACCTTGGACATGATCAAAACCAGAGCCTGATCAAGCTGAAGTTGGGCCCAGGGCCTGTTAAAGTTGGGCCCCTCTATCTACGGATTATTGGCAACACCTTCATAAAAAAAAGAAGGTTTATTTGAAGAGTTGACAAAGTTGTTTGGGTGAAAAATACCTAGGTTAAAAGCTTCTAAAAATTTTATTGAGACATTTAGAATATTTAAATTTTACGTTTCATATTTTATAAAACAAAATTATTTGAGAAGTATTTGATTAAGGAAAAAAATCTGCCACATAATTTGTGGGCCCCTGAAATTATTGGGCCCAGGGCCAAGGCCCCGGAGACCCGTGCATTAATCAGGCCCTGATCAAAACACTGGGCTGTAAGTTTTGCCTCATTCATTTTACCCCAAATCATCGCCAAATCTGACTATTACCTGTGTTTAGCAATAAATAACAAACTATGAGAATAACAATTCTAAAATTGAGACACAGTTACAATTTTTTTTTTAGTCAAAAAAAAAAAAAAAAAAAAAGATTTTTACAAAAAGAGCATTTATAAGATTATGTCTCATTGGGAACATATAACTGAAGCTAATGACATTATATCGAATGATAAAAAAGTTTTAAAGAGTTTTGTGTGTCGTTTTTTATGTCTGATGATAACTGAACTGTAACAAATTTCCTTGGTTACCTGATATTTCTATAAAAATACAAAGTTATTAAAGTCATTAGAAAATTATAAAATCATTCATTCTAAAATCTGGAACACCCCCAATCTTCAGCATTCCTGTTAAATAATTTGTTGTTGGAAAAACCAGGTGTGAAATATGTTTGAAATGTGCAATACCTACTGGATTTACTAATTAAAGAAAAAGACAGAATGCTGTCAACTTTTTTTTTTTTAATAAGAAGTTTAGTTTTTATCCTCATCATGCAGGAGTCAAGTGGAAAAAGATCAGAATTAATGAATTTGATTGCATTATGTAAAAATAAACTATTATTAATTATTTTTAAATAGTAACTATGACCATAGGACTGAATATCACTGCAAATAGACAAAATAAAAAATAAGTTTATCATTAAGGAGAGGGGGGGGGGGTGTTTCCAAAATTTTGATACATGTACATCTTCTAAATAGATAATATTTATTTAAACAGTAAAAAAATCCGTTAACATAAAACTTTCATACCTAAAAATAAACTGAGGTATCCATAAAATTGAGAACAGTGAACATGATATCACATTTATGCATAATTAGTTAAATCGCATTATTTGGTGATAGATTTTGTTCATTGTAAATGGTTGGAGAGAAAGTAAGCACAGAACTGAAATGATTACACAAAATAAAATCCATCTTACAATTTTAGTAAAATTTCCTCTGCTTCCTAAGTACTTATTAAGGACAAGCATTTCACCTGGTGTATTAACAGGAAAATGTGGACAGTCATCAGGAAGGGTCTTGGGAGTTGGAGCTAATTGATTGACAATGTTCCTCATCTCCTTCTGCTCTGTCATGATGTTTTTAAGCAGTGAAAGGACATGACTATGGAAAACTGAATAAAAACGGTGTTTAATTAATTTTAGTTACATATGAACATAAAAATAATTTTTTCTCAGCATATGTACATTCATTTATTTAATTAAGGGTATCCATTAAATCCTTAAAAGGAGGGGAAGAGGTTCAAGAATTTGAGACTGCATGACAGGAGAGAAGGGAAAGGATTTACAAGTTGTCACATAACATTTAAAATATGAAAAAAAATTAAGGATTTATTTAAAAGAGTATCGTGAAATTAATCCAAATATTTGTATTATTATTCAGATAGAACAAAATAGCAGAAATTTTGATATCATAACAGGAGAAAAGGTGGGAGAGAGTATCACTTGAATGTGCTAATCCATGATATAAAGGACTCCAGAAAACAACAAAATTTGCATCACATAATTAATGGATGACCCCCTTAAGAATGTTCTCAAGTTTTTCATTTTCATTGTTTGAGAAAAGAAATCAAGAAATTATTTTCATTACTACATGCAAAAATTCTTTAAGTACTCTCATTTGAATGTAAAAGAATTGAACAGTGGCTTTATTTATTTATTTTTAAACATGTTTTGCTACAGTCAAAACCTTTAATTGTAAACCCTGGGACAAATGTTTGCCCCAGGATTGGCAACTTATGAACATTATGCAATCATGAGCTGCAATTTACAGCCTTGCCAACAAATATAAGTAAGAAGTGCTAATCTTGGCATTGTCCAGTTAGCTTGGTGGTAAATCATTGACACATATGGTCAATGATTATGGTCCAATTCTACATTTGGACATTTTTTCACATTCTTAACTCTACATCTTTTGAGCAATTAAAATTTGAAAAGTATTAAGTTAAAGGCACATGAAATTTTCTACAAAAACTTACAAAATTATACATATAGATTATTTGTTTAATCAGCAGCATAAAAGTATGATTTAAATCATCTGGGTAAAATTGTTGACACCTTAACATGTTTCAAATAAATAAACTGTTGATATAGCATATTTACCTTTTAAAATAAAATTAATGTTTATTTATTTATCTCATTAGAGACTTAAAGGACACAATAATTGTGTGTCAATAATTGTGCTTGACTGGAGCTCTTATCAACAGAAAAGAATTTTTGAATAAAAATAGGTTATTTATGTATTCCTTACATCAAATTTAGATCTCTCCATCAGCTGAGTTTTTGTTTTAATAAATTAAAAAGAAAAGTGTGAAAGTGCTAAAAAACAATCTTTACACTATTTTGTAAAAGATGATCTATCTTTACAAGAAAATGAAAAAAGTTGTTAGATCTATAGCACCAGGGCCGTAGCTAAGGGGGCGCTATGGGCGGCTCAGCCCCCCTAAAATATTTTGAGCCCCCCCCCCCCTGAAAAAAGTTCCAAGGTCACTAAATGTTCCGAAAATTCAAATGAAATTCTGTTCAATAATCTAATTTAGTTTTGAGACCCTTTCTCAGTATTGCAGAGTTACTAAATTGTATCTAAAATACGTGTTTCAACACTCCCTCATCCTATTGGTACATAGGAAGCTAACAGGATGTTTAATTTTGCACCAGTTATACATTCAAAATTTTCATCATTTTTTACTTTTCTTAGCATAAAATGAAGTTATTACAACAGTTTAATGAGAAACATAGTACCTACAATGTGAATATTCACTAATTTATCTTTCTGCATTAAAGAGAGAACAAAAACATATGAGCCCCCCCCCCCCTACATTCCCTTGAGCACCCCCTATATTCCCCTGAGCCTCCCCTATCATACACTTCTAGCTACGGCCCTGTATAGCACTATGTAAAACTACTTAAAAATATTTTGCATGTATGAATGAAAATGTTTTCATAATTGGGCTAGAAAACAGTATATTTGTACTTAAGAACAGTCTTACACAAAAACTAAAAAATATTTACACCCACATGGTTATGTTGTTTAAATTATATTAAAAATAAAATTTTTAAATATTTTTTCTATCCCTAAAAAAAATAAAAAGATTAAAAATTATTTTAAGTCATCTGAAAACACAATGAAAAAAAAAATTACACTATACATCTCATCAAACATTAATTCAACATTTAATATATTAGATTCAATACTTGTTTAGTGTGAGAAACAATAACAAAACTGAGAAAAATCTGAAGGAAAAAAAGCAACTCTAAATAAATTACCCTATAAAAAGTGAAACGGCAAAATATAGTATAAGAAGTTTAACAAAAACTATTGTCAATGCAAATAAAAAAAAAGTTTTATACTCCAAAAAAATTAATTTAAAACAAGTATAATCCAAATCACTATGACAAAAAATCATAAATGTAAAAGACTGTATTGAATCTGTATTGAATGATTTGAAAAAATTGTACTGAATCAAAATAAGAAAGTATGTGTATGCCATGACACCATTGCTGAATTCAAGGAATGGCCCAAGAAGACATCTCCCCCCTCCCCCAGGTCTCTATAATGTCCATTCCCTCAGGAGTCGTGGGAGAAAAATGTATGAATTTAAAACTGTATACCATATATAATAATTACAACATGTACATGTGTGGATAATATTACAGAATTTCATTTTTTCCTATAGAAAAATATTTGAATTCAACACTGCATATAATAAATACAACATGCATATATGTGGATAACATTGAAAATTTTCATTTTTGTCTCTTCACTCTCATGTACACACTAGCAGAGGAGAATGTTATGTAGAGGGCTACAATTCTTATATCTTCTAATACAATGGTTTCCCAAACTTTATTGTTTAGGGACTCACCAGTTGGGCACTCACTAGTTTTGTAGTTTTCCCAACCCACATAAACAGATTTGCATGATCTATCCAATAAATATATAAAGACAACTCTGACTTACACAATACACAATAGAGCAGAAATAATTAATTTTAATGTAAAAGTGGAGTTTAAAAAATGCCTTTATCAACCCTTTTTGGTCTGCATCGCAAACCAAACGTTTGGCCTTTTGTGTGCATATGATGCAATGAAGGAAAAATTTCATCATTAAACATTAATTCACTGCTACTTAAATTTGTGTTACATTCTGTCAGGATAACTCTGACAAATTATACAAGTTAACTAAGGGAAGAGTGAAAGACTAAAAAAATAACAGAATGCAGGAATTGGACCACAAGGAGAGTTTGGAAGCTTGCATGTGTGCAAGAAGACTGCCAAATAGAAAGAATTTCTAAGAATTGCCAACACTGATGCAACTAGATGCTTGGTAAGGGATCGAAGAATTCTGTTGAAAATACTCAGATAATAAATTTGTCTAAAATGTTCATAAATTAGACTTGAAAAGTTTGAGTTTTCAAAAAAAAAAAAAAAAAAAAAAAAAAAAAAAAAAAAAAAAAGAAAGAAAAAAAGAAAAAGGAAGGAAATTTTGCACATCTGGGTTTTTGTCTTTACTAGTGAAATAAATATGTCCTCAGTGATATTTGAATGTTTATAAATTTAGTAGTGAGATTAACAAGTTAACTATAAAAATGTCGCATTTCGGTAACCAGACTCATAGATTACGTTGTAAAAAGGAATTAGTTGCTATAGAATATAATATTTCAGACCACCAACTCTTAAAATTAAGTATTACTTGAAAAATTTTAATATTATGCAAGTGTTACACAATTCTGCAGCAAACAGGCATATAAATAGAGAAAGAAGATGTCCCTTAGAAATTTTTAGGAGTAGATGATTTAAGGTAGGATTTTAAGCAGACAGAAAATTGAGAAAAAAAAAAGTTAAGAAGGAGATGAAGTTTAAGTTTGAGTTGTAAAGAGCCTTTTCTTAAAGGAGAGAATTTATTTCGCTTTCTCCATCTCGAATAGAAAAATGCTGGCTTGCACATGAGTGCCTGTATAGGGATTAACTGTGATAAATTCAAATGGTATGCTAATTGCTGATGATGCTTAGCCCAGGGAATTTAAGAGATGAGTGGGAGCATTTTATCAATATTTCATGTAATCAATAATGAGAAAAAAGTTTCATGTTAGTAAACTAACATAAATTAGGCATCCTTAGTATCTTAGATTCGCTATTACTATGAAGCATAATCAATATAAATTCTATGTTGTATTTGTTATTGTTACTATATATTCATAAATGGAAATGGATAGTTGTATTTGTAGGAATCTTTGGTGTCTTGGGCATCTTTTGGTTTGTAAATAAATTACTGTCATCATCCTTATTGTCATAGAATTTATGTGTTTTAAAATATCTGACTCTCGAACCTGGAAACTCTAAATCAAAACAAACTAATACCATGTGAGAGATCAGACAACTTAGAGATTTTTTTTTTTTTTTTTGTATTTTTTATTTATTTGTGTATTTCTGAATACAGTATGGAACCATTTATCTGGAAACCAGTTAACCGGAAAACCAGTTATCCGGAATGATATTTCTAATAGACTGATGTTGGAACTTTTATAGAAAAAAGTGTCATACACTGTCAGTTTGACACAGACATTGCTTGAAACAGTTGTATAGTTTGATAACAGCATCTAGTATTTGAAATAGAAGCATGTATAGTTGTATTATAGATGTTTTCACTTTTATGCAGAGAAAACAGAAGAATTTTTGTTCCCAAGGAATTCTCATAAATTACCTTCTTTCAAACTCTAATATTTGATCTTACTTGCATCTGATTCTCAGTTCAAGTAATCTAATAATTCACTTAAAATTAGAAGTAATACCACAACCACTTATATTCCATAAAATTTATCAAATGGATGCTGTTTTAGTGCCCAACTAATTAACCGGAAAAACCAGTTATCCAGAATACACCTGACCCCAACCTTTCTGGATAAATGGTTCTGTACTGTATATAAGCCCTAGCAAATATGCTCCTAATACTTCTGCTTGTACTTTCTGTAATGCCAGCTTTTGGTATGCATAAAAATATATTTAACATAAATTTTATATTATTTTTTTCAAAATAAGCAACAAAATTACCTGCAATAAATTATTTTAGAGGGTTTTTTTTCTTCTTTTGAATGGCCAATTACACTATACATCCTAAATACTAATATTTAGCAAATAAAACATGTTTAAGATGCATGCATACCTTTAAAATGTAATTTTTAGTCAAAAATCTAATTTTCTACATTTGGTTTAATGTTAAAGTCTAACATTCTAGCTTTCTAAATCAATTTGAGTTTCATTTCTATTTTGCTCAGAACTTGAGTTTCAGGCATTTTAATATTAGTCATATAATAGTTACAACCTGGTTTTTAATTATATTTTCAGCTTTTTCTCAAAATGAGATTTTTAACATTTTATCACAAAATATCATAACTCAAAAAATTATAATTGTAACTTTATGAAACTTAGCAAAAATACACTAAAAGAGTTTATTTGAGTAATGTGTTTCTACTATAATTATAATTAATTATTTTTTCATATTTTAGTTGATACAACTTATGAATTAACATGTATTTGCTTGATTTTTCTGTGTATAAAAACATAGCTTCTGTAATTTTTTTGAGCCAAGAAAGATAGTAAAGCTGTTTTCACAGTAAGACTGTATTTATTTATTTATTATTATTGTATTTTTAATAATTCTACCATGAAGATATTTAACTTAAATATTTCACAGTAACAGATATAGTAAATATAGTTCTTGATTATTTTTTAATTTAATACATAAATGCACTGCAAGAAAAACTGGAGATCAGTGTACAGCATGTTACATGTACAATTACAAGTAGGTCAAGCAAAAAACTGCTTCCAGACAAAAGTTAAAAAGTGTGCTTTATTTGGATTAAAAAACAGAATTAACATTGTTATTATTTTTTTATTCAAAATTTGAACATACACATATTTTTATGTATTTTTTTCATCTCCTAATTTACAATGTAGTCTAAACACAACTAAACCAGATTTTTTTTTCTAATAATACTCTAAAATAAATGCTTACTTAAGAGAAAAAAAAAATCACACATATACAAGATAAAAGAAAAATACTGGATTTCTTTTTTAAATAGAATAATAAAATCAATACAAACATAAAATAGCAAAAGAACATTTTTATATTGCTGCAAATGTTACTTTACACTGTTGTAAAAAAAATAAATATTTATTGTTGAATCACATGGTAATAGATTTTAAAACATTTTATATCTTGAATTTATTTTAATTATTTAGGATTTCTAATTTTTCACCCTCAATGATATAATCAAAATTCAATTAAAATTATTTATTAATAGATAATACAATTAAAATATAAAACACAGTCATTTATAAGAATTATATTTTTAAAACATAAGAAAGAACATTCAGTCCTATCAATAATAAAAAAAATAAAAATAAAATAACAAATCCTTAGATGGTTTTATTCCTGATGTTTCAAACATGAATCCAGTCTAATGGCAACACTATAAAATTCAAAAGAATATTAAGATAAACAATATACATATATATATTTAAATAAAAAATATGGCATAAGAAAAATCTTTGAATTTTACAATTTCTAATTTTTTTCAATGAAATCTTAAGCATAAATTTATTTTTTGTTTGTTTGTTTATTTGGAATAGTTTTAAAAACATAATTACAGTTAAAGAAATTTGTGATGTTTAATTTAATAAATAAATCATGATAGACATTTCTGATGTTGTCAGAAAATATTTAAAGAAAGAAATGAATGAAGTATAATGGATATTTCAAAGAAACGAATACTAATAATTAGCAAATAAAACATTTTAAAAACAACTGCATACCTTTAAAATGCAATTTTGAGTCAAAAATCCAATTTTCTACATTTGGTTTAATGTTAAAGTTTAACATTCTAGCTTTCTAAATAAATTTCAGTTTCGTTTCTATTTTGCTCAGAACTTGAGTTTCAGGCATTTTAATATTAGTCATATAATAGTTAAAACCTGGTTTTTAATTATATTTTCAACTTTTTCTCAAAATGAGATTTTTAATATTTTATCACAAAACAACATAACTCTAAAAATTATAATTGTAACTTTATGAAACTTAGCAAAAATATTCTAAAAGAGTTTATTTAGGTAATATGTTTCACTATGATTATAATTAGTTATTTTTTCATATTTTAGTTGATACAGATTATGAATTTTCTTGATTTTTCAGTAACTTTTCTATAACTTCTATAAATATAACTATAGCTTCTATAACTTTCTTTAATAATAAAATTATAGTGATGAAAATGTTTCAGTACCTGAAGACACTTTCATTAATCATAATAAAAGTATCTTCAGTTAAATTTGAAGTTTGATATTTTGCAATATTGCCATTTTATATCAATTTTATGTATGTTTTGAGCCTAAAAATCAAAATACTTTAAAATATACATATTTTTACATGTTTTTGCAATTTTTAGCTACATTCTGTGACAAGATGCACATAAGTATGTAATTTTTCAAATATGAAAATAAAATCCTTTCTGAAGGTAGGCAGGGAACTTAATAAATAATTTCATATTAATGAGTTAATAAATGGTAATAACAATTGATTAATACATTTTTTTTTTCATTTAGCTGTTTAAATTTAATAATTCATTTTATTTATAGAATTAATAAGCTTAGAAAAAATTATGTTGATTTGAAAATAAGAGAACTGTTAATACAATAATAATAATAATAATTATAATCATCATAATAATAATCATAACATATGAAAGATAACATTATTTTTAGCAGATAAAAAGTTATTAAAATTAAGTAACGAAGCCTTCTATCCATTATTCAATTGAATTTTCCTTTTTTGAAAAATTCTTTGTTTAATAGAAGTAAATAATCAATAATTTACCAAATAATTAACTATTTTCATCATATTCATTTTAGAAATAACAAGAATAAATATTAAATCAAAATTTGGAGGAAAGTTTAATTAAATTTTTTTATGAAGAGTGAAACTCTAAGCAATAATGTTTTTATTTACAGATGAAACATAGTTAAGTATCATGCACATTTTGTGTTGCAATTCACCTTCTCTATTATGAGCAATAAGATAAAATACTATACTATAATACAAACCTAAAGGAAATATAGCTAATAGGTAAAAGGAAAGCTCTATAGAATAATCATAATCATGATAATATTAATTTTAGTAGATCAAAATATCTTTAAAATTAAAGCAGAATTTTAACCTTACTCACTGAACTGAATATCTTATATCTTTTAATATGCTCTGCTTGATATATACACATATATATATGTAAATATCTTGTAAGTTAATAAATAAAATATTTATTTTGTATACATTCTTTCATATTTCATTTTCGAAATATTGTACAGTACAGGATTCATTATCCAAAAATAATAAAAATAAAATAAAGATAATTTTTTTTAAAAAATTTGTAAACTATAGTAGAGAGGACCTATTATCTAGAATCCTCGGGACCAAAGGCTTTCCAGATTTGTGAATTTTATAGATTTCAGGTCCTTCTGAAATTCAACCCCCTCCCCCCCTCCAAAAAAAAAAAAAAAAAAAAAAAAAAATGGATTTTTTTTTTAAATGCAAAAACAAAATTAAAACAATCTCATATAGAATATGAATAAAACATGTTTTGAATGTTTTTAAATTATATAAACGAAAATTACTGTATCATTTAATGATAAGAATGAAATCTGTAATCAATATTCTATCTACAAGCTCTACCTTCTTTTTCTTTACAACTACATAATTTATTGAAAAATTTTTGATAGATGATTTTTAATAAATCATATTTCTTGAATAATTTTGTTTGTTGAACATGCAGGACATTTTTTTAAATGATGATGTTTAACAGTTTTTGTGGATTCTGCCAGAAAAAAAATTAGAAACCGTGAGCAGAAAAACCATTTTGGGATGTCTGAACAGAGAGGGAGGATACAAGAAAATAAACAGGTCTCTCCCGTTATATGTGTATTCAAATAATACAATGGCATAGCCATAATATTTTTTCAGAGGGCGGAGGGAATATCTGTGTTCCCCATACCTCTGAAATAACTTATTTTAGTGGTGGAATTTTACCTAATTTTAGAAATTTGGTTTAAATTTTTATGATTAAGTTTTACAATTTGGCTAAAACAAACATAATTGACTGATTTATTTAAGAAATAAGATGTATTAAAATATTAATAATTTTTTTATTGTAAATTATGTAGTTAAAAAAAGGGTAGAAATTGTAGAATAAATATTAGTTTGCCAATTTTAGTTTGTAATCTATTCATCGTTTTATTGGTTAGGGCAGGGATTTCTGTTTAATAATAATAATAAATGCAAAAAGTAAGTTTTTATTCATGTAATATATGTGATTGTTTCAATTTTGTTATTTATTTATTTATTTAGAAAATAAGTAGGATTTCAGGGGGAGGGGAGGGGGAAAGATTCCAAACTTTTTAAGAAATAAGATTTATTAAAAATATTGATCAACATTTTTTCTGTAAGTTATGTACCTCTAATTAACCACTTCACTGACGACAGGTATAGCGAAATATTGCTTTTACCCCCCGACTTATCTCGGGAGTCAGGACAAATGGTGAAATGGTTAAAAAGGGGTAGAGTTTATAGGTAAAATAATATTTGTTACCATTAAATAGTGCATGAATTTTTATTTAAATATATTTTTTTAATGCAAAAGATAAGTGTTATTAATATTTTACGTAAGATTGTTTAAATTTTGTAATTTTCATGCTTTTGAATTAAAAAAAAAAAAAAATTCTGGGTTTTGGGGTAGGAGAGAAGATTTTGAATTTCTGAAAATCTGGAAAGTCTTCAATAGGTCCTGTACTGTAGTGACTATAAATATTATGCAGAATTTGGCTGACAAATAAACTCAAAAATCTTATCACCAGTAAAATAACAAAATGAATATTATTTTTTACTGACTCAAGAGACATAAATCAGAATTATATACTTCTTTGCTTTTGATTAAATTTCTCTATTATAATCAAAGATACTAGTTTCAAAAAGAAGAAATAGGGAAGTTAAGAAACAGAGTTTAAATTGGCATCATTAAAGAATATGACCAGATGCAAACAAATGGAATTGCTTAAATTTTTTTATTGCTGTTGAAACAAAAGTAATATATATCATCAGAGAAGAAGATATATTAAAAAGTCCCAAAATCAATATTTCAAAATTTTAGATTTCAACTATCTTTAACAATAAATATATATCCTCCTCTTTATAATTTATTATTAAAAAAATATATATATATACATATTTTTATAAAGTACAAACAATTAGAGAAGCATAAAAAATAAATGGTGAATAGAAAAAAAAAAGTACTGAAATTTCAGGAATACTTCTATAGTAAAAAAAAACTAGCCTTAAATAAATCTCCAGGAATGACTCCTGGGATGATGCTGATGTGTAAAGTTTCCGGAAATAACGCGTCCAGGTGGACCACACCTTCCATGAGTCGAATAGACCAATCAGGAAAGGGCTCCGTCTATGCTTCGACCAATGAGGAGAGGGATGAATTCCAAAATTGAGTGTACACTGTTAAAAATCTGCTGCACTTTGTTGCAATGCACTCCACCGCTTATATATAATATCTCTATTCCAACCAATGAGAAAGCTTCATTTCACGGCCAAGTAACCATTTTCTATACAAGCAGGGGAGTGCGTTGCAACAAAACGCAGCAGATTTTTAACAGTGTATGGAAAATAAGGTATCGCGAAGCGATTCCGTGGGGTATTGGCGAGCACAACAAGCAGGGGTAGCCTACAACTTGGAATCGCGAAGCGTTTGCACGGGGGGTTGGTAAGTGTAGCGAGCAGTGGGGCAGAGCCCCTCTAGTAATATAATAAAAAAGTACTGAAAATTCGGGAATAATATAATAAAAAAGTACTGAAAATTCAGGAATAATATAATAAAAGTTGAAAAAGATAAAAGCAGAATAAATGTTAAAATTGAGGAGGGAAAAAAAAATACATGCTTGAGAAAAAAAATTACTACAGTCGGACCAGCCCCACTTAACTGCATACATTTGGTCCCAATGAATTGTATGCATTTAAGCAATTAACATTATTAATATAGGTTATCATTTGATTCTATACACAGATATGATAAATGTTAATGATCAATAACAATTCACACAATAATTTAATAATTGTGTAAATTGCTATTTTTGAGTAAAATACTATTTTTTTGTAATAAAAATTTTAATCAATAATTTATCATTACTGTTTATATAATGATATATATATATACTTGATGTGATGCATTATAATACTCTGTTCTGTATTATAATTACCTTTGATGCATTATAATACATTTTAAGTTATGTGGTTTAATTTTTCATTATAACTTATGTGATCTAAGAGAAAATTAAAAGGAAACTAAATTAACAATTCTTTTTCAAAATAATACTTTTGAAAGTATTAATAAATTTTCATATATATTCATTTAATTTTTCATTATTTGCCAACTTATCTTTTATTTGTAGCAAAAAAAAAAATAAATAATCCGCTAAGTTTGTTTTTTTCACTTCAAACACTGCAATTTTCACCTTCCAGTGCTAAATATTGTTCTTTTATTTTCTTGACCGTCCCTATTGTATTTTCCTCCAAATTTAGGATTTTTAAAGCAGTTTCACTGGCATCTTGAGTCGCTATATGTATGGCCAGCTTTCAGTGGCGTAGCTAAAAAAGGTGTCACCCCTCCTACCGCCCCATCTGTCCGATTTTTTTCAATCAAAATTTAACGTTGTTACGAAAAATAATCATACCATTTCTTATTTACCTTTGGTCTTCTTGCATAAAAAACAACAGGTGCGACTCAACCCATAATCTGCATAAGTCAATATAGTGTCTATATGTAGAAGATAAGTTTTTCTTTAAAAGTTTGCTTCGCTACCCATTCATTGAATAGGTTGTATTTAGTCCTCAGCTCGATATCTTATTTAGAAAAAATTCCCATTCTCAATGAAAAGAAAATTAACTCTGTTGCACCGTGTGCTAGAATTTTCATTTTATTACAACATAATTCTTTTTTTTTTTAATCTTATAAGATTATATATATATATATAGTCTTGCAAAAAGAGATTGGATGTCACTCCTTAGAGGGTGACACTCGGGGCGAACCGCCCCCACCACCCCCCACTTGCTATGCCACTGCCAGCTTTAAAAGGAAATCGGGCCTTTTCAAAATCAACACTCCCATGAGCTTCCAAGATTAAGAGATGAAGTCCATTCCTTCAAAACGATTTCTGCTCTTAGATTTTACAGATAACAAACATTATTTCTATTCTTGATTTTTTTCTATACATTGCATTCATAGGAATCCACAAAATCCAGATTACTAGATTGGGGATATTTTATGCAATTAACTGGGGATTGTTATGTGATAAAATGAGTACTTTTAACATTAGCCTTATGGGGACTGTCTCTGTACCACGGCATTCTATGCATATAAGCTGGGTATGCAATTATCCGTTACAGATTAAATAAGGCTAATTGTATTCAGAAAATAGTTAAAATAGCATAGACAGTGAAGAAAACACATTCTATTTATACTTTATGTAATAAAATTCAGATTACAGTGGACTCTCTCTATCTAAACACTCTCTAATATGACTGGTATTATGAACAAATTCTAACGGTCCTGGCGAAATTGTATAGACTTAACAAAAGATGAACTCTCTATATTCTGAATACCCCACTATTATGAATGCTACTTTTGGCCCCCATTTCTACTCCACCTCTCTGTAAATTGAACATGCAATTTTAATTTGAATTTGATTTACCTTCATGGAAATTGGGAGAAACTGGTACAGAAAAATGAATAGGTTCAACAAACTTGATTAAAAATTTAGCACACAAAATCACTTCTATATTTTAAGCATGTACTTGAAGTTGCAATTTGTTTAAATGCTTCAGATAAAATCTTCAGTTTAATGTTGGAGCACCTGTTGTCACAATGCTGTCAATTGCCTTCTGTAAGAGAAACCATGTTATGACTTTTTTTATTAGAAAATGTAAACATTAGGTTTTAGATTAGTTGGCGACAATTACGGTAAGTTAAAATAATCCACTATCATTTTGCTTATTTTAAGTAACATTTTTATATGAATGATTGTTAATCACAACTTAAGCATGCTTTTTTAAGGATTAATTTTGGCATTTTCAACTGATTTCTTTTCTTGATCAATTTCAGGGAAAATGGCAATTAATGAAACTATTTGCTTATAATTTTGTTGCTATTTAATTTCAGCAGATTTAATTTTTGCCCATGATAGAACATTCAGTAAGGGTTCTAGCAGTCATTTTAGTTTACTTTTAAGACTTAAAAGGAAGGAAATATACTAAAACCCCCGTAGCACCAACCTTATTTGATCAACTACTGGCTCGGTCACCCAGCATAGTAGTAGTAGTAGTAATGCATTCCCAATCTCCTTCTATAATGAACAACCTCATAATCTGAACATTTTTGGTAGATACCATGAATATTCAGAATAGAGTCCATTGAATATTAATTTTTAGCTCTAGTAGTCACTGTAATCAATAAATAAATTAGTCTGAGCTGCAGAACTGAAAAACTAACTTATTGAAGTCCTATTTAACAAAATTCCCTCTGGAGCTGTGGTTTGAAAGAAAAATAGAACTAAAAAAAAATAAATAATAATAAAAAAAGTCCTCTAAATAGCTAATACAATTTTCTGCTTAAAAAATATCTTTCAGATTAAAATTACCAAAATTTTTATTACTTTTAGCTTATGTAAGAAGTCATTTTTAAATTTTTTTTCATATTTTGTTTCAACCATTAGAGCATTAGCAGCTTCTTAAGGTACAATCATGAATCTATTTGAAAAGAAATCTCAAATGATAAAACTTTTAGTGTGAAAGAGAAATAAATCAAGCTTTTAAAAGAATTTGGTGAGTATTGTCTTTCTTAGAGCTATTCTCAAAAATACATTTCAAGCACTTCAAAAATGTGAAAAATTTTATAAATAAAACAAGTATTTTTCAAAATTTACAGTGTTTTAAACCAAGGTTCTCACAGCTAATAGCCAATGTGACAAAATATGGCATGTGGCAAGGAAATAACAAAATTGACAAATTGTAAGAACAATATTCTCATTCACATTGCTGAATGACTAAAGACACTTACCGTGTCATATACATCAATCTATTTCTGTGAAAATTTTTCACATCTCAGCAGATTTTTGCTTTTTATAAAACATTTATAATTCCCCTTTCCCTCCACTAAAACAAAAATCCCCTTTATCAACTGACAGCACACAAAGTCAAAAATTTTTAAGATTTTAAATTATTTAGCCTTTTTCTACTTCATATTTTATTATTTTTTAAAAATCCTATCATAGCAATAAGTAACTATTCATTTCTCAACCCGAAACTCTGATAAAGCAAATTCAAATATTTTATACTTTTTTGCAGTTTGGTTATGTTTTTCAGATATGCAGTTATCTGCGGCTAGAAAGCTTCAGCACCAACTAAAAATGAGAGTAAAATAATTGGGGGTTGAAGGACCATTTTATAATCAATATTTCATGAAGAATCCTTTTTACTACATATTTTTCCCATTTGGCTGATTTCTTTTTGTTGATTAGCCAAACGGCTAATTTTGGTCAAAAGTCACCAGAATCCTGATTCAAACTGAATTGCTAATTATAGTTTAATCCTCTGACCATTGAGCAAAATTGTAATGCTGTTTTCTATATAATATGTTTTAAATGCTAAAACAAGATGCTTTTTTGCAACATGATATAATTTTTTTTTATTGTATATTGTTTTATAAACCTTGAGAGCGTTTATCCTAACTTAATTTTTTAAAACTGTATTATATCTGTAAAATTATGTTAATTTAAATAATGTTTCTATTGCAGTAAAACTTGCAGCTTAGTGAATGGATATACAGTAAATTCCCTCTAATCCGCACAGTTTAAGACCAGAGGTTGTGTGGATTTTAGTTCATTGCTTTATTTTTTTAAACAGTAATTTGAATGCAATTAATAATGCAATCGAAATTATGATGAATGCTTATAATGTAGTAAGATATTAAATAATAAACTAAAATAACAAAAATTTAGATAATTTTTAAATTAATTGAAATATTAAAAGCAAAGGTCAAGTAAATAATCAATAATAAAAAATTAAATATTCATGATAAAGATGAGATGCAATTTTGATAATATTCAATGAAACTTGCCTCATAAATGTACACTACTAATTCATATCAAAATCATGAAATAATGGAGTTTTTATTTCAGATTTAGCTAGACTTAATAACCAAAAAAAAAACTTTATTAATACATAAACTATTTGGTAAAAAGATTGTGAATACCAGTTATATCAGCAATATTTTGAATATTTTCAGAAATAAATTCATTCTTCCTTCACGAAAAAGCATGAATTCAATAATATTAACGAAAACTACATATTAAAAAATATAAAAATAAAAAAGTTTAATTTTGACCCTGCATCTAAACTGAAAGTTTCATTGTTTACTTCTGTAAATTATGTGCAGATTTGAGGGTGTCTACTATATATACATATAACTGAATTTCTGTAACCTTTTTATTTTTGCCAAGAAAAGAGTAACTAATGCATATAAAAATATTAATTATACATATTAAGAGAAAAAATGCATAATTATTAATTAATTATATATATTTATTAAATATAATTAATTATTAATTGATTATATGTGTCCCTAGTCAGCTGTCTGTTCTTCAGATCCAAAATTTTTTGTTTTCATATAAAATAAAACTCAATTAATTCATCAATGTTACAGAAAGATTATTTTTGAGGTTTCAAATTAAAAATTTCAGTACATTTTGGTTAGGTGGGCATCAGTGTTACATATACATATACAGTACAGAACCATTTATCCGGAATGATTGGGGTCAGATATATTCCGGATTACTGGTTTTTCTGGTTAACTGGTTGGGCATTAAAGCAGCATCCATTTGATAAGTTTTGTGAAACATATGTAGTTGTGGTATTACTTCTAATTTTAAATTGATTATTAGATTACTTGATCCAAGAACCTGATGCAAATAAGATCAATTGTTAGAATTTGAAAGAAGAAATTTATGGGAACTCCTTGAACAAAAATTCTTCTGTTTTCTCGGCATAAAAATGACAACATCTATAATATTATAATATTTATTAATCTATAATATGATTATATGCTTCTATTTCAGATACTTGATGCTGTTATCAAACTATACAATTGTTTCAAGCAATGTATATGTCAAACTGATTGTGTAGGACACTTTTTCCTAAAAAGATTCTAACATCCAATCCATTAGAAATATCCTTCCGGATAACTGGTTTTCCAGTTAACTGGTTTCCGGATAAATGGTTCCATACTGTATATGTATACATGGGGGGCGAACATTTAAACAGTGTTTTCTCCAAATATAGTGCTGTGTGCAATATTATGTATGCTGTATTGACAATAATCAATGAATATATGGATACAGTCCATCATCTTTTTGGGAACAATGGATTTTGAGCTTATTCTATCGACAATAATTTTTAGAATTTTCAAGCTATGTTTTTGTGATTTTCACAAAAATTGCTATGTACATTTAGCTAACACATTATGTAATTATATTTTGACTACACTCACACATGCAGAATGAAATATTATTAAGCAAATCAGCTCATTTTTCATACAATTTTTATTATTTTTTAATTCTGATTACAGGTATTGTGTACAATGTTATTTGTCATATTTTCTGAAAAGAACATTTTTTTATATTAAGGACTCTGATAATTATATGGAAAAAATTTAGGACTGTTTTTATAAAAACTAATTTTTCCACAAGTATACATGCTAACCTCATAAAAATGAAAACAGTTTATTGCAATAAATATTCTGCAGTTTGAATGCTTTTGTTACATTAGTTTTGACAGGATTATTTGAAATACCTTCATTCATTTTTAATTTGTTGACAGTCTCTGTGGGATTTTGGGGGAAAATCTTCACAGAAATATATGAACAGTATTACTCTGTTTACACACCTGGAGTTTCAGAATAAATCCTCACATATTTTTCTAGATATTAAACAAAACATCTAAAATTGCAAGTGGCCGGTCATATAGTGTATATATCATCTGTATCAGGCAACCTAATTGTAAATTTCACTTATTCATCAAGGTTTAAATGGATAAAAATAGTAACAAAATATGAACACAAAAATAATTTGTAAATATTTTATTCATTAAATTCATAATTGTATTACAAAATACATCATTTTTATATGGTTTTATAACAAACACAGTTTAGGAAAAAAACGTACAAACAGACAAACAAATGAATAGACAAATTTAATGAATATCAACATTAAAACAGAATAGTCTCTTTATAAAATATTCGAATTGGTGAGCAGCTTTAGTTACTACCAGTCATTAATAGACTAAATATATTTCTCTAGTTTTGAAAATGAAATGAGTTGTGGTTGTTAAAAATAAAATATTTGTAACTGAAATTCAACAGTCAGAGGTAAATTCAATGTCAAAAGATTTAACGCATTTTTGGGATAATAATAGTTATAGTCTTCCCATGTTAACTTGGCCAATGATTGTGAAAAAGTTTATGATGCTATAGGGAAAGAAAGTTATTAATAGACACAGACTGTTCATGAAATCATTCATTAAAATCTCGGCGTTAGTAGCGATTATCAGCTAAATAAATGAATAGATTAATTGAAACTTTTAAATCACACCAACATAAAATAAACAACTTTTGCTTTAATTTCACCATTTCATTCAAAAAGGAAAAACCCATTGGCATAGCAGTCAGAATGTCTGACTACCATGCAACAAGTCCAAAGTTCGATTCTGGACAGGGCAGGGCAAAGTTTACTTAGTTTTTCATCCCACTTGGGTTTATAAAATGAGTACCAAGCTTGCTAGAGAACTAAACACTGATGGTCCAGCTTTAGGTTCATCAACTGACTAGAACATATGCTGTAAAGCACCTCACTGCCCAGTGTCAAGAAAACAGGGTTGGGATAATGTAGGCCTTGATCTTTTAGAGTCCACACTAGTCTCAGGAAAAAACAAAAATGCTAAAGTTAAGTCTAAGGGAGTTTATATTTTTAAATATCTTGTTTGAATTTTAATATTTTTGAATAATTATTTTGCTATGACAGTTGAGGATGAACTACAACTGATCTAATTTTTACTTTTTCAATTTTGGTTATAGTTTGTTTTTTTTAATTACTTTCACTTTTGGAACTGGTTGGAACTAATTCTGAAATTGAAACTATTTTAATATAAAAAAAATTATAACCAAAATCAACTAGTCGTTGGGGGCCACCGTAATACTTACCCATCATGGATATGTATATGAAAATATACCTTTTGTGAAACTATTTATACAATGCATTGCAATTCATAAACAAAATTTAAATATTGTTAATATACATAGTAATGCTATATTAAAGAACTGCTGATGTACCAATTTCGACAAATTATATAAAACGCCAAACTACTCAATTAGTACCGAACTGCATAAACGAAACATCCTTATAACTCCAAAAATAATAATTCTATTAACTAACTATTGACTGCGTCGGATTAAGCGTCTCATTTCCAAATAAAATATGCCTCTGAATTGAAATTTGAATGAAATACAGGATCATGAAAAATCGAAGAATGTGGAAATCAAAATTACAAATATCTCGGCAACTAATAATCCGATCGACTTCGTTCTATATGCAAAATGTGTGTTATTTTATTGCCTGTTACGTCCATTCCTTAGAACAAAAAAATTCAAAAATTTTTATATGCCTTTCATCAGAACGAATTTTTCGAGAGTCCGAAAAAAATAGTTCCGGATAATCGAGGTTGCTGATATTAAATAGGGTTCGTCCCATTCTTACATACTAACTACATATAAAATTTCAAGTCTCTATCTCAATTTGTTCGGGAGATAGAGCGTTTACAGACAGACAGACGGACGGCAAAATTTTTTTTCTAAAAATATGTTTTTCGGAATCTCCACTATCTAAAACGTGTAAATCCGTCAAAAATTTTTTTTCGATTTTCAAAACGATTGCAAGACTTACCCTATACTACGTATGATGGGTAAGTAAAAAAGTAAAAGCTAGCCCAGTTTTAGATCATTTTTATCTGCCCTATGCAAAAAATCAATCAAAAATACTAAAACCAAAATGAAAAATTGGAAACTAAAGCCGACATAGACTTAACATAAGTGTTTTTCTTTCTACCCATGAATGAAGTGGGTTCTTAATGCATCTTTATTCTACAGATTTAGAATAGTTTCTCTCTATTTTAATAAAAAACAACTGTCATGGCTGCCATAAGTGAATTTTTGTGAATGGACATTTTTTTTTCACTAATATTAAAAAAACTACTGCATGCAAAAATATTAAAATCACTAGTATTGTAAAGAAATGTTTAATAAACATGTTGAAGCAGACAGTTTTTAAACTGAAGAATTTTTTAAAAATAGATTTAATTTAAAATTGATCAAAATTGTTCCATTAAAAAAGTTTTATAGCATCAAAAACTATACATAAGATTTTAATCAATTTTTCTAAAGAATGAAAATTAGTAACTCATATTGAGCAATCTGTATTTATTTTTTTAATGTGACTAATTTATTATGGATTTTTTGCAATTTTGTATTCAAACTTTCACCATTTTTCAAGAAATAGTTTTCATATTTTAGAACGGACTATTATTTTAAATGGTTGTCAATTGTAAAAACAGCCCAAAGAATAACATTTCTTTTCATTTAAAATTTATTTGCATATTACTATTAATATTCGGGAAAAAAATCCTTTAAAATTAAAAGATTACATTTTAAAAGCAGAAAAATATTGAAAATTGCATCATAAATATTGTACTTACATAAGAATATTAAAAGTGAAGAAGAATTTTAAAATGATAAATTCATTAACGTGTGTTAAAAGATGTAAATGGGAGGAGAAATTATGTCTTATTTAAAATGGCCATATGATAATAATGCCAAATATTTCAAATTTAGCAATATATTTACCCAAGACATTTATTTCATATTTCAAGATGATCTTTTAAACTTCAGTTATCAATTCTAAAATAGCAGAAATAATATTTCTCTTCTAACAATAGTATTTTCACGTGAAAAATAAAGAAAACTTTAAAATAATACATTCAATTATATGTGCTAAAAGCAGTAAATGGAAGAAATTATGTCATTTAAAATAGCCAAACAATTTAAACTTAAAAATAGATATTTATTTCATATTTCAAGATGATCTTTCTAACTATTGTTGCCATTTTTAAGCCAGGGCAAATAATAATATTTCCTTTTAAAAAACAAAAGTATTTTTGCATGAATATTAAAGAAAAAACATTGGTGAAAATTTTGTCTGATTTCAAACAATTTACATTTTAAATGTCTTATTTCAAACAATTTTCTTACAATGTTATTACAAAAGATCACAAGGCAAAGACTCTGTTTACTTAGTTCATTTTATATTATCTTCTTTTCAAATGATCAATTGGTTCTGATTAATTGGTGAAATGATTAATTGGTTCTGTGGTAACTGATTCAATCTTAAAATTTTCTAAACAAAGGTAAATGAATGAAAATTCATTTACAGGGAGATTTTCCTTTTTTAAATTATAATACATTCTTGTATAATCTTTTTAAAGCCAATCAAATTAGCATGTTTTTACAGCCTTGAATACTTGAACAAGTGTTGATGAGAATATCTCGAAGGGGCTGAGTCCCCTACTAGAAGTATAAGAAAAAAAAAATTACTTAGAACAAACAAAATATGCATAGAAATTGCCAAATGATCTTTCTGCCTGAACTTCTTCTATAGTTAAGCATAAGATGCTTTGAAAATATAATCTATAAAAGCAATTTATGTTCTGCTCGGTTAATTTTTTGGGAGGAAAATGTTCACATTATCTAACAAGTACTTCTATAACATTATTTGCAAACAAGAAATGATGGGGAAAACATAATTGTTTTTATTAACTGGAGATTTGTCTTAAGCAAAGAGGCATTAATGACAATCAACTGTATTTAATTTAAATTTAATTGAAGAAGTATTGAAACTGCAAAAAAAAGTGGCTACTAAACTGAAAGAGACAAACTGACTATTAACTAAAATTCCCAATTTTCAAATCAAGATAAAAAAAAAAAAAAAAAAAAAAAAAAAAAAAAAGGACTGGTGCATGCAATTGAGAATATTTCTGCAGTATAGAATGCAGGTGTTTTTAAAATGCGAACTTTATTGTTTCCATCTGAGGAAATATCTTTTTCATAGACAACTACAGATTAAAGACATGACAAAGATCTTATTGTTGTGATTCCCAAACTATGAATCTGCAACCTACCAGTGAGCTATGGAATGATGAGTCAGCTATTCAAAATAGCATAATTCTGGCTGCCATAATAATATAAAAAATGCAATATAAATAAAATATCATTAAAACACAAATATAAAGAACTTCATGAAAAGACAGTGATTTATTAAAATTTATATAAAAAGAGATTTGAGGCTAAAATTTAAAAAGTTTCAATCCCAACACAAGTGGCTGGTGAAAAGGGACTTAATAAATAACATTGACTTACAAACTTATTATTTGTACAACATTCATAAAATAATGATAATAATTAACTTTAAAACTTACATTAGTATTACTTATAATTATATTAATATGTGTTTTGTGCCAAAGTCTATCCTTCATCTTTCCTTATGATAGATTATACATGAAAGGCTCTATATATAAGAAGATTAACTCATATTGGGCCTCAAATATTCTTGAGTAACTCTCACCAGAATGAAGTAAATCAAACGAAATAATGTGCAATATGCTCCCCAAAATTGAGATGAAAAAAAATCTTAACCCTGTAATCTTCTTGTATTTCTATATTCAGCAGTCCTTGCCCCCCCTCCCCCCTTCTTAAAAAGAAAGTTTTTTTAAAGATTGTAACAATAAGGTATGAAAACTGCTGTTCTAATGTATTTCATTTTCAAATATTTCATGTTCAACATTAACCAGATGAAAATAATCATTGTCAACAGTGTTCAGAACATAAGGGGAACACTAACTACTAGAGAAAGGCAAATCTTTGTATTCTTCAGGATGATGATGTCTTAGATGGCAAGACAAGCTCGAAGTACTGCCACCTTTTACAGACACTGGTTTGGAACATAATTTACAAATTGCAACATTAATATTTACCGCATAGCCATTCTCATCGGCAGGCAAACCAAAATGGAGCCAAACAGCACTCTTTGTCTTTGGCTTTTCTATTATTTGGTTATATATAATGTAATCACAATTCTTAAAAGTAGTCATAATAGAAGTATCCTAAAAAAAAGAAAGAAAAACTAAAATTAACATCCTATATACTTTCTCATTATCTAACTGCTATAGGGGTTTCGATGAGATAAATAAAATTGACTTTATACGAGGGGAATTTGCACATCTGTATTTTCTAACAACTTACTAACTGATTTCATAGACCTTTTTTTTTTTTAAATATTTATTTAATTTCAAGAAGCCAGTAATATGTTGTTATATGCAAATAAAAGTTATTACTCTCATTTTCAAAACATTTAAACAGAATTTTTCAAACCCCCTAAATGCAGACAAAAAATCTAATTGATCTCCATTATTTTATTCAATAAATAACTCTGCAATTAAATAAAGCGGTGATTGGTTTTCTGAAATAACAAAAAGGAAGATTCACATATTAGAAATGTGCAGAATATAGCTTTCCTGCAATTTCCTGCTGTCACGACAGTTTGAATTTTTATGATATATGAGGCATTCTCTAAAGGTGTGTACCTATATACATGCCCATGAAGATTAAAAGGTTAATGCACACATAAATAAGGATACAAATCCATAATTTATTTCCCTAGTTGTTTATACAATTGCATAGCCAACAATGCTCAAATTGTGCCAGGTTTATATATATATATATATAATTAAGTTCCTATAATAGGAAAGTATCTATTTTTTTTTTTTTTTTTTAGCACTATACAGTATATGTCACTTGAAGATAGCCCCCAGAAAATGGTTTTAGAAAAAAAATATAGGATCATATATTTCAGCTGGGTTCGGAAGGTGTGAGGAGATTTCTAGCACCTCTTGATGAAAACATCATTATTTAAAAATCTAAGACAAATAATTGCCTATTTTAATTACTCCCTGTATATTTTTTTCTAAAACCAAGATTGTTCATGGTATTTTCAAGTGAAACATTCTGTAGTATACAAAAGCAATGCATATCAAATCTATTTCACTCAAGGTTAAAATTTAGTTAGTAAAAACATTCATGATTTATTTTATTTTATTTTATTTTTTAAATGGTTTAAGAGGGAAAAAAATTTAAGACAGACAACAATTTTTTTAATTATTCTCTCAAAAAAAAAAAAAAAAAAAAAAAAAAAAAGATACTTAAAATTATAATTTTTTGAAAGTGTGACATACATGATTAGGAATATTTTAACCCATTTAATGCTTCACAGCATCTCATGCTAACCTATATTTTTAGGATTTGTATAGTCAATCAGGGTAACTTTGCTCCACCTTTTCAAAACTTTAATCCATTCTTCCATGATGGAGGAATCTTGATGAATTATTTCCAATAGCTACCAAACATTCATTAGTGCTGCTATCTATATTTTGAGACCAAAACTTTGTCTTTAATTCAAGTGATGTAACAGATTTAATCTTTTTTCTCTCTTGGCCCAAAGTTATTCTGATTGACTCTACCATTCTTTTTGAAAAATAATATTTGCCTTAAATACCTTTTTAATTATAGAAAATTAAATTTTGAAAAGAGCAATACTCAAAAGTTAAAAAAGTACAAATTCTGCCTGTAATATAAAATCAACAACTCATTTCGCCACTTGTTTGTAAATACTCATTTATTTAGTAAATTAATGTATGTATATTATTTAGTGAACCTATGAATAATTTGCATTATTTGTAACAATAATCCAAATTCTTAAATGACTAAGTAATTATAATGAAACTGAAGAAAAATTTCAGTAGATGATCATAGCTGTTTGCTGTTTTTTGGCAAATATAAAAGCATTATAAAAAAAATTACACAATGAAATTAAGAGATTTCAGAATAGTCTAACTACCTACTAAAAGTTAGTTAACACATATCCAAAAATTGAAGTGAGGCTTATGAAAAATCAAAAGTATATCAAGCATATAAGTTTGGTAAAAAGGTATTTGTACAGAGCAAGGATTATAAAGTGGCTGTTAGACATCTATATTAACAAAAGAAAGCTGCCTGTCTATTTGTATGTCAGCTTTTCTATCAATTGGTGCGAATGAAATCTACCATAAGTGAAAATTTGGACAAAGACGATGCAAATGTGCCTGAGACTTTGACATTCCTTTTTTCTCCAGATTCCTATGGTCAGATACTGCATGCATCCAAATTTTTCTTTTATGTTTTTGAAGCAAATTAACTTTTCAATGGTTTTTGAAAAAAAGAAAAAAAAATACCTAAATTACAGGTATTGTAATACAGTAGACTCGCTCAAAACTGCAACCCTAAAATCCGCAGATATTTTACAGATATAAGCAATGACACATTCAATTTAGATATAGAAGCAAAATTTGACTTTTTTAGTTTTATATCTATTCCATATATATACATATATACACATACATTTTAATATATTACTATTATTTTATTTTTTAATATTGGGTCATTCCATATCAAATAAACCAAAAAAATTCAATATTCAACCTGACCATTTCTGATTTCAATGAAACTGCTAGGGATCATTCTTTATGATGATATAAATAAGAGCATATTTTTATTTTGTGTTTATCGCCTTAAATTTTTATACAATTAATTATTTAAATTTTGAAAAATCAGCATTTTTTGACTTGCATAAATATTTTCAATTTTGAATTTCTCAAGTTCTATCAAACATAGAAAATTTTATGACCACTCATTTCAAAGGAGAGTTTATAAGGTTTCATTTGATATGCAAGTCGACTATGTATAATTAAAATAAATAAAATTTAAAATTTTTTTAAATTTAAAATTTGAAAATTTTTTAGATAGTTATTTTTAAAAATTTTGAAAAAATTGTATTTTTGTTGTAATATTATAAGCTTTAAATTCTGAAATTTTTAGAGTGGGATCTCAATGGGATCAGGAGTTATTAAATAAAAGCTAAAAATTACCATACAAATCATAAATAAATAACAAAATAGACAGAATTAAATTACTATTTTAATGGTAATTTTTGCTTTTATTTAATAACTTCTGATCCCATTGAGATCCCACTCTAAAATTTCAGAATTTAAAGCTTATAATATTACAACAAACATACAATTTTTTCAAAATGTTTAAAAATAACTAACTAAAAATTTTTCACATTTTAAATTTTAAATTTTTGAATTTTATTTATTTTAACTATACATAGTCGACTAGCATATCAAATTAAACCTTATAAACTCCTCTTTGAAATGAGTGGTCACAAAATTTTCTATGTTAGATAGAACTTGAGAAATTCAAAATTGAAAATATTTATGCAAGTCAAAAAATGATGATTTTTCAAAATTTAAATAATTAATTGTATAAAAATTTAAAGTGATAAACAAAAAATAAAAATAGGCTCTAATTTATATCATCATAGAGAATGATCCCTAGCAGCTTCATTGAAATCAGAAAGGGTCAGGTTGAGTCACTGGTTGATTTGGCATGGAATGACCCTATTACCATATATTTTAATTTGTAAGTTTTGTTAATTTTACTGAATTCATATTTTTTCACGAAGGAAGAATAAAATTTATTTCTGAAAAAATTCAAGATATTGCTATCACTGGTAATCACAATCTTCTTACATATTTATGTATTAATCAAGCTTTTTTTGGTTTTTAATTCTGGCTAAACCTGAAATAACACTTCCTTGTTTTATGACTTTCATGTGAATTAGTAGTCTCCATTATGGGGCAAGTTTCACTGAATAATGTAGGAAAAATGTATTTCATCTTTATAATAAACATTTAATCATACATTATTGACTTATCAAGAAAGTAGTTAACTGTAAACTACATCAAACTTAAACTAGTTGTTGGGGGCCACCGTAATACTTACCCATCATGGATATGTATATGAAAATAAAACATGTGAAACTATTTATACAATGCATTGCAATTCACAAACAAAATTTAAATATTGTTAATATACATAGTAGTGCTATATTAAAGAACTGCTGATGTACCAATTTCGACAAATTATATAAAACGCCAAACTACTCAAGTAGTAACGAACTGTGCAAAAGAAACATCCTTATAACTCCAAAAATAATAATTCTATTAACTAACAATTAACTGCGTCGGATTAAGCGTCTCATTTCCAATTAAAATATACCTCTGAATTGAAATTTGAACGAAATACAGGGTCATGAAAAATCGAAGAATGTGGAAAACAAGATTACAAATATCTCGGCAACTAATAATCCGATCGACTTCGTTCTATATGCAAAATGTGTGTTATTTTATTGCCTTTTACGTCCATTCCTTAGAACAAAAAAATTTGAAAATTTTTATATACCTTTCATAACGAATTTTTCGAGAGTCCGAAAAAAATAGTTCCGGATAATCGAGGTTGCTGATATTAAATAGGGTTCGTCCCATTCTTACATACTAACTACATACAAAATTTCAAGTCTCTATCTCAATTTGTTCGGGAGATAGAGCGTTTACAGACAGACAGACAGACAGACAGAAAAAAAAAAAAAAAAAAAAAAAAACTAAAAATATGTTTTTCGGAATCTCCACTATCTAAAACGTGGAAATCTGTCAAATTTTTTTTTTCGATTTTCAAAACGATTGCAAGACTTACCCTATACTACGTATGATGGGTAAGTACAGTAGAACCCCAATAATCCGGATCGGTTTTTTCATATTTTTTTTTTTCAACTTTGAGAAGCGATTGACGAAAAAGTTTTTGTTTTATTATTCAGAATACGACGCTGCAACAAGTTAATGTTAAAGAAATTAGCCAATCGCTTCTCAAACTTGAAAAAAAAAAGCAAAAAACCCGATCCGGATTATCGGGGTTCTACTGTAACAAGTTCACACATTAGCAGAGAAAAACATACACTTGTAGAAATGGCATTATTTGCCCATGAGAAGCCATTAAAAATGTATGCAGCATAAAAATAGAAGAACTGTGTAAAAGTCAATGCAGTTCACATAAATAACAGAGAAGTAAAACTTAAAATCATCCAGCATTTATTTCATAAAAACAAAATGATGCCAAGTTAACAGTAACCTTTTTCAGCCATATTATTATTGCATCAAACATCTTTACAGAATGTCCAGCAATATGGAGAAATATTTTTGCTAATTATTTTATAAAAATTGAAGAAAAGCATGACTTAATTTGAAAATAAAAAAAAATATATTTATTGGCATAACATTATGAAAAAGAAACTAAATGCTAATCCATTTTAAAATATAAAGGAAAGCAGGAAAATTTCCCATTTCTAGAGAGGTTTAAAAACAAGCAAAGTTCAAGAAGATTGGATCACTATAGATACTCTAAATGAACAAGCACATGCTGTGATCCGCCCTCTGGAATAATCTTGGATCAGTCAATTGCACAGGAAAGGGATGATGGGAGTGATGGAATCAAAATGACGAGATTGTGACGCCATCTATGAACCTATCGCCGTACTATGTCATAAGACAAAGTTTATTTACAATGATAGTATCATTTTTAGAAGTCTGTTATATATGGTAATAGATAATTAAGTTACAGAACAGATGAAACTTTAATAGATGAAAAACAGAACCTGGCTAAGAAAAGGTAAGTTTTACTTTAAAAGATATTAAAAATAAAATATGATTTGATGATTAAATAAATGAAAATAAAAGATGTTTTTGTTATATTGAAAAGACTTTAAATAAATAATAATAAATAAATAAAAGTAATAAAAAGATAAAATTTTTGAAAAAATAATAAAAATTGTAGGAAAAATAAGGAGATTGACTAAATAATGTTTCACTGTGCATGTATGACCGCAATCAGAATGTAATTAGCATAATGTGTTAGCTAAATGTATAGAGCAACATTTGTAAAAGTCTCAAAAACATAGGTTGAAAATTCTGAAAATAATCATCAATAGAATAAGCTCAAAATTCGTTATTCCCAAAATAAAGCAAAAAGATGAGGGGTTGCATCCAAAAATAGTAGTATGTGCAATATTGTGTATGCTATATTGACACTAATCAATGGAGATACAGATACAGCCCCTAATCTTTTTGCTTCATTTTGGGAATCACTGATTTTGAGCTTATTCTATCAATGATCACTTTCAGAATTTTCAAGCTATGTTTTTGAGACTTTCACAAAAGTTGCTCTATATATTTAGCTAACATAATATACAAATGAAACTTTGACAGCGTTAACACATGCACAATAAAACATTATTTAGTAAACCTGCTCATTTTCTATACAATTTTTATTATTTTTTAATTCTGATCATACTGTATTGTGTACAATGTTGTTTATCATATTTTTGGAAAAGAACATTATTTTATATTAAAAACTTTGTAAATTATAAGCAAAAAA
The DNA here is from genome assembly GCA_964019185.1 of Maratus speculifer. NCBI lineage: Eukaryota > Metazoa > Arthropoda > Arachnida > Araneae > Salticidae > Maratus > Maratus speculifer. Next base: position 94,137,972 of record OZ025297.1, on the reverse strand, counting down.
CTTGGAAAAAATTTGGACTGTTTTTATAGAAATATTATTATTATTATTATTATTATTTTATTTATTTTTTTTTTTTTTTTGACGAATATACATGCTATCAGTAAAAAATAGAACACAGTTTATTACAATAAGCTACTTAATCATATGCTTTTGCTGCATTAGTTTTGACAGGGTTGTCTAAAAGATATACATTCTCTTTCAATTAGTTGACATGGACTATGGAGTTTCGGGAGAAAAAATCTTCCCAGAAATGTATGATCTGTAGTATAATTAGAGTTTCACGATAATTCCTCATGTATTTTTCTAGATATTAAACAAAGACTGGCTGGTCACCTTTGGCCATATAGTGTAGTATATATATAGTTTGAAATAATATTTCATTACCAGAAAATATGCTTTAAAATTTGCTGTTATTGTTAACATTAAATCCCATTATTGCAACTGCAGTTACTTCTGGTTACTTACATTATAACTTTCAATGTTATCAGTAGTTGAACGCATTAAAAATACACTGGATCAATTTTAACATCTTTATACTAATTGGTAAATAAATCATATGAGTTGTAACTTTCCAATTGGGTGGAAAATGTACGGACCAAGATTCAAACTGAGGATCTCTTGACTCAAGCTGACAATGTTTTGCCAACTGAACTATCCTGGACAAATCTGGAGGACCTAATTCATCAAGCTAACCTTATTGATTGTCGCACTTGGTCTGATATATGAATCAGCTCAACAGAATAAATCATAGGTAATGAAGCACTAGTAAACACTGAATACATAATTATACTGATTTTAAGACAATTATATAGATTTGTAAATAAATCATATTATTATGATTAAAAATAGTTAATAAAAAATGAATATAGAAATTATGTTTAATTCATTTATTTAAAAATTTTACTACAAATTGATAATAAATATTAAAAACAGATAATTTTATTGAAAGATTTTACAAATGAGTAGTTAAGAAAATAAGTGGACAAACATAAAAATAATCACTGTACAAAATAAATGAATAATTAACATCAAATTAAAACATGTTAATTCATAAATGTATTTTTTTAATACAGTGCAATTTTAGTTCAATTAGTCATTAATAAATCAGTGTTGAATCAGGGGGTGGCCCCAAGGGGGGGGGGGGGTACATCTCCCCCCCTCCCTGGAAACTCTATAACGATCCCCCTCCCCGGAGCTGCTGAAGTCTCTCCCAGAGAAAAGTGTCAGAATTCAACACTTAAATTATAAATGCATGAATTAATTGCCTACTGTTGCAAGCAGAATAAAATGATCTTTATCGTAAATGATGTATAGTAGTTCCTTGTTACACATAACTTGTGGGTAAACAAGGAAAATATGTGATAAAGCCACAAGGAAGTTTTATTTCAGATTTAATAACCCCAAAAAATTTTATTAATGTATATATTTGATAAGAGGATTGAGATTATCAGTGATATCAGCAATATCTTGAATTTTTTCAGAAATGAATTTTTTTAGAAAGGAATTTATTCTTCCTTTACAAAAAAGCCCTAATATTAACAAAAAATTACATATTAAAAAATGTATGAAATTGATATAAAAATAAAAAGGTCAAATTTTGTTGCTACATCTGAACTGAAAAATTCATCACTTTATATCTGTAAATTACGTGTGGATTTTAGAAAGTCTACTGTTTTTAATAATTTTGCAGTATTATGATGATATCTTTGTCATTATTACAAGAACTAACATAAAATTTCCCATCAATTACTTTAATCTGAAAACTCAGATAAATAATTTTTATAAAAAAATATTTTGCAATGTAAAAAGTAACACAAATAAAGATTATTATATTTCAGCATAAATACCTATTTTTTCCCACTTTAACAATAATATTTATTTTATTTAACATTTCACTTTAGTAGCCATATTCTAAAAATCAATCTTCAATCAAAGAAAATATAGGCCCTTCAATAAAATTTAAACTAATTAAAGTGCTTTTAAGGACTTTTTCAACTATATATATATATATATAAAAAAAAGAATTTATTATATTTTATGGAAAAAACGCTGAAGTGTTTATGAGGTTTTTTTTTTTTTTTTTTTTTTCCCATTTACAAATATATTTTTAATGCATATAAATTAGGATAAAATAAAAATTCTTTAAGACTCTTCTAAACACCCTGCTCAATGATACAGAATTTCTGACACATTTTCAGATTCACTTTTAAAAATAACAGCATAAATCTAAAAGGTCTGAATATTGAAGTGATGCAGAAATTTGATTCAAAACATCCACTTTGGCAGTATTTAAAAAAAAAAAAATCTTCTGTCTTTAAAATAATAATAATAATAATTGGAAAAAGCTTTATGATTACACCATTCCTAACTGCAAAAATAAAATCTGCTTATTACATGCATTTACAAACAAAAAGGAATTTAGAAATGTTTTATAAAGTAGATAGTTTGGAAGAGATGGCAAAATTAATTTAACAGGCTTAGAAAGATGTCCATGTTTCTATAAAAACAGTTTTTTACAGGTTCGAATTTATTACACACCTAGAAGATAATAAAAATTGTGATATTTCTGATGATGATAGGGAACTATACAGTATGATTGAAGAATATTTACAAATCTGTCACTTTGACTTGGTTACTGAGATTTTGAGGATTTCAAATATAAATTAAAGATGGCGTAAAGTGGATGTGAACCACTCATAAAATGTATAGGGTTGAAGTTATATTTTTGTTTTTCCCAACTCATCTGTCTAGTGATCAAATATTTAAGAGAAGAAAATTAAGAGGGAAAAAATATATATATATATATATTTAGTAGCCTAGCCAATACCATATAAAAGCTTGCTTTTATTTTAAGTTTAATTTATTTGTTAAATATTTTATATAGTTATTCACTTTTAATGTTCAAATTCAACAATTTAAAACTTACAGCAAGTGTACATGCTTGTTACCTTTTTACAGCATGTGATTGGGAGGTTGGTGGTGAAGTTAACTTTTTTGTTACTTTTAAATTATCCTGTCTCTAATTGGTTGTTTTTTATGATGCAGTTTTGATGTAGTTATGTTATTTTGTTCCAGTGGGTGTGTCATTCACATTGATTTGTTGAGATTTGTGTATACTAATTTGGAAATAGTATAATGCATATTTTGGATTGTGTTTGAAGTATATATTTGGGAAGCTGTACTTTTATAATTCAGTTCAACTTGTGAGTAACATAAGAATTAAGTTACCTGTTTTTGTTTTGATTTAGTAGCAGGTGTCTACTTGCTTTTAGTGTTATGTATGTGCAATTTTAAATTCAATCTTTTTTGTGGACTATTTATGAAGTCTTAGGTTTCTGTAATTCAGTTTTATAATGTGTCTGTGATAATGTTTCTTCAAGAAGATGTTTTTCATATAATGCAGTTTTATAAACTTTTTAGTTTCCTTCAGAAGATGTTATAATTATTTAAGCCTTCATCATGCAAACATATTTTATTTAATTAGAAATGTAAACAGTGTGACACTAGATATTGTGGAAGAGGTGTTATCTGACAATACAAAATATTGCATCATAAGTGGAGAGCATTTTAAAAATGTGAAGGGTCACATAACTCTGTCTGGATGGTTTAAATACCAACTGACATCTACCTAACTTAAAAATTATATAAAAATATTTAAAACCTGATTTAAATTTTTTTTTAAATAGAATTTTAGACAACTTGTTATAAATGATGCACTCTATACTGTTCATAAAAGTTTAGTTAAAGTTAGATCAATTTGATGATGTTGACAAAAGTTTACTTCTCACACTTGTGGCGTTTACAGCGGATGCAGCTCTTATAATGTTTTTATGCTTATTGAGGCCAATTTTTAGGATATCGACACTTACGATGGGTGCAGCATTTCTTTTATCAAATACAGGTATATCAAATATAGTACAAGTACTTTCCAAGGCCCTATAAGCCCTGATGCCAGATGATGAAAGTCCAACATTGTTAATTATTCATCATTTTCATGTTCAATATTAATCAAACCATTAATGTCAATGATAAGAAATATATTGTTAGCAAGCAATCAAGTCTTGGTATTCAAACTGGTGGTGAACTTTAAGATGACTCAACAAATTTGAAGTGCAACCACCTTTTGCAGACACAGGCTTGAAGCATAATTTACAAACTGCAATATCGACACTTATTGCACAGCCAGTTTCATCTGCAGGTAAACCAAAATGGAGCCAAACATTGCTCTTGGTTTTTGGCTTTGGAATTATATGGTGAAATTCTAATGTTTGGTTGAGAATGCTATTACGAGCAGCTGCACTAGATGTTCCCTACAAAGAAAGAAAGCCTAAAATTAATGTATTTTATGCCTTAGGAAAACAATTAATGCTAAATCTACCTCACTGATTACTAAAATTTAGTTTAAAAGAATCCTTATAATTCATGAAATCCCTTTTGTAAAATAGAAGGCATGAAAAAACAGCCCCAGGATGCAAAATATGGAAAAAGAAAAGTGGTAGGCATAGAAACTCAACACATGTGTATACAGATGAGAAAAGATGCTTAAGAAAAAGTAACTCTCCAGTGAGTCGTTTGTCCAAGAAACTACTTGTTTGTGTTCATGAGCTGTTTAGTAATGTGCTCACAGTAAGGACAGACTAGTTATGTTTTAGATATAGATGCATGCTCAAATTAGTGTTTAAATTTTTTTAAATAAACATTAAAGCAAAATAAATTGCTTTTGAATTTATTATTTTAAGTGTTCTTTCAGTTAACAGATGAAGCCACTGCTCTATGCTTTAGAAGTTTTTCTATTCTAACAATTCTGAGTCTGCTTAGTTTGGTTTTGAAAAAAGAACAAGGTTAGTTTCAGAACACAGTAGGTGCTTCTGTTTTTATGTTGCTTTTATTTTTATTACCTCCACTTAAAAGTTGTTTGAGAATACTTTTTCACAGTTTTATTTTAAGTTGATTAATTTAAATTTGTTTTGATATTATGAGAATTGATATTGTAACAGTATGATTTTAACCACTTAATTGGCGACAGGTATGGGGAAACAGTGCTTTTACCCCCAACTTATCTCGGGGCAGACGGTTAAGTGGTTAAACAGGAAATTTTGAACTGGATTTTGTTTGTGTTGAGATAGTCCAAACTTATGTAAAAAATAAATAAGGAAAAAGAAAACCTTTTTATTCTAATTATTTCCTATATAAACTATGTGAAAAACGTGAATGACAGCAGCACAGTGAATTTGACAATATGCACCAAATTCATTTCAAGTACAAAGTAAATTTAAACTTCACAGAAATTTACACAATTTTTCTGCTAAGCAACTACTGAATTTGTGTGACACACAAACTTATGAATAAAAAAATAGTAATATCATATATACAAGAAACCCTACTGTATTTAAATCGATAAAAAACAGAAGTTGAAAATTTTATCAAATTTTTATACGATAGACTCCCTCAAATCCACACAGCCTTGGACCAGAGATTGTGCAGGTTTTACAATTTTGTCGATTTGTGGTAGGGTGACAACGATTTAAATCAGTGATTAAATTGTGATTTAAATCACCCAATTTTTTTTTAATCACTGATTTTTAAAAAAAAATGTTTAAAATGACATAAAGGTATTAAAATCTAAGATTAATTTGGAATTTTTCTACAGGTATTTTGTCTTATGAATAAATGAAAAAAAAAAAAAAAAAGAGCGTTAAAAAAATTGTTTCTAAACTTAATTCCTGAGAATTATAAAACGTTAAGTACAGTATGTTTGTAAATTCATAAAAAACATTGTTCCTTTAAAAAGAATATCAAGAATTCAGTCTGCTCTATCGACATTGTGGCCCTTACAGCCGGAGGATACTATGGAAAAACTAAACAGATTAAAAGGCACTTCAAAGGCTGCCATAACCAGACTAGAACAGTTCATAACGGATACTACTGATATTAAAACGACGAATATAAGTGTATTAGAAGTAAAGTTAAAGAAGACGGAAAGTTTACAAAACAAGCTAGAAGAATTAAGAGAGCAATATTTCAAAATTCAAGAAATCACATCTCAACAAGTGCAAGAAATCGATCAAGATATTGATAGTGCTATCGAGAGACTCAAACAAGTGGAGGTAAGCTTAAAACTTTTATTAGCCTCATTTTAAAATAAATCTCATACTATCAATGACAATGTATGTGAAATCAAAACAAAAGTTCGCCTCCCAGAAATACCTTTACCTTCATTCGGAGGTGCTTATTGTGATTTTGCTAATTTTAAAATGCAATTTACAAACCTAATTGTTAATAATGAGCAATTAGATGACAATCAGAAATTATTTTATTTAAAGGCTTCTTTAAAAAATGAAGCTAAGCAATCAGAGTCACCTGGTGGCAGTTTTAATTCATTGTTTCAAGCTTTAACACGTAGATACGAAAACAAGAGATTATTAATCGATTCCATGTTTCTGCAATTTTAAATTATGAGAAAATGCAAAATGAACCCCTGAAAGAGTTGCGTAATTTTATTGATATTATTAATAAAAACATTGGAGCTCTAAAGGTCATGGAATATACACAAAATAAATTGTCAGAAAGTGTATTTATAAATATCATTTTGAAGAAATTAGACACAGAATCTCAAAAACAATTCGAATTGTCATTGGAAACAACAAATGTTCCAAGTTTTGATTATTTAATTTCTTTTTTGGAAAAACATTGTGTTGTTTTAGAATCAATAACGAATGCATCTGGTGCCAGCCAGGCTTTGAAATCGAAACTCTCGAAGGCTAATTATGCAATAAATAAATCAAAATCATTTCTCATCAATGATAATAAAAATAATTTAAAGACCCACTGTATAAATGCAATGTTTTTAAAGACCCACTGTATAAATGCAATGTTTTTTTTAAACAAAAATGTTCAAGAGAGAAAAATTATTGTAAATAAGAACAAATTATGTTCAAATTGTTTACGATTGCACCAAGGAAAATGTAATTCTAAATTCGCTTGCTAATTCTGTTCGCAATTACATAAAAGTTTATTTTGTGAAGAACATGAGCTGTTAAAAGGGATAGAAATAAATAAAAATAAAAATAATTGTGAGAGATAAACAAATAAGTGATTTTGATTCTGAAAAAAGGGAAACAGCAATAATCTGTACCAATTTGTTTACAGATAACAGAAAAAATTGTGCATTATTAAATACGGCTATAATTTTAGTAAGTGATGTGTTTGGAAATAAATTCAGATTGCATGCGGTGGTTGACAGCGGATCGTCGATTAACATTTTAAGTAATAGCGCATGCAAAAGATTAAATTTAAAACCAAAACCATTCAAAAGAATGATTTCGGGTATAAATGAGACACATCAAGAAGTAAGGAAAATTATCAATGCAGAAATATCAAATGAGCAAGGAACATATTCCAAAGAGATAGAATTTGCTGTTTTGCCAAAAATAACAAACAACATTTCAGTTTCAAAATTAGATATTTCAAATTTATGTATTCCAAACCAAATTAATTTAGCAGATGACAATTTTCACACACCTGGTCTTATTGATGCATTGATCGGTAGTCAATTGTTTTTTGACATTTTAAAGAGTGAACAAATTCGTTTAGCAGATGCTAATTGTATATTACAAAATACTGAATTTGGATATTTAGTCACAGGTTTGCTTCCACAAGTTAAAATTCAGTCACATTGTTATCTTTTAACTGAAAATAGTCTAGAGAACACTTTACAAAGATTTTTTGAAATAGAATTTTTACCTGGGGATAACAGTGATTCCATTAGAAGCAATGAAGAAATGTTTTGTGAGGAACATTTTAGAAGCACGTATAAATGTGATTAAACGGGTAGATTTACCGTACAGTTACCCATAAAGGAAAATACTGAAGCATTGTTGGGATTTTCTAAAGAAATTGTAGCAAGAAAATTAAATAATTTATGGGATAAATTAGATAGAGATAAAATGATGTCTAATCTATATATAGAATTTATGAAAGAATATGAAGCTTTGGGTCATATGACTCAAATTGAAATTGAAAGCGAAAAAGGGGTGTCTTACTATATTCCTCACCATGCAGTATATAAACCAGAAAAGTTATCCACTCCCCTGAAAGTGGTATTTAACGCTAATTCAAATACATCTAGCGGTTATTCACTTAATTCCATTTTGTTAAATGGGGGAACGGTTCAGCAAGATTTATTTTCTATTATAACTAGATTTCGTACGCACAAGTATGCATTCTTCGCAGACATCACGAAAATGTAGACAGACTACCTAAATCACTTGCAGCAGCAACGTAAATGGCAATTTAAAAAAGAAAACATTAAGCCAGGCTCCCTAGTATTATTAAAGGAGGATGTGTAAGTGTCTAACTGTAAGTGGGCTCTTGCCCGGATTATAGAAATAATTCCAGGCAAGGACCACAAGGTCCGCACAGTCAAAGTAAAAACTGCTACTGGTATTTTTTCACGAGGCATTTCTAAAATATGCCTGTTGCCCATTATTGATTAATTTTATGTAGCATTGTATCATTATTATATTTTTTTAAAGTAATTATACTCATTGTTTATGCATTAAGTATTTATATTTAATGTCATTTTTATTATTAATTAATTATTAATTGTATTATGTTTATGGATTGCTGAAATATTTCATATTTCATCCCCAGGCAGCATGTTCCGTTCCGGAAGTGTTTGGCTCCACCTGGCGAGCACTTGTAAAAAAAGACAGAAGCTGTTGATCGTCAAAGCATCAACACGTATTCATATAACTAATCATCCATACATCTGTTAAGCTATGGAAATTATTTTAAGTATTATTATTGCAAATTAGTTCACCATTTGTGGTTTCTTGTGTTTATGTGTAGTGTGTACAGTGAAACCTCCAAATAAGGGACACCTTTGGGACCGGAACTTTTGTCCCTTAAATAGAGGTGTCCCTTATTCGGAGTTTTTATTATTTTTTTAATTAATCGTCCTGAACGATATGAAAATAACAATACATTAAAGGTGAAGTTTAAATGTATTCAAAGCGTATAAATTACATTAATCAGACACAAAAGGTATAGAGAATTAAAACTTTCAATTGATTACTAAAGCATTAAATGATTTGTAGAATTATTGATTTGTATTTTTTATGCAAACTGTACACATGCAAAAAGTATAAAAACATTTAAAAGAATCATACTTGAAGTAATCAATCAAAAATTATTGTTTTGCAAATTTCAATTTTCCACAATAAATTTTTCAAGTGTTCATTTACCATACTTATAGATTTTAGTTCTTCATTATCAGCAGTAATTTACAAAAAACTATTTAATTGTTTTGCGCATTTTAAGGCAACAAATCTCTCAACTACTCAGCTCAGTAAGCAGAAAACGTTTTGACACATTTGCAAATTCTTTTTTTAACGGAAAGGTATAAAATTGGAACTTCTGACTATGGAAGCGATTTGGAATCGAACTGTATTTTCAAGTTTTGAATAAATTACCTATTGAATTAAGCGATTTTGATCATGTGACAGACATTTTCCCTCCTTCTTGAGTACTTATTCTTCTTTTGCGTATAAACTCTGTTCAAAACACTTAGGTTGACAATATTATCTAAAAGATCTATTGCGTTTGAAATAGATCTGTTGAGTTTTTTTTTTTTTTTTTTTTTTTTGAACCAGAAAAAACAGTAAAAAGAGTTTGATTACATAGTTGACACTGAACAACAATGCCTGCTAGTTTCAGGCATTTCTGAATAAAAATAAATTAGAACTTTTGTCATAAAATTTGCCCTTTTGGATTTGAGAATAGCCTAAAAACATCTGTAAAGTTCTTTATTTCATAATTTTCTTTTTTTCTCCACTTTCAGAATCATCCTCTTAATTTTCAGCATTATTTTCAATGGGGATAAATGCACTGAGGTCAAATCAAAATTGTGGGTTAATAAATGCTTGTCAATTGTGTCGTATGCCTCTGAATCAACATGACTGTCAGTTTAAAAAGTTCACAAAAATCTGTATTTCCATTTTTATCTCAGACTATTTCATTATCTGAAATTCAAAAGCCAGTCCTTTTAATCTCATTTTCAAGTGTCCCTTATTCAGAGGTAGATATATTACACGTCCTATACATAGGGACTGGGACCAGAAGTTTTGTCCCTTAAATAGAGGTGTCCCTTATTTGGAGATTTCACTGTATTTATTAATGTGAAATTAAAAACTTTAAAAAGAATATCAAGAATTCAGTCCACTCTATCGACAAACATTTTTATTTAAATTTAATATAATTTGTGATGGTATAACTTTCTTTAAACAATCGAATTATTCATTCTTTTATGTAAAATAAGGATGGCAAGTATAATAAATTTCTGCAAAGTAAGACAGCAATTTACCAGAATCTTATTTTCTCTTTCTACTTTTGAAAGAATAAATTTATACCAAATGTTGGAGCTAAAGAAAAATGGAAGATTAAAATCTAATCAACAGTTGTTGTATATAAGAGAAAAAATTAATAGGTATAAAATTGTTAAGCTCAGCAAGAAATCGTGATTAGTATATGGATACATCCTGTAAGTTAAGATTTAGACCATTAATATTAATTTTTGTTGCACAAATGCAAAACAAGCTGTCAATAATATTTTTTAGTTTTGTTATTTGTGCTATTAATTTACATAATTACTTGCAGTTTTTATTAATTCTATAATTAATTGTTTCTTCAGGGCCATTTTTTAAGAACTCTTTTTTAAAATTGACAAAATTTATCCCCCCCTCCCTCCTTTAAAAAGTTGTCAAACTTTTCCATGTCACAGTTTTTTTAAATACACGTTTCCAAGAGCTTACGAAAATCTTAGAATTTTTTTCCTTGAGAAAAAACAGAAGATTACTGAACCATTATATTTAATATTATTTTTCAATTTGTAATTGATATATATATATATACATATTAATTAAAGATTTGTTTTATTTATCATAATAAAAAGTTATGTACTCCCCCCTCCTTATTATTTCTAAACACATTACTAATACATAATGAAGTAGTGCATTTTTTGGAGCTAACATCCTACCTTCTTTTCTTCTAAAAAGAATACTAAATTATGAATTATCACTTTAGTAATTAAAGCATAAAAACATACATTATATATATAATTAAAGATTATTTGTTTAATAATTATTCATTTTAAGTAGTGTTAACAAATTAATATTAAATGCAGTTACTAATCATTTTGATAATGTAAATATCACTAGTGTTTTACATAGTCTTACGTAATTATTACAAAATATTAATGATTATAACTATTTTGTATTCTAATAACTAATGAAAGTACTAATTTGCAATTTTTATCATTTCTGTAATTACTAATAATTAAATTTTATTAATTAAAATGTAAAAACATAGATTATGTTAATAATTAGTGGTTTAATTGTTCTGGAAACATAAAACTCTTGGTATCTATTCAGAATTTTACTGCTAAAAAAAAAAAAAAAAAAAAAAAAAAAAAAATGGTAAATAATGCACCGATGACAGCAATAAAGATAGTTTGATTAGAAAATAAAAAAGAAAGTACATAACTTTTAAAAATTTTAATTTTTCTCAATATAAAACAAAGCATTACTTTTAACCTACAATGAAAATTTAAAGTCTTTCTGTTGATTTTTGATAATTCGTACATAGTATTGTACTTGTAAGTTGAATTTAAATTCATTCCCTTGACAGTACTAAATATTCCTCTTCTAATCAGGATTTACATTTTTAAAAGCAAGTAGAAAATAAGGGGAATACTTACATAATAATGTTATCAACATTTGCCCAAGTCTGGACGACTCCCACCTCCCTTACGATATCATATGTTATCATTTGTCGCCCCCTCCCCAATAACATTATTAATAACTCCTTCAATGAAATCCGACGCAATCATCAGTTTTTTTTATTTAATAACATAAATCTGCAATTAAATAAGGCAACGGTTAGTTTTTGAAGTAAAGTAAGAAAATGCACATATGCAAGTATTTTTTGAAAGTGGTTATATACAGGGGTGCAAAAATCTAGGCGCCAGAGGGTAGTCTCTCACCACTAAAATTTTAAAGTTGTTTTCGCTCAAAATTTAATAGCATTCTAGCAGGAATTTTACACGAAATATTAGATGAAGAAAAACGAAATAAATTTTGTGGTAAGAAACTGCCTGCTGGCGCCTAGATTTTTGCACCCCTGGTTATATACACCTGGGGCAGTTAAAAGGCCAATGTCTAAAAAATATTTTTGTCTTTCATTTTATATGTTTGCAGAAATATACACATATGATTATGCATTTATTAGTCACATAATTTACATAATCAAGGTGTCAATAAAATATAAATTCATGAAACAAATTTATATCAAATAACATCTAAGAGTTACTACTTAAAAGTATTACTTATTGTTACATAATGCATTCAACAACAACATTATCATTTTGCAATCGCCCACTGCCTAAGGGTAAAAGCAGAACTTATCAGGAAAACAGTGGATAGTTTTATTTCTCTTTCTTTACTGGTAAATTTAAATATCATTTCCAACTTATTATGTTCCTTGTTTCCATAACAACAAATTGTATGCATAAATGACAGAACAGCAATATCAAACATTCGGTTATTGCAAATTTTGGAATGAAATGACTTCATAAACATTTAATGGCTTTAATAATCACTTTGCAATTTTATAAAAACATATAAAAACAAATAAAAGGTAACAGACTACTTGGATGTTAAAAAAAAAGTTTCTCAAACAAAATAAAAAAGTTTGAATAGACCAAAAATGATAACATTATCAAAAAGTACCCCCCCCCCCCCCACACACACACACACTTTTTCCTAGACATATCTAATGATAGCACAGGCCAGACCCCCTCCACCTGCTTTTTTAAGTGACAACTTTATATTCACATAGATCTAATTCATAATTTAAGGAAAGGAAAGTAAAACTTGGTAAGAAAAAGTAAAAATAAGTATCCTAAGTGTAAATAATGAGCAAAAAGTGTAAATTTTACACCTAAAATTAAAAAATTGGTAAGTAAGCACTCTAAAGCAACAGACAAAGCTGTACAACTGGAATAGAAGTAAAAATACTTTTAAAAAACTTTATTTTAAAACATTCAATGTTAATCTTAAAAATAACGGCTAAATTTTTTTTTTTTTTTTTTTTTTTTTTTTACTGCAATTCATGTTTTTTCCCAAAAATTCTTGTTACAATACTTTGATTTGGTAAGGATAATGAACTCGATTATGAAAAATTCACTGCTAATTCACTCTTCTGCTAAGTAGAAATCTCAAACAAATGAATTTATAAAAAAATATATAATTTTTGTTGTTTAAGTTTTAAGAAAGGAAAAAATAAAAAAAGAGTATTTTTCTATTAGCCAACTGGCAGTATTATACATATATATCTGCATATACACTTGTATATACACATTATTAAATAAATCTATCGCATATTTAAATCTATTATTTTTTCAACTTCCATACAACGCTATAAGTTACAGAGAATATTTGGCAATTTATCACCTGTGGCAGCCTGATTGGAAAATGCATAAAAATTAATCTATTAATAAAATTCATTATTAATAAGATTCATTAAGTTTCAAAATTATTAAAATATTGTATTATGACTTTTGAACATAGGTTTTATAATTTTAATATATCAGGAAATGAGCTAAAAATCAATTATGAAATTACATCTTTATGTATAAAAATCCAGTTGATTTAACTAAAAGAATGTAAACACTAATACAGAAAGGTATTTTCTAGAGTTGTATGCATCAACTGCACTATACAGCTGCATCAGTTAAAGGGTAAAAAGCAATTTCAATGTACACAAAGAGAAACCTACAATGATATTAACACCATGCTTACACTTACAGTTTTATCCAAATTCTGCTTCTCTTTTTTGTCTGTGATTTCAGTAAATTCAATTTGATCAGTAAATCTTAAAGGCGGCAGCTTAGGGCAGTCAGATCGCAGAGACTTGGAACGAGGTTTAGCACCCTCGACTATGTCTTTCAGCCTTTTCTGTTCTACCATAATATTTTTTAACAGCACCAAAACTGAACTTTTAAAACCAGCGGGCGATTCTGAATCATCTGCTTTAAAGAAACATGCACAATAGTAATAGAAATATGGGCATGAAAAAAAAAGTAAGAAATGTACATATGATATACACAAAAGTCACAGAAATTCATGAATGGTATAAACATAAATATATACATATTCGTACATATACAATATATAGAAAAACATTAACAATAATAAAAATTTCAATGAGGTTCAGTTGATCCTCAGAGCTTAAGTTAACTTGGATTATATGCATAATTTCCAGAACATCTCAGGACTGACAGATTCTACAACAATGATTCAAATATTAAGAGCCCAGACTACTGAATGAAAAGGATCCGGATGATAATGTTAAGTCTATGGGGGCGTTCTTTTCAAATATCTTGTTCAAATTTTAATATTTTTACATGATTTTTTTTTCATAGGATAGCTGAGGAGGATCTATAACTGGGCTAATTTTTACTTTTTTATTTTGGTTATGTATTTTTTATATTATAATAGTTTCAATTTCAGAACTCGTTCAAACCAGTTCTGAAAGTTAAAGTGATTTAAAAAAAAAAAAAAAAATTCTGAAACTGAAATCAAAAAAGTAATAACTAACCTGGTTGTAAATCATCTGCAGCAATCCTACATAACAATATTAAAATTTGAGCAAGATATTTGAAAAGGAAGCCCCTATAGACTTAACATTATCATCCGGATCCTTTTCATTCAGTAGTGTGGGCTCTTATGGGAATACTTTCCCTTTTCAAAATTAATTTAAAAACTATATGCTTCAAATGGATTGCTCAATACATTTCAATGTTCAATAAAAAATAAATTTTGCAATAAATAAATAATTGCACATTTAATTAAAATTTTGTAAAATTTGAATTTTTAAAAATCACTATTACTTTTTTAAATATAAATATTTTTGCCCAATCATTATTATTATTAGATTTTAAAATCTGTAATACACAAGATTACACATGAATTTTTAGATACATTTAATATAGTTTTTTTTATTGGTATATGTAGTATAAAACAATGAAATTTAATGCCTCTTCATACATTTTTATTAAAAGAAAAAAATGAAGGCTAATTTTATATGCAGATTTATCACATATTTACATATGTGATAAATCTGTATATAAAATTAGCCTTCAATGTTTTTATGGAACAAAATTTAAAGAACATGTACAAAAAATTTTAAATCATTATTTCAAATACCAAAAAAAAAAAAAAAAAAAAAAAAAAAAACTTAGCATTTTTAGAACATGAAAATGAAGAAAATATGATCATGGAGAAAAAGCAGTTAAAAATTTTCATTTGTGCATGGAATTGTGCTGGTTGTAATGACAAAATTTACAATATCTGGCAATATAATTACTATATAGATAGAAATGAGGAGTCAAAATATTCTAAATTAAGCAGGTTTTCATTTAATATTTAAAAACAAAGTTTGATTTTTTGATCAATTTCGAGGTGAACTGTCCTCTTAAATTGTGAATTGGCATTCTATGCCTTTTAGCCACAATTTAAATTTTCTTTTACAAATGAGTCAGCTATTGTTTGTCGATCTGAACCTTATTCCTATCATTTTCTCATTTACCAGAAATAAAATCATTTAAGAAATGAAAAATTACACTTTAGTTGCCGAGTTAAAAGAGTAAAAATATTCCAAAAATCTAATTGCAGTCTTAACTTATATATTTTGTACAAATAATCTTACCACAAATGGCTTATTAGAAAACTTATAAGAATTGATAGCTTTGAGTATGGTTGCTCATACTATTGATCTCACTTAAGTAATGTTAATAGTGTAATTTCAAGATGAAAAATTTTGTAGAGGGTCCTTTTAAATGACTTAAACAATTCCTAAACCTATGATTAATATACCCCTATTGGTATGAACTATTATATCAAAGAATATTGGGGAATCCATATTGACCAATACTGGAATTAAAGTGCATTTTATTTTCTTCAATTTCTAATCAACCAAACTGTCAAGCAATAGGTAAGCTCTGTTACTCTACATTTGTGTAAATTCAGTGTATTTTAATTTAGAACCTTGATCAACAAAATGCAAAAAATATTTATCTGCATATGTATATTCAATGTATCTAGCATGGAGGAAACACTAAATCCAAAGTGTTAGCGTCAAAAACCAAAATTTATACATATCCACAACAATTCTGTACTACACCTGTTGTTGTAGAAGAGTCAGAAAACAACAAAATTTTC
Source organism: Maratus speculifer (assembly GCA_964019185.1). NCBI lineage: Eukaryota > Metazoa > Arthropoda > Arachnida > Araneae > Salticidae > Maratus > Maratus speculifer. Next base: position 94,121,695 of record OZ025297.1, on the reverse strand, counting down.
ATTTACAAAGAAAATGCTCAAAAATGCAGATTCTTTAAACTTAAACTGTTCAGATTAGTTTGCAATGCGTGCTATTTAATATAGGCTATAATGTACATAATATCTACAATCTATACTATATAGTTTCTATATTTATTATAGTTTTAGAAATTAAAGTTTATAGTTTTTTTGTTATTATTTTTTTTTTAATCTTTTTTTTATTATTATTCACCATTTTTTTACAATGTTATATATTTAATAATATTAAATTCTGTTTTTAATGTGATTTTAACAATAAGCAAGATTGGCTATTATCAACTATTTTTGATGCTCTATCTTCTGGCCCAAATAATATGTAAGCGTGTAATTTACAGTAGTTATTTATATATTACCTAGTTTAGGAAATTAATGCAATAAAACATAATTCATTTTAAGATAAAAAATACATAAAGGATACATCCATGTAAATAAAAAGATGAAGCCAGTTCATTAGATATAGTTCAAATAAGATTGATTATTAAAAAACATATTAATAAATTTCATACTGATTAAATAAAAAATACTAACATAAAATTATGAAATTGAAACACAGTATAATAATTTTAAAAAGAATGGCATGAAACCTTCTCTCATCAGATTACTCGAATAAAAAATAAACAAATAATAAAATTACTGAGTTGCACATCAATCAATAGTTACACATTTAAAATTAAATATTACAAGCTACAGTGTTGCACTGTTGCATCCATTTTACCACCTACAGATTATCAAAAACAGAAAAAAAAAAAAAAAAAAAAAACATGTATGTAATTTACATAATTTAATAACTAAGATGGATAGAAAATATCCACAAATATGGATAGAAAATAATTGAAAGCTCTCAATTCCAAAGGCAGCAGATTATACCTAAAGAAAATAATAAAACTATTAAAATGATCATTTTAACAAGATTTAAAAAAAAATATGAAACTTAAAATAAAATGAATCTACTTTTAAAATTTTTACCTAAAAAAACATAGATACAGTGAAACTTCCATTTAATGAAATCTTATCATCATACTTAAATACTTTATTATGAAGGAAATTCATTAAGTAGGCACTAACTTAAATTCATGAAATTCGTATAGTAAAATACACATGCATAACATGAAAAATACACATAAAATGTAAATATTCGAATTATAATTGAGAGTAACTTTTTCTCTAATGTAATGCAGACATATCAGGAAAATTTAATCAGAATAATGTCTGAATAAACACATAATAAAGAGAGTTAAATAAAAATTGAAATGTAATATAGTTTGTCTTTTTTCTTAGTAGTCCAAATCCTTAACTTAAAAAAAATTCTGTATTATTACATTGTACAGATCTCTATAAAAAGCAAACTGTTCATAAAATTGTTTGTACTTTTGTAAATATATGAACAATACATTTGTAACCTCTTCATGATACTGAAATTGCCTTCTCATCGTTCAGAAATTTTTAGAATTTCATCTTTTGAAAAAATGATTAAATAAACAAGTAATTTCATTTTCATACAATCTGCTAAAATAAATTCATATATAGCAACCTCTCCATTTGAAAGCTGTACATACATGAAAGTGGAATAAATTTCACTATACAGAATATATTTTTCATAACATGGAGACAAATTTACTTGTTAATAATATTCAAAGTGAAGGTTCAGCAAAAGATTTCATTGAAAAGAAAACTTTGTTAAATGGAAATTCCATTGTATATATAATTACTTCATATTTAAAGAAAGAAAGAAAGAAAAAACATAGTCAAACAAGGAATAAACAATAATTGCATCATATAAATCCAAAAGTGTATGAAAATCATTAAAGAAAAAGTACTTTTTTTAATAATTAAGATAAAATATATATGAATTAAAATCTGAAGATAATTAAATGTGGAGTAATAAGACCTTTAATAAAAGCATGAAAATTGGTACAAATATATGAAAAACAGCTATTTTTTGAAGAAAAAAAAATTTTTCATAAAAAAAAAGAACAGCAACAAAACATATGCACAAAGAACAATTATAATTTTACGAATAGAAACTGAGAACGATTCATGAATCAATAAATTTGTGCAAAGAACTTTCAAAATAGAAAAAAAGGGGGGGGGGACAATGAAGAAAATATTAATTTTTTGCTTCTTGTATATAATGTTAACATTTTATGTTTTGAAATCAATGAAAAGACACACTTCCTTTTAACATGATAAATCAATTATAACTAAAAAGTTTATAGCAATTTTTTTTTTTTTACTATAAACACTTTTTTTAATTTCATTCAAAATTATAAAATTATTTAACACTAATTTTAACTACATTTACTTTATCACAGGCTAGACCGACATGGGTCAGCTATTAATTTACATAATATTCTTTTGAAGAATTCAATCTTAGGGAGAAAGATAAATAATTGTTGAATCTTCATACTTATCAACAGCCAATATTGTAAGAATCTGAAAATAACAATTTTTTTGTGAGCTGAAATTAATTGCTGTGTATGTGGAAATAAATAAATTAAAATAGAATCTGTCAAGAAAACAACAGGTAATTGTCATATGCATTTACAACAGACTCCCTCAAATCTGCAAAGCTTGGGATCAGAGATAGTGCAGATTTGTGATAATTTTTCTAACATTTTTTTAAACAGCAATTTGAATTCAATAATATCACCAAAATTATTATGAATGCTTACAATATAGTAAAATATTAAAATAATTAGGTAAAGTAATAAAGTAAAATAATAAAAGTAAATAATTTAATTAATGATGTAAAAATAAATATGAACAATAAAGATGCAATACATTTATCTTGAATTGTTCAATAAAACTTGTCTCATAAAGATACCTTACAGATTCACATCAAAATAATCTTAATACATAACATAACGCAATCTTAATGCATAAACATAATTGGTAAAAAAAATATTATTACTAGTAATATAAATTATAATTTCAATTTGTCAGAAATAAATTTACATTTTCTTCATAAAAAAACATGAGAATTGCATATTAAAATATATATATGGAATAATTAAAAAAAAAAAGAAAGAAAGAAAGAAAAAGTCTTATTTTGTCTCTACATCTGAATTGAATTTTTTTGTTTACACCTTCAATAATGTGCAAATTTTAGGTATTTGTAAATTTTAGAATTTTGAATATGAGAGAGTTTACTGAACAATACAAAAAAAAAAAAAATAATAATAATTCTTTTTATTGCTTTAATTTGCAACATTTACTCGATCTGGGAATAAAATTAACTATGAATATAAAGATTAAAGGCCTGTGATGATGAAATTCAAATTATAAGAGTCAAATTTTATCAGTGACCAATAATACTATTTTTATTAGTGTCCATCAGAGTTCGACAAAATAAATTGAAAAATCATTTTTGTTACAAAATACATTGATTTTACAACTTAAAATACACAACAGTTTTCAAATTTCAAAAATTCAAAACACATATCTTGAAAATATATTTAAAAAATTAAAAATTATTATGCATTAAACTGCACTACTCAAATGCAAAGCTTATTTGAAAAGTAATTAAATTTTTAGAAATTATAAATTTCCAAATAAAGAATATATTTTGCAAATACATTTAAATAATTATTATTATTATGCATTAAAAATAACACCTGTATAACACCGCAAAAGTATGAAAATAAAACAAAAGAAAAAAATAAATAATAAATAATAGATGCTGATAACGATGTCAGTAAGGTTAGAGGAAGCATACATGATCTTCCTGCTGTAAGTCGTGTTCAAACTTTTTGATGCAGCATATTTTCCTCAATTGTTGTGCTGCCCTATATGGTACCAATATGACAAGGCTCCAGTACATAACACGAATGACATCTACTGACATACTTTTTGAGCAGTGGAAATTATGCCATATTTGTACAGATCATTCACCTGCCAGATCGCCAGACCTATCATGAATGGATTTCTTCTTCTGGGGTCAAATGAAGAGTTTGATGTACAAGACACCCCATTCCTTCAGTTGAAGACTTCACCATTTGAATATCTGTAGCTGCCAGAAGGATACACGACATGGCAAGAAACTTCCAGAACATAAGAAATTCTATGCACCATCGCTGTCAAGTCTGTCTGACAACTTCATAACTTGATCCTAATTTCAAACGCCTCCTATAATACAATCTTTCAATAAAATGTTTTCTGTCCCATTACTATGTTTCTGTTTTATTTTTCTTTGAACCATAACTTGCAACTAAGGAATTTTGGACTGTACTGCTATGTGATTCCAAGTCCTCTCTGTGTCCTTTACACCTCCTGAAAGTTTGTCAATCTGGTAATGAAACACCCTGTACATATATAGCCCTAGGGAGATATTCTTTGAAATCCACTTTGGACACTTCTAAATATTTTTGAAGTTCTCTGCTTGATTATTCTAACTTAAAACTTAATCTTACTTATATAAAACTTCAGAAGTTTAATAAAAATATTATATAGGTATATATATATATATACTATGTATAACAGAAAATAAATATAGATTCCAACATAACTTTGTTGTCCTTGTCAATTAATACATTGAAGCAAAAATAAATCATCAAAAATAACTTTGCAACAAGAGAAATTTTTTTAACAAAAAGAAAAAAATGTTAAATCTTTGAAACCCAACTTAGTTTTTAAAATCTAGTGTTTGCAGACCTATAACTGCTGATCCATTTTAGAAAAAAAAGACTACATTGTAAGTAAAAGTGGTGACTATAAAAGATAAAATAAACATGAACTTTTTCTTGAAATATAAATGTTTTGGATACACAGACAAACACTATAAGATACACCATCTGCAGAATGCATTTAAATGCATGCCAATCGGTTATGAAAAACTGTGAATTTTATTGACTGCGAAAAAATATCACAAATCTTGACAATCCATCAAGCGGGAAAAATAAGGAAATTCATCAAATAATCTCAGAGGAAAATGACAAATTCACCAAATGACTTCGGGGAAAAAAAAATCACTAAATTTCCCAAATGATCACAGGGATAAAACTATTAAATTTGTCAAATGTTCACATGAAAAAAAAAAAAAAAAAAAAAAAAAAAAAAAAAGCGAAATTCACTAAAATGTCCCAGGAAAATTGTCACATGATCTCAAAAAAAAAAAAAAAAAAAATCTTGATATTCATTACATGTTTTTAGGATCAGAGCCATCGCCAAGACTTTTTATTGGTGGGGGAGAAGACCTTAAATTGCCAAGTCAAATTTTCATATTTGCCAACTTGTTTTATAATTTTGCCAAGTTACCACACTTAGAAAATGTAATACAGTTGTAAAAAGTTTAATAATATTTCCAATTAGAGTTGTAACTTTTGCAAATTCTATCAAAAATAGAAAATGTACTACAATTTTTATTTAAATTTTATTTAAATTTGCCAAGTGTAACAATATTTCTGAATCTTTGGGGGGGGGGGGGCTCCCCTCCTGTCCCCCCCTCCTTAGCGAAGCCCCTGCTTAGGATAAAAATCACAAAATTTGTCAAATGTCCTCTTCAAATATTGCATATTAGTCAAATGGGTCTTGGTGGAAAAATCACGAAATTCGCCAAATAGTTTGTGTTAAATATTGTAAAATTCAGCAAATGATCTAAATAAAACAAAATGCAAAATTCATCAAAGGAAATTGGAGGGAGGGAGAAATCACAAAACTCGTAAAAAATTTGTAAAATTCGAAGAGCAATCTTGCAAATAATCTCTAATTGTGATAAAAAATTAAAGAAATAAATAACAAATTTTGCCAAGTGGTCAACAAAAAATATCATTAATTTCACTAAATGATTGCAAGAAAAATAATGAATTTTCTAAAATACCACCATAAAAAAATTGGAAAGTTACATTAAAATGTCACAAATTTTGACAACAAGCTACAAGAAAAATTTTTGTCAAATTGTCCTAGGAAGAAAAAATTACGAAATTCATCAAAAAGTCTCGGGGAAAAGGCAAAATCAGAGGTGGCACTGGTCATAAGTGATATTTCAAGGCATACTTTTCCGATATATCAGGACACATTTACTTAACATACAACTTTTTCTTCCACAATCATTTGATGAAATTAACGATCTTTTTTCTGTGACTGAGAGATAATTGGAGGGGATTGATAAGTAAGGAATAATTGAAAAAAAAAAAAAAAAAAAAAGAGACTAAATCTGAAAAACAGATAAAAAAAGACATATACAAAAAATAGCAAGAAATAGAGGGATTAACGACTCACATCAAGGCATGTGTTTCTAATAATAAGTACAATTATAATCAAAAAATATATTTTATCATGTACAATTAATATCTTTTTTATATTAAACAAAATTAAACTTTATCAATCTTTGCATAAAAAATACTGTTAGCATATCAAAAAGTAAAGAAAACATTAAAAAAAAAAATCACAGTTATATTTGTTTGATCTTTAAGAGTTTCTTTTTTTATGTAAATAACATGCATTATAAAACATAATAGTGATACAAAGTGCATTAAAAACCTTACTAATGATAATTTCTAATAATAAAAACTTTTATTACCATAAACATAAACAAAACGAGATAAAAAATGGTAGGAGGCATGATGATCAAAAAAATATTATAGTTTTTTCTGATTTAGTAGGTTTTTGTTTTATTCAAATATCCATTTCTATTTCCAATTATTAATTTTCATCTTAATTAATCTGCTGTAAATAAAGAAAATAATGCTATTTGGAAATGGTGTTTTTACATGAATAAAAAAAAAAAAAAAAAAAATCTGCTAAATTGGCAACACTCGAGAAGAGAGAAGAAATTTGCATCTAAATCAAGGAATTTCTATCTTAAGAGAGATTTTTTTTCCTCAAAAGACCAGAAATTTATCGCATATTAAGCAGGATCATGTAAAAACTTTCCCCTTATTAAATGTGATATTTCTACATAAGACTTACAGATGAAAAAAATCCATGCATTAATCATGAGCATTTTAATTAGGTTTGCATGGCTGCCAACTTCTATGCCTATTTAAAATCAATTAAATATATTAAAAACAGGAATTATACTTTATGATTGACAATATATATAGTTATACGTAACACTGTATATCTATGGCATACCTTTTACGAAAAGAATTTTGTGGTTCCAAATATGTTTATGTGATTTAAAAAGGCATAGTAGTTGGCGGCTCTGGGTTTGACTGTATATAGCATACATACAGATTAAATTGATAGTTCATTACCAGAAAACATTTTAAAATTTGCTGTTATTGTCAACATCAAATCAAATTCATGCAATTGCAGTTATTTCTGGTTACTTACATTTTAACTTTCAATGTTATCAGTATTTGAACTTGCTAATTTTAACATAATTATACCGATTGATAAATAAAGCTGAGTATGAATAGAAATATTAATAAAAAATTAATACAAAAATGTTTGATTATATTTTATTCATTTAATAAAAAATTTTATTACAAGTGAATAATAAATATTAAAAGCATGCAATTGTGTTGAAACATTTTACAAATGAGTAGTTTAGAGAACTATAATGGAGAAACAAAAATAATTACAGCATGAATTAAATTGATAAAATAACATCAAATTAGAATATGATAACAAAAGAAATTTTTAAAATACTGCACAGCATTAGTTCTGATTGGTCGTTAATAGGTTATAAGTGCATGAATTAACTTTCAGCTATTATAAGTATAACAAGCTTTGTCATAAATGGTATGTAGTTGTTTCTTGTGGCATTTAAAATGAAGCAAACTTATTCTAAACACTAAAAAATAATGTTTAAATACATACAAGCTTCACGTCATGTCAGACGAGAATAAATACTCTGAGCTTTTCTTCACCTTTTCTTTCCCCCTTCGCCCCCCTCCTCCCATCCCTTTTCGAATGGCTGTGTCCTCACCAGGCTATTTTTCTTCTTTTTTTTTTCAGTAAAATACAATTACAAAAGTAATGTTTTCCAGTTCATATTTTCTAACGACGCAATATTGACAAAATAATAATGATAAAAAAAACAGTAATAAACATTTTATTAAATAAAAATCATAGCGCCAGAATACTCCCCCCCCTTCCCCAAATACCATGAGTACATAGTAATATCCCTTTTAAATATTCAAACTCAAAGATTGCCAACGTTTTACCCATCTAACTACATTAACGAAAGATTGTGTCCCGTGCCCGAGCGATAAAACAGCTTTCTATCAACAATTAAATCCGTAAATCTCTTTAATTCCATTTTTCAATCAGAGATTCCCTCCCATTAAAAATGTGACCAAAGATGGCCGACATTACCTCCTTGCTTTTTAATAATCTGCAAGCATCACTCACTAACTTCACACAGTTTAGAATAAAAACACATTTTTCCCTCATTTCATTTTCAGTATTCTACCTATCTGTTTGATAAAAGCAATTTTCATTATTCCAGCTAATTTTTTTTTTTCAATAAATGTTGCTTTCATTATTCTAAAAACTGATTCTATTGCTTTAATCTTTGTAACTGTGAGCGTTACAAAAAATTCAAACGATAAAATATATTCTGTGAAGAATTGAAGCCAGGTGTTTTTAAATATTCATAGAATAATCAACAACGAATAGCTTTTGAGAGCTTTTATCACATGAACTTTTGAGATAGCAAAAGGACAAGGTTTGCTATGATTGGCTTCCTTGATTAGACCAAAAGGATTTTTAATGTCTTGGACAATGCAAAAGGAAAATGGTTCCTATGATTGGCTTCCTTGATTAGACCAAAACAATTTTTAATGTCTTGGAATCGTAGATTGACAGTGACGCGTCAAAAAGAAAGTTTCATATGGTTTCTTTTGTGCGTCGGATTTTTTTTTTTTTTTTTTTTTTTTTTTTTCTCTGTCTCAAAAGCGTTTTAATGCAGTTGGGGATTTTTGCCTCAGAATTCAAATAGATTTATAAGTTGGAATTTTTTTATATAACTAAACTTTTATTAATTTATAAATATGTATTCCTAAAATAATTTTCAGCCTTACTATTTGTTTCTTCTTTTTAAAATGCTTATCATACGAGGGGTTCCAAAATTAACAGGGACTTTTTGGTAATCTGTTATTGAATAATAAGTTTTTGGCTAATATTACAAATATTTATCCTGTTATGTTAAATAATGCCCATCGCTAGTATGTACTAAAATATACATTCTGTACAATCTGTGATGCAAAGAATATTTATTATTAAATTACAGGGCCACACAAATGTATTCCACTAAATAATGTTATACGTGAAAACATTGTTTGGGGCGGGCTTTAATTATATTAAACTACTTCATATTTTATGAATAAGATATACGTTAATGAAGTATAATAAAATTTACTCCCTGCATATTTATAGGAACACAAAGATTTTGACCCCTATACTGTATCCAAAGTACGCTCTACTATATCAGCAAGATCTGAATATTTTAAAACTTCGTTATCATACAAATGCACCTCATTTGCTACGATTCATGTGCAATTTAAAACTTGTTACTTATTTGTTGGGTCAAGTAATGATTCATTGGTTTATTCACAAGTGTTATTATGAAGAGTATTTTCTGTGCAAGATAATTTTCAAGATCAGTCACGTGTAAATGTTTTAGTTTCTGAGACAATATAATTTAACTGAGGAGTTTATCAGCAGTGGTGAATGGGAAAATTGCTGAGCTCTTTATATTTCTTTGTGACCGTAAGGACTAGAGACTCTTGTCCAGGTATAAAAGTGGGAAATGAGAAAGAAAGGTAGAAAATTTTTTCCATCTATACAACAGCGTTAAACTTTTATAATTTAAGTGTCATTTCAACAGCTACTTATAGAATAAAATTAAATGTAACTGCACATATGATTGCTATTATGCTAAAAGATGTAAAAACAAATATTATCTGATCAACTTATGTGAAATACATTCATTAATTTTCCAAAATAAATGTTATTTTGAATAATTTAGCTGTTACACTCACACTCACTTTGCATGATTTATGGGATTTTAATGTCATACAACATGAACTAATGCATGGAATTTCATATCATTGGAATCCCTATGATGGGAAATTTTGAAGAATTAACATGTATGAGATAGATGAAAGTTTTGGGACATCTGACATTACCACATTTGACTAATTTGAAAAATAAATTACTTATCTAGTTATAAGTGATTCCGGTCACATGCTGATAAATTTTTCATGTTTCTCAAACAGCTGATACAGAAATTTGTCAGTATTTTCTTAAAGATCTTTTGTCTTTACTCCCCTTCCCCCCCCCCCCCCCCAAAAAAAAAAGGAAAAAGCCTTGTGATTACATAGTTTCTGAATCAGAACATCTGTGAATTACATGCATTCACAAAGAAAAAACAATTTAGAAATGGGTCATAAAAGACCTTTAAGAGATGGTAAAATTAATATAATGGTCTTGGAAAGATGTCCCTGCTTCTTGACAAAAAAAAAAAAAAAAAAAATCCTCTTTTTCATAGGCTGGAATCATGACATATCTTGCCGATAATGAAAACTGTTTAATTTCTGATGATGATACAGAAATATGAAGCATGAATGAAGAAAATTTACAACACTTCCACATAAACGTTGACGACTCAGATTTCAAGATTACCAAAAAGAAACTAAAGAAGATCTAAAGTGGATGTGACTCATTCATAAAATGTGTGCTAAATGGCAAAGACCATTTAAAAAAATGTGGAGTGTCTAAGGAGAGGGATCCGTGTAATGCTCTTTGAATGGTTTGAATACAAATTGATGTATTTTTAACTGAAAAAAAATTAAAAACTTGATTTAAATATCTTTAAATAAAATCTTAGACAATTTATCATAAATGAGGCACCCTACACTGTTCAGAAAATTTCATTTGATAAATTTGATAGGGTCAACAAAAATAGTGTTCCTACGATCGTGGCATTTAAGATATTTTTAAGCATATTGAAACTAATTTTGAGGAGTGCGACATTTACAATGGGTGTGACATTTCTTCCATAAAATATGGTACAAATACTTTCAAAGACCCTAGGAACCCTTATACCACAGGGTAGAAAATCCAACATAGTTAATTATTCATTGCTTTTATATTCAGTATTAATCAGACTGTAAATGCCAATGATGCTATGAAATACAGTATTAGAAAGCGGTCAAGGCTTTGAATTCAAACTGATGATGATATTTAAGATGAGTCAACAAATTGGTAGTGCCACCACCTTTCGCAGACACTGGTTTGGAGCATAATTTACAAACTGCAGTATCAATACTTATCACATGGCCAGTTTCATCTGCAGGTAAACCAAAATGGATCCAAACAGGGCTCTTTGTGTTAGGCTTTGGTATTATATGGTGAAATCCTAATGTTTTGCAATGAACATTATAATGAGAAGCTGCATTTGATGTTCCCTACAAAGAAACAAAGCCTATAATTAATGTATTTAATGACTTGCAAAAACAATTAATGCTAAATCTACCTAAATGATTATTAAAATTTAGTTTAAAATAATCCTTTTAATTCATGAATTCCATTTCATAAAATGAAATGTAAGAAAAGATAGCTTTAGGTTATAGAATATGAAAAGAGAGAGAGAGAAAAAAAGGGAAATATGGTAAGTGCAGGAACTCAACAAAAGAATGTAGATGAGAAGTGATGCCTGAGAAAAATAACCCCTCCCTTGAATCACTTGCCTCAAATTGCTTGTTTGTGCTCATGAACTGCAATCCAAGACGTACTGTTGTGCACACAGTAAGGACAGATTAGTTAAGCTACATACATATATATTTAATTAGTCTTTTAGTTAGTTAAAAAAAAAAAACACTAATCTAAAATAGATTGCTTTTAACTTTATTATTTTAATTGCTATTTTAATTAACAGATGATGCCACAGCTCCATCCTTTAGAATGTTTTCAATTCTGATAATTTAGAGTCCACTTAGTTTGATTTTGAGAAAAGAAAAAGATTAGTTTCAGGGCACAATAGATGTTTCTATTATTATGTTGTTTTTATTTATTATCTTCACTTAAAAAAGGCTTAGGGATACTTGTTCATAATTTTATTTTAATTCAAATTTGTTTTGATATCATGAGAATTGTGATAGTATGATTTTAAACCAGAAATTATGAACTGGATTTTGTGCTGAGATTGTTAAAAGTATATCAGGGTAACACAATCATGGGTGCAAGTTTGAAATTTTGCCAAGACTGAAAATATTTTGAATATCTCCCCCACCCACCCCCCTCCATTGAGTAAGCACATATGTACGCATGTAACTTGCATTTACTCCACAACCCTATGACGAAATTCGCTTTTTCCGATCTTTAACAAAAATTTGCGAATTTTCTGCGATCTTATGACGAAATTTACGATTTTTCTATGGTTTTAAGCCAAAATTTGCATTTTTTCGATGAAATACATGTATTTTATACGATCTTTTGACAAAAATAACGTATTTTCACGATCTTTTGACTGAAATCGTACCTTTTTCATGATCTTTTGACAGAAATGGCGTCTTTTTAGCAATCTTTTGATAGAAATCGCACCTTTTTCGCAATCCTTTGACAGAAATCGTTTCTTCTTTGAAATCATTTGTTGAAAATTGTGGATATTTTGTGCTTATTTGATGAAAATCATGGGTTTTTTGCACTTATTTGACGGAAATCTTGTCTTTTTCGAAATCATTTGACGGATATTGCGTGTATATCGCAATCTTTTGACAGAAATCATGTGTGTTTTGCGGTTTTTTTTTAGAGAAATCGCATCTGTTTCGTAATCCTTTGACAGAAATCGTGTCTACTTCGTGATCTTTTGACAAAATTTGCATCTTTTTCGTGATCTTTTGGCAAAATTCACGTATTTTCTTTGATCCTTTAATGAAAATCGCGTTTCTCTGCAATCATTTGATGAAAATTGTGGAGGTTTTTGCGATCATTTGACGGAAATCGCGTCTTTTTCGTAATCCTTTGACAGAGACCGCTTCTATTTCTCAATCTTTGACGGAGATGACATCTTTTTCAAGATTTTTTGACAGAAATAGTGTCTTTTGTGCGATTTTTTTACAGAGATTATGTTTATTTAGCTTTCTTTGACCAAGGTGGCGTGTTTTTCACAATCTTTCGACAGAAATAGCATGTTTTTACGATATTTTGGCAGAAATAGTGCTTTCTTTGCGATACTTCGACAGGAATCGCATTTTTTCAGCAAGTTTTTGACGGAAAACTTGTCTATTTTTCAAACTTTTGACGAAATACAGCTTTTTCCTGCGATCACTTCACGAAAATCACGTTTTCTCCGCAATCCTTTGACAAAAACAGTTTTTTTTTCCCGCGATCATTTGACGAAAAGCGTGTTTTTTTGCGATCCGCTTTCGTCCTCGGAGATTTTTCCGTCCTCAGGAATTTTTAAAAGAGGGAATTCCGTCTTTGGATGGAAAACTTTCACCCATGAACACAATTCTGCTAAAAGATTCCCTAACTTTTCTCAATAAAAATTAGATTATATTGTTGTAACTCCCCTCCCCCATAATGGATAAACTAATCTAGTTTAATACTAAAAGTTAAATAATGCATAAATTTCAGATTCGCTTTCGTCCTCGGAGATTTTTCCGTCCTCAGGAATTTTTAAAAGAGGGAATTCAGTCTTTGGATGGAAAACTTTCACCCATGAACACAATTCTGCTAAAAGATTCCCTAACTTTTCTCAATAAAAATTAGATTATATTGTTGTAACTCCCCTCCCCCATAATGGATAAACTAATCTAGTTTAATACTAAAAGTTAAATAATGCATAAATTTCAGATTTTTTAATTTTTTTTTTTTTTTTTTTTTTTTTTTTTTTTTTTGTATTATGCTATTGTTATGTAGTTTGCATAAATTTTACATAAAATTTTTTGATTGGATGAATAATTAATTCAAATTTTTTTCACTTGCAATGATGATAAAGATTCTGTAGGAATATACTACAGTAGGATCCCTCAAATCCACAAACATCCAAAATTCGCACATCATCATAGAAGTAAATAATGAAACTTTTAATTCAGATGTAAGAGCAAATAAAAAAAAGTTTTTTAATTTTAAATTATTATGTATATATTTTACTATGTAATTATCAATAATATGACTGAACATAGTTTTTCATGAAGGAACTATAAATTTATTACTAAAGAAAAAATTAAGATATTGCTGATATCACTGGTAATCAAAATCTTTTTTACCAAATATATTTATATATCAAACAAACTTTTTTGGTTATTAAGTCTGGCTAAACCTCAAATAAAACTTTCTTATTTTCTGATTTTGATGTGAATTAATTTATTATCTTTATGAAGAAATTTTCATTTAATAATTCAAGAAAAATGTATCTCACCTTTATTATGCATATTTAACTATACATAATTACTTATTTGATTTTTACTTTTAGAAAATTAATCAATTTTTAAATTATTTTACTTTATATCATTTTAGTTTACTACATTACTAAAATATTTTAATATTTTACTGTATTGTAAGCATTCATTAAAATTTTGATTGCATTATTACATTCAAACTACTATATAAGAAATGTAAAAAAAGCAATGACCATAAATTTGTAAATTTCTAAAATCCACTCAACCTTAAGTTTCAAGCTGTGCGGATTTGAAGAAATCTACTGTACATCAAAAATTCCCTGAATTTTCCCTGGCCACTTTAATAATTTAAAACTTTCACTGATTTTTTACCTAAATTGTTTAATTCCGTGACTTTTTCTCATTTTCCAAGTATTCCCTGATCCGTAACAAGCCTGATAAATAAGTACAAAACAATATATACCCTTTTTTTTAACATATTTTCTATATGCACTATGTGAAAAGCATGTATGACAACAACACAGTTTATTTGACAATATGCACCAAACTTATTTCAAGTTCAAACTGAATTTGAACTTCACAAAATTCCACACATTAATTCTGCTTTTAAGCAATTACTGAGTTTGTATAACATATAAACAACTTATCAGTGAAGATATAGTCAAACCATACACAAGACACCCTTCAAAGTGTCAATCCATTAAAAAAAACAGAAGCTTATCAAATCGATATACAACAGACTCCCTGAAATTCACACAGCTTGGGACCAGAGGTTGCGCAGATTTTAGAATTTTGCAAATTTCTGGTCATTGCTTGAATTACATTTTTTAAAACAGTAATTTGAATGTAATAAATAATTCAATCAAAATTATAATGAATGTTTGTAATATAGCAAAATAATGAAATAATTAACTAAAATAACATAAAATAAAAAGATTTTAAAAGAGATTAACAATAAGTAAATAATGTATAATTTAATAGCATAAAGATAGATACATTTTCCTTGAATTATTCAATGAAACTTTTCTCATAAAGGTATATTAATTCACATCAAAATCATAAAGTAAGAATGTTCTGTTTAAGATTCACCCAGTCTTTATAACCAAAAAAAATCTTGATTGTTACATAAATATATTTGATAAAAAGATTGTGATTATCAGGCATTTCAGCAATATCTTGATTGGTAAAAAGATTGTGATTATCAGCAATATCTTGATTTTTTTCACAAATAAAATTTTATTTCCTTCATGAAAGAGCACGAGTTCAGTCATTTTATCTAGAATTACATATTAAAATACATACAGAATGACATAAAACTAAAAAAGTCTGTAAACTCACCCTTAGACCTAAAGTTTTATTGTTTACTTCTGTGATGATGTGTCGATTTTGTGCATTTGTGGATTCTAGGTTTGCAGATTTGAGGGAGTCTGCTGTATTTTAATAATGAATATAGATGAAAAAAAATTTAATCAATTTTTCACAATGAAATCTCTTAAAGAAAATCTTATAGAATTATTTAACCTCTTTTATGCAGCAGCAGACTATAACATTTTTTTTTGTTTGTAAACAAATAAAAAACATTGGGCAGATAATTTTGAATAAATAAAATTGTGCAAGTGCAACAAAAATGTGAGATGCTTAAATAAAGAATGCACTAAGATATTTTGATAAAAAATAATCAAATTTTAAATAAATATTCTAACAAAGACTACTACATCATGACTTGCATTAAAATACAACAATAAAAAATATTTATGAAAAGTTCAGTTTTAAGAAAAATAAACAAATATTTGCCATAATCAGTGGTCAAAGCAAAAAGAAATTTTTCATTGTTCCCACAATTATCTCCAAGCAAAAATATGTTGAATAAATGTTTTTAATATATGAGAAAGAATTACATCATGAAGATAATTGTTTCAAAACAATGATAGGAACAACAGCAACAAAATTCCTCATTGTTTCGACCTCTTTATAATACATGCAAGCTGGTAAATGTGACTAGTAAAAAAATATATACTTTGCTGAACACTTATCACAAGTAGCTTTTAAGCCTCTCATTTAAAATACCCCCCTTCCCCTATTTATACAATACTGCATACATGTTTTTCATAGTTCAAAGCAGTGTTGCAAGTCACCACCTCTGCCATTTTTGCTTTCACCTCATTTACAAACTGAAAATATCTTTACTTTAATGCACATTTCACTTTTGGAAATATGAGGAAGTCATAGGAAATGAAATTTGACGAATACAGCAGATGCTCAAAAACAGTATTGCCCTTGTCTACTAAATACTGTTTCACAGAGATTATGTGAATTATATGGTGGCATGTTGTGTTGGTGTATTTAGAACAAAAAGGAATTTAGAAATGTGTCATAAAGTAGCTTTGAGAAACGCAGATGTACAGATAATGACATAAATGATCTTTAAAATTTCAGTCAAGCTCTAAAAGAAATTTTTCTTGATTGGAGGGATTATTTTTTAAGAATAAAAAAAAAAAAACTCAAGGTATGAAGTCGAATAAGAAGACATTGAAAAATTAGGCACTAGTAAAGCACCTGTTTACATTTAACTAAAATATGCAAAAGATAAATTTAAATCTTCTATTGCATAACCAAACCCATAGATCAGTTAAGAAAATTGGCAGAAAGGGGGGAGGAAGGGCAAGACAAGGTTTGCTTGAGACGTAATAGGAAAAAAGTCTCATAAAAATGCCTAAAAAATGCAATTTTTAGTTTAGATGTTTAAAAATACTAAGTGTTATAATAGAGCATGCAGTCCGATGGCTGTTTAAATTCTTTGGTAGATGACAGCATTTATAAAGCTACTGTATATTTTAACATCAATGTTTTTCAATAGTCTAAAAAGCTGTTAAATAGATATTTTTGTTTATTTAACAGTCATCTTTTAACTGGTAGTTTTAAAAAACACAATGCTTGAAGTGTGTAAAGACTCTACTACTAAATTCAAATCCTTCCAAAAATTCTTTATAAAAAGCTTTATTTTTCAATAAAAGATAATTAACTCATGCAGTCTTCTAACAAAAAAATTAGACATCACATATAACAAGTATTTCAAATTAATTATTTTGAATAACCATTTGAAAATAAACATGAAGTTTTATATATGAATCTATATCATATTTATTTATAGTGCTAGTAATCAAAAGATTGTTCATTAAGATTTTCAGGGTATCAATGTTTCATTATGTAGCACATTTTATTTATGAAATATAAGACACAGCTTTTTCTAAAAATGTTTAGATTTTAAAGAATTTCAATTTTCTACATAATTGATTGTATATTAAATAATTATATTGATTAGAATTACCTTTAAATCAAATTATTACTTATATATTCAAAAATGTTTACTTTTGTTCATAAATTTGCATGTATATGTAACAGGAAAACATTAAAAAAACCCGGTTTAAACCAAAAAAACCTGGTTTAAACAAAAAAACCATGGTTTTTGGTTTTTTTAAAAAAAAACCCGGTTTTTTACCAACCCTGGTTTACAGCAAACCATACAGAATAGATGAAGAAAATTTACTACTCTTTCACTTTGATATTGATAGCTTGGATTTTGAGGGCTTCAAATAGAAACTAATGAACATGTCAAGTGTGAATGTGACCCACACATAACATGTGCACTAAGTCCAAGATTTCTGGTTTAAAATCACACTATCGATTCTCATAATATCAAAACAAATTAATGAGCTGTTTCACAGATCTGACATTTTTTTCCCCCTTACCCTTTTAATCAGTTTGATCAGGACTTTACAGGTTGATCCGGTTTACAGTTAAGCTCTGAGTACCCGTTCAATCATGATGACATCCTTAAAATTAAAAACTAGTCATTGGGGGCCACCGTAATACTTACCCATCATGGATATGTATATGAAAATAAAACATGTGAAACTATTTATACAATGCATTGTAATTCATAAACTAAATTTAAATATTGTTAATATACATAGTAATGCTATATTAAAGAACTGCTGATGCACTAATTTCGACAAATTACATAAAACGCCAAACTACTCAAGTAGTACCGAACTGCATAAAAGAAACATCCTTATAACTCCAAAAATAATAATTCTATTAACTAACAATTAACTGCATCGGATTAAGCGTCTCATTTCCAATTAAAATATACTTCTGAATTGAAATTTGAATGAAATACAGGGTAATGAAAAATCGAAGAATATGGAAAACAGGATTACAAATATCTCGGCAACTAATAATCCGATCGACTTCATTCTATATGCAAAATGTGTGTTATTTTATTGCCTTTTACGTCCATTTCTTAGAACAAAAAAATTCGAAAATTTTTATATACCTTTCATCAGATTGAATTTTTCGAAAGTCCGAAAAAAATAGTTCCGGATAATCGAGGTTGCTGATATTAAATAGGGTTCGTTCCATTCTTACATACTAACTACATACAAAATTTCAAGTCTCTATCTCAATTTGTTCGGGAGATAGAGCGTTTACAGACAGACAGACAGACGGACAGACAAACAGACAGACGGACGGCAAAATTTTTTTTTCTAAAATTATGTTTTTCGGAATCTCCACTATCTAAAACGTGTAAATCCGTCAAAAATTTTTTTCCGATTTTCAAAACGATTGCAAGACTTACCCTATACTACGTATGATGGGTAAGTAAAAAATAAAATAAAAAAAGAATGAGTATGACCCTGAGTTTTGACTTGATCATTCAACCTTTTTTCTTCCTACATGATGTAAGGATCTTCCAGTGCAAAATATTTACCTTTGTTTAAAGGTTGTACTTGAGAATCTACATTTCATCACGAATGATGATTTTTCTGTCAATTTAAGATCTGCCTTGAATTGCTCTATGATGTTTCATCAGATGTTTTTCCTGCTCTCTTTATGCTCATGTCCAAGGTTTTTTGCAGAAGTATGTCCAGACTTTTCTTGTAGAATCCTGTTTCTGTGAAAATTTTCTTATATATTTGTGAAAATTCTACTTATAATTTTGTGAATTTGAAATTATCATCATACTCAAATTCTATCCACACACACACACAGACACACACACACACAAAAAGCTGCTTAATATGTTTTTTAATTTGTTCAGTTTTTTTGTTAGAGGTCAGATTTTATATTAAAATGTTTGAATTTGCGAAATATTTAATTTGAAGGTGGAAAAATTCTGTGAAAGGTCAGGTTAAAAACCAAAGAATTTTAAGAAGAGTTCTGTTTTGGCATAAACATTTTTTGTGAAGTGGGATGTGTTTTGGGATGAAAAATTTTTGTGAAGAGTCCTGTTTTGGGATGAAAAGTTTTGTGAAGGGTCCTGTTTTAAGATAAAAAAAAATTTCTCTGAAGAATCCTTTAAAAGACCTAAAATTTTAGAAACAGTTTCCTGATTTGGTACCCTTTTTGAGTATTCTTTTGTCATTTGATAATTGTTTTGCAAAATTGCTCATATTGTTACTCTGTCAATGTTTATGATATTTGCCATACTCTGAATACTCAAATGTTGTCTTTCCACACAATCACATTAATTTTTTGAATATTTTCATCAATTGTTGATGTGACAGGTCAATCAGAACTTTCATCCTGTTCAACCTACTCTGGGACCTTCCAAAAATCTCTAGTGCCATTCAAAAATTCAAGTGTATGATATACAACTATCACAAGCACCTCTTTCAACAATTGAAAACATTAATGTTGGCAATTTTTGTTAACTTCACAGGAATTTAAGGTTAATGTACTGTTCAAGTTTTAAGCATATTATGATCACAACACACAAGAATGTCCTACTCAAGCAAAGATCAAAAGAAATAAAAAAAAGAAAGAAAATAATAAGTAGAGCAATAGATTAATGCACCACCTGCAATGGAAGGATAAAGGCAAAATAAGGCGAGCTTATTGGGTAAGGCAAGATCAGTCCCATTATTTAATTGTCACCCTATATTCAATTGTCATATTTAAATAATAGCAAATTGAAGTGCTAATAAATAAGGAAAAAGAAAAAATGAATAAACAGATTAATATTTCTAGGGCAAGCATATATGTTATTATGTATCAAAGAAAGAATAGTACCATAAAATGGGGTGAACAGGAACAAAACTTCCTGGTCATACAAATAAATTCATTATAAATATATGTGATGATATTTCTAGTTGCCAATTTTTTATAAGAAGGTAATAACATTAAGAGTTGGGAAATTCAGTTTTGAGATGTTGGCACCACTACTGGAGTATATAAAAAACTTCAAGTAGATCCCCAAAAACCTCATTTTTCAACGTCTTCAAATCTCTGTATGTAACTACAGTATTTTTCATTTTCTAAACATAAGAGAGGGGATTTTTAATTAATGATAGACCTGTAAACGATATGCTGTATTAAATTCTACTTATTTCTAAACTGCATAATGAAGAAATGAAAAATGGCTTGTAACGTCAGAGGTTTAAGATTTGCGGGGTGAATTGGAACACGTTTTCTCTCATGGTTTATTTTTCAATACAGTAATAGTTTCATGTAATATATGAAAACATGTGTATGAATATGTATTGTAACAATATTTTATTTGTTCTAATTACTTAAGGAGTTTAAAGGTATCAAGAAATTACTTAGTTAAACAAAAAAGTCAACACCCAATTCAACAGAGATGGAACACACAATAAAAGAATTAAAGAAATAAAATAAAGAATTAAATAAAGAATAAAAGAAAAACTGCACAGAACTATTCTCTGACATCCATAACATTAGACAAAGATCTCAAAATGAAAAAACATTTCTAAAAAAGAGGGATACAAACAGTACTAAGGGCTAGGGATGAGGGCGTATTAGTAGATCGTATTAATACATGCAACGATTGGGCTACTCAATAGATTCACTTACCCAATGACTACTGGTGAAGGATAACACAAAACAGGATTGAATTTGTATTAAATTCTACTTCTGCAGTTCAAAAACACTTTCTTAAAATAAATTTTAATTTTTCTTAACCCCCTCACTGACAACCCATTTCAGCTATTACGGAAATGAAAGCAGCATCACCTAAAAGTAAAATAGTGTAGCAAGAAAAATCCGACACTATTCAACTTTCCTTCCAAAACTGACCGCTTATTTTGACCCCCCTCCATCCAATTTGTCACAGTAGGGGAGATATCGGTAATGATCTTGGTCGGAGTGGGAAAAAGGACTTTCTTTTGAAGGTCATTCATGTTTCCTAGCTTTCACCACGATAACTTCGTATTTCAGTCAAATATAGATTGAGTGTTTTTTTTTTTTTTTTTTTTTTTTTTTTTATTAGATGTATTTTAAACATCGTTTTGAGACTTAAATTTGTCTTAGTACTAATGCTCCTGTTTTAGTCAAAATTTACACGTTATTCTTTATTTTGTGCTGGCGTGAAACGATTCATGTGAGATATTACATATGAGATATATATATGAGGTTCATGTGAGATATACATATATTACTCTCACATATTATGTGAGAATAATATATGTATTATTCTCACATTCTTTCAAGCCCCCTTCCTCTCCTAGTCGATGCAAATGGTACTCCTATTTGAAAAGAGTTGCAAATATTTATCCGCATAAAAATCACAAAATTAGAAGATATTAATAATATTTATGGAATTTCTTATTTTTAAATTACATTCTTCTTTAGTAATTTTAAATGTTTATAACAACTCAAAATTCAAAATTAAAATATTTCAATTAACAATTTTATTTAATGTCATTCTAAATTAAATTAACGTTTAATTAATAATTATGTACTATTGTTTCAATGCAAACATGCATTTATTGTTATATAACATGCATATATTGTTGTTTATCTTTTAAACTATAGAAGCAAAGTAGATGCCATTTACCAATTTAAGTAAAGGTTTTACATTTGGCAGGTAAAGCTTTTATAAATGGAATGTTTTCTTGAAAGGCCTATATTAACAATAATTATTAATGCAGAACAATTTAAAATGAAACAAGCTTATTAATTGTTTTGATCAGGGTATTTTTAAAGCAGATTCTGTACAAAATCAAGATTAAAACTTCAAAAGTTCCAAAAATTATTTTTTCCGTACGCTCGTATAGATTTTATAGTAGTAACTAGGCTCCTTTTCAGGGAATACTTCAATTGTTTCTTACCTCTGTGCCCCTTGTTTTGATTCCATGAATTAAGATAATGAAATTACTTCATTTTATTAATATTGTTAAATAAAGAATGAATATTTAGAAAATTCTTGTGAAAGATTTTTAACCGCTCTTGATTTAAGCAGTTAAAGGATTTTTATTTTATAATTAATATTCAAAGTCAGCCAAATTATATATTCATATTATGAATCATTTTCGATAGATATAACTTTTGTGAGAATAACCATAAATATGCTGCATGAACCGATGGTAGATTCGCAATATCAATACAGATATACAAGATTTCCAGATTAGAGATATACATTCAAAAGTTACATAGTATAAACCCGAGCATAATTTTTTTTAGGTTTACTTTTTTTTACACATTCGCGGCGGGACTGAACTGGACTTAATTGTTCACATAATGTATTAAAAAGGCGTTTTATTTTTATTTATTTATTTTTCTTTTTTATGTAAAAATTATACTAGCAATAATGAATTTATGTTTAACGGAATCACTGGAATTATATTTTAAAATAATTCTCAAATTCAATGTTTAACATTTTAACTGTAAATGCATAAAAGTACAGGTCTGGCTAAGGAAGCAATTAGGAATCGAATAGCATTTTCCAAATTATTTAGAGAATTTAAGAAATTCTTGACACGGAATGACAGTTTTTATCCTTTTACTACACTGTCGCGTTCGAAAATACGGTTCAAAACGCCAATTATGTCATAATTTTCTGAAAAATTTTAAACTCTTTTTTTTCTGAAATCTTGACACTTTATCAAAAAGTGGAAAATAATACTTTACATTGTATATTTCATATAATTTCTGCATTTCAAACAAAAATAAATTCAGAAATGGGTCCCAAAGTAAGCCTTTTGAATTTAATTAATTGTAGAAAAATAGTTTTAAAACTCTTTTTTTTTTTGCTATGCATATTCACAAGTTGTTATGATGTTTTAAAATTCCCCCTTTATTTTTCTGAGCTAATTTAATTGTTTAATGAATCTTTATTCGAGTGCTATAAAATATGAATCAAGAGATTAATTTTGCTATTGTTTTCCTCATGTGACCATAGAGTGATCTACAATATATTGCACAATACAAATTCCCCATACATATACTATACACAGTATTATTTAAAAATATATCAATTGTATCTTAAGAAAAATCCGAATTTTATTTTTTATTGAAATTCAGTTAGAGTGGACTGGACCATTTCATCGGATTTTTAACGACTCGTGCTTTGAACAGATTGGTCCTACTCACATTTATTTTTCTAAGGGCCGGGCAGAACCTAACTGAAATTTTCATTTTTTATTCGGGCTGTTCCGTACCAGAACTATGCTTGAAAAAACCAGTCCGTGCAGAACATATTATATTTACAGATGTTTTAATTAAATTGTTTTCGGCTTAAAATAGGAAGATAACCAAAATACTGCTTCTATTTCAGTCTTTAAAATCTGTTTCAGTCATTTCTTCCTTAAACTACTGAAAAAAAAAAAAAAAAAAAAAAAATCAAGTGGTGCATAAAATTATTAAATCTAATGGGTTGAAAATAAATATCAACAAGAAACATCTGATGTTTTAAACAAACTGATTAATAATATTAATGCAAAATCAACTTTTTCTTGACAAACTAATTTGTAATTGCCCTGCTATTTCTATTTCTAAAAAAGAATTTAGTATGTTATAAAAAAATGAAATTTATGGTAGAAAAGCAGTATTTAATCTGTAACAAATATAATTTTAAAAGTTTAAAATTTTTACTCCGAAAAAAAAAAGAGGGAGATATTATATAGTATTACTAATAATATATATTCTATATAAAAAAAATATAAGAATTTATATATTATAAAAACATTTTGAGGGAGATATTATACTAAAATGGTGCAATCAAGTAGCTTTTACTAAAGGAGCATCCAGAATAAAGCTGGTCAATGTCCGATAATTTCAGAGAATATCCCCTAGAAATACCTCTTTATAAAATTAATATAAACTATTAATTTCCTTTATCAAGAAAATTGGCAAATTAAATAACAAATTCACCTGTTAAATTTAAAAAACACGGTATCCATTCAAGCAAAGGATTTCAAAAATATAAAATCGATAGAAAAAGTAAGCATTTGAAGCATAAAGAAAATTTTTATAAAATTAACTTTCTCTAACAGTGATAGGTTTAGCATATATATTTATTTATCACTGCTTAAAAAGAAAAATATTAATTATGTCTGTAATTAATATGTATAAATAAATAAATCCAACTGTAATATTTTTTAATTTAATTTATTTGAAAAATTTAGAAAATTGCATCGCCAATGAAATACGTAAAAAAACGTACCTTACAACTATATCATTGTTCAAATTATATTTGTTTCTGAACACATTTCCAATTTTAATTATCTTGTAAAAGTGTTCTTCTTTGAACTTTTACTCCTATTCTACTTCTGTTGGAAAAGAATCACAATAAATGCTTGGCAGTTTTTTTTTTATTTTTTATTTTTTATTTTTTTTATGAAAGATTAAAAGTTATTTGTATCATATTCTGTTATAAATGTCATGTAAGGCTGTTAACTTTCTACAATATATGTAGCAGCTGGAAATTTAGGCTTTAAAAGCTTCCTTCAATAATTCAATTTTACTAGATTTTCTATTTTGGCCGTAACACATACATTTAGCATCAAAATATTTAAATAGAATAAAACAATAACAAAAGAATTATTCTGTTTTATTTTTTAAATACTTTTTACATAAGGAAAATATTACTTTCAAAAACAGATTTTTGAAGATAACAATAGCGTAACATAAAATATATTTTTTAAAAAGATTAATTCATCTCAATTTCAAAACCTCTGTTATAAAAATGGAATATTGAACAGACATTGTTTGAAAGACATTCTTCAGGTCATATCATGCATTGGCATATGTTCAAATATTACAGTGCATTTTAAAGTTAAATCAAAATATTCGAATCTCCTTTAGAAATTCTCGATTAAAGTTCTTTCACCAACTATTATAATATTTTCATAGAATTAGTTAAACCATAAATTATATAAAATAAAACAAAGTATTCTATGAAATGCATGATTCACTCAAAGATATTTTAGAATTATTCTAATTTAAATTTTACAGAATTCGGTCAAGTTAAAGTAAAGTATTGTTACAACCTACTAAATTCTCAAAATATTGTTATTTGTCAGGAAAAAGAAATAAAATATGATCTTTCTACAAATAACGTAAACATCAAAATGGGTAAACGGGAAAAAAGTGACCGGAAAAAAAGTTATCGGGAAAAAAGTGACAAAGAATTGATTTTGGGGATTCATTGCTTAAGTATGAAAGGGGGATCGGGGAGGGGGGCTCATAGTTCAGGTAAATGAGTTTTCCATGCTGAATTAACTCTTTTCGTTCAATTTTTGGATATACGTTCATCCTGAAAAGACGCTTGCCTGATTAGTTTTGGGAAGGTACGATTACCCCCCCCCCCCTCTCCATCCGTCCTCAATTAGATGAATGGGTTTTTATGCAGAATTGTCCAACGTGTGTCAAATTTGAATATAGGTTCTTTTCGATAAGGCTTATATATAGAATATAATGCCTGAAGAGATTTAGGTGTTCTAATGGTTAAGTATAGAGAGGGAACGGGGGATAACCTTTCTAAAATTAAATTAATAACATTTTACGCATAATTATTCGATTTGCTTAGAATTTTGGACATAGGTTCATTATGATAAGACTTATATCTGATTAGTTATGGGGTTCTTCTGCTTATTATAAAGGGGGGCGAGCAATTATATCCCCCTTAAACTAGAAAAATAGGTTTTTATGCAGAATTATCCCATGTATTTCAAATTTTAAATATAGGTTCTTTCTGATAAGGTGGATCTCTGAATAGTTTTAAGGATTTAATATCTAAGTATAGAAGGGGAATAGAATATAACCCGTTTTAAATTAAATTACTTTTTACGCAGAATTATCAGATTTGCTTCAAATTTGGATTATAGAACCATTATGATAAGGCGTATCTCTGATTACATATGGGGTTATTTTGCCAATTAAAAATTGGGGGGGTGATTATTCCCTCCCCCCCTTAAATTAGATAAATTGTTTTTTATGCTCACTTATCCGATATATTTCATATTTTGGATATATGTTCTTTCTCATAAAGTGAATCCCGGAATAATTTTAAAGGTTTAATGGCTAAGTAAACACTGGGGGAACGGATGATACCCCCCCCCTTAAATTAATAAATGGCTTTTACGCAGAATTATCTGATTTGATTCAAATTTTGATTGGGCGTTCATTATGATGAGGTGAAGTCCTGATTAATTGTGGGTTATCCCTCGTTCATCGCTCTTTACTTAATCATTAAACCCTTAAAACTATTCAGGGATTCACTTTATCAGGAAGAACCTATATCCAAAATTTGAAATACGTTGAATAGTTGTGAAAGAAAAAAAACAATTCATTTTATTTAAAGAGTGGAGGATTAGTCGCCCGCTTCCCCTATTTAATTATCAAAAGAACCCCATAATTAATCAGAGATTCGCCTTCTTATAATGAATATACATCCAAAATTTGAAGCAAATCGGATGATTCTGCGTAAAAAACCATTTATTTAATTTAAGGGGGTTTATCCCCCGTTCCCCTTCTATACATAGCCATTAAACCCATAAAACTATTCAGGAATTCACTTTATGAGAAAGATCCTATATCCAAAATTTGAAATACATCGGATAAGTGTGCATAATTTTTTAAAATCTAATTTAAGGTGGGTATAGTAATCACCCACCCTCCTTTTTAATTACCAATAGAACCCCATAACTAATCAAAGATACGTCTTATCATAATGAACCCATGTCCAAAATTCGAAGCAAATCGGATAATTCTGCATAAAAAGCCATTTATTTAATTTAAGAGGGGTTTCCTCCATCTCCCCTTTATACTTAGCCATTAAATCCTTAAAACTATTCCGGAATTCACCTTACTAGAAAGAACCTATATTTAAAATTGAAATACATGGGATAATTCTGCATAAAAACATATTTATCTAGTTTGAGGGGGAGAATTGCCCGTCCCCCCCCCCTTAAAATAAGCTGAAGAACCCATAACTAATCTAAGATACGTCTTATCATAATGAACTTATGTCCAAAATTTTAAGCAAATCGGATAATTATGCGAAAAAAGCCATTAATTTAATTTAAGAAAGGTTATTCCCCGTTCCCCCTCCATACTTAACCCTTAAACTCCTAGAATCTCGTCAGGCATTTTATGCTATACATAAGCCTTATCGAAAAGATCCTATATGCAAATTTGACACACGTTGGATAATTCTGCGTAAAAACCCATTCATCTAATTGAGGACGGACGGGGGGGGGGGGGGGGGGGGGGGGTAATCGTTCCTTCCCAAAACTAATCAGGCAAGCGTCTTTTCAGGATGAACGTATATCCAAAAATTGCACGAAAACAGTTAATTCAGCATGAAAAACCCATTTACCTAAACTATGAGTCCCCCCCCCTATCCCCCTTTCATACTTAACCAATGAATCCCCAAAATCAATAATAAATCCCCAAAATCGATTCCTTGTCACTTTTTTTCCGGTAACTTTTTTTCCTTGTCACTTTTTTTCCGCGTCACTTTTTTCCGTGTCACTTTTTTTCCGCTTTTGTAGTTTATGTCACTTTTTCCGATAACTTTTTTTCCGGTCACTTTTTTTCCGTTTACCAAAGAAAAGTATAGGTATATATATTAAGTGTTTCATTTCAGACATAGATTAGAAATTGGCATATTTTTCTGATGAATAATAATTTCTTAACTTTGTCAATTCACAATATATCTGTTCCACTTGAATTTCATAAAAATCTTCTTAATGCCTGAAGGGATTTGAGAGTTTAATGGTTAAGCATAGAGAAGGAACGGGGAAATAACCTATCTTATATTAAATTATTAACTTTTTACGCAGAATTATCCGATTTGCTTCGAATTTTGGATATGGGTTCATTTTGATAAGACGTATCTCTGATTGGTTATGGGATTCTTTTGTTAAATAAAATGGGGGGTGATTATTCACCCCTTTAAATTAGATAAAAAAATTTATGCACACATGTCCGATATATTTCAAATTATGGATATAGGTTATTTCTCATAAAGCGAATCTTGAATAGTTTTAAGGGTTTGATGGCCAAGTGTAGAGGGGGAACGGGGGATACCCCCCTTTAAATTAAATAAATGGTTTTTTACGAAGAATTATCCGATTTGCTTCAAAATTTTGGATATAGATTCATTATAATAAGGCGTATCGCTGATTAGCTATGAGGTTCTTCTGCTAATTGAAAAGGGGGAGTGAACGATTATCCCCTCCTTAATTATATATATATATATTGCACAACTATCCGACGTCTTTCAAATTTTATATATAGGTTCTTTCTGATAAAGTGAATCCCTTGAATAGTTTTAAAGGTTTAATGGCTAAGTATAGAGGGGGAACGGGGATAATCTACAACTAATCAGGGATTCGCCTTATCATAATGAACCTACATCTAAAATTGAAGCAAATCGGATAATTCTGCGTAAAAAGCCATTTAATTTATAGGGGGGGGGGGTTATCCTCCGTTCCCCCTCCCTATACTTAGCCATTATACCCTTAAAACTATTCAGGAATTCACATTCTAGGAAAGAACTTATATCCAAAATATGAAATACATCGGATATGTGTACGTAAAAAAGAATTTATCTAATTTAAGGGGGGGGGGGGGGGGGAATAACTAACCGCCCCTCCTCTTTTATATTAGCAAAAGAACCCATATATAATCAGGGATACGCCTTATCACAATGAACCTATATTCTAAAATTTGAAGCAAATTCGAGAAATTCTGCGCTGAATTTATTTAATTTGAGGGGGGTTATATTCTATTCCGCTTCTATAGTTAGCCATTAAACTCTTAAAACTATTCAGGGATTCACCTTACCAGAAAGAACCCACATTTAAAATTTGAAATACATCGGATAATTCTGCATAAAAAACGATTTATCTAATTTGAGGTGAGAATTTTGCTCATCCCCCAACCCCTTTATTAATAAGCATAAGAACCCATAAGTAATCAGAAATACGTCTTATCATAATGAACTTATGTCCAAAATTCCAAGCAAATCAGATAATTCCTTGTAAAAACTATTAATATAATGTAAGAGGTTATACCTCCGTTTCCCCTCTATGCTTAACCATTAAACTCCCATATCTCTCCAGGCATTATATACTATAGGGGGAACTGGGCACATTGATACATGGGGTACATTGATACACCCGCTCTACTGCTCACAGGGTCATTACAGGTTCACAACAGTTCCAAAAGGTGATACTAGAACATTCAACTACTTACAGAAAGACCTGGAATAATTCAGTTGTTTGATGAAACGGGATGGGTGATTTATTGTTTTTTTAGATAAAAAATAAATTTGAGTTGTACAATTGAAATGGTATTATACAACTGTTCTCGTGTTTTCAACCGAAAAGAATACTCTCCTTGGCAAGTAAAACTACTTTTTATAAGTTTCTCATTCTTTTTTGTTAGATAAATTATGAAGCATTCGATTTGAGTCTGATTTTATTCAAAATGGCTATATGGGTCACATTAATACAGTCTTTGTCGAGGCACATTGATACAACCTAAATCCTTTTCTAGTTAATTTTTTCATTACCTTTTATTATTTTTTTTACAATGTACTCCTTAATGCAACCATTTTTCGCTAAAAATTTCTAATATTGTTTTTTATTGAAGTGAAATAGCTTTAATTTCTTTATACTAGAACATTTTACAGTATTTTTGCAAAGAGAAGACGCACGAACTTACCGAACATATAGTGCTAGTAGAACTAATTAATGAAAAGGACGGCAGCCTGGAAAATCTCAAATTTATATCAATTCTCCAGAGAAAAAGTATTTTCTACATGAAAAGTTTTATGTAAGAGAAACAAGCTGCAGAACAACACAGGATAATTATATTAAAAACAGAATTTTTAAGATAATTATCCTTTATTTTCTGTTTATAAACCGATTTAAAAACAGATATTTTGGTATTTAAACAGATAGTTTGTAGACAACCGCCTCCCCCCCCCTTCCCAATGGAAGCAGGACGTTTCGGTCCCGCCATTTTGGTCCTGCCATTTCGGTCCCAAGGCATTTCGATCCCGAGACACTTCGGTCCCGAGCCATTTTGGTCCCTAGCCATTTCGGTCCCAAGACATTTCGGTCCCGAGCCATTTCGGTCCCAAAACATTTCGGTCCCTTCTCCTACAAACTGAAATTTTGTGAAATAAGACATAATTTTATAGGGAACATTGCAGAGTTTTTAAATTGAGGGCCATAAAATTTTAGTATAATGCGATTATAAGTGCCCGAAAACCGCAAACAAGTATAACTCTTATAAAAAATATTATAATTCACACAAATTTTGTATGGTAATTCTAATAATAATTGGTAATCCTAATGATAGTTGGTAATCCTAATTCTCAAAACATTCAGTAATTTTGATATAAAAATCAAATTAATATTTTATTAAATAAATTTATTAATTAAAAATTATTAATTTACATAATGAATTTTACATTAAAAGAAACTCAATACATAATTAATTTTATATTCAATACATCATTATATTTCCTAGTAGTTCTAAACTGAAATTTATCTTTTACTTGTTTATTTATTGTATATTTAAAATTACAGAAATTTAAAACAATTAGTATAGTTAAATATAAAACTAAAATAAGAATTATTATTATTAGTAAGAGCGAAAAGGTAATACAAATAAATAAATAAATAAAAGCTTAGTTTTGACACTTAAAAATTGAAAATAAAATTATTTAAAATAACATTATATTACATTTTAATATATTTTATTAAATTATACATTATATTTTATATATAATATTTATATTATTATATTTTAAAATATTATTATATTAATTTTATGTAAATAAAAATAAAAAAATAATCATCTTTCTAGAATGAAATAGGCCCAATTTCAATAAAATTAACTCACAAAAATTGTCTTCATGGCATGAGAAAACTGTTAAACAAAGCAGTCAATTAAAAAAAAGTGGCGGAGGCAAATTTTTAAAAAGAAATTTTTTTCATAGCATGCCCAGTTACTAGATCACTATTGCTTTCGCAATGTTAATAATGGAAAGTAACTTATGAAAACAAATTTATAAGATACAACTTTGTATTATTTAAAAAAAAAAAAAAAAATGTTCTTCAATAAATACATTTTATTTCTAAATTATCAAAGGAGAGGGTGTAGATGGGTGATTTGAGGAAATATGTATATATTATAAGTTATAACTGTCTAATTGAATTATTAAAGACATTTATTATTAAACTAATTGGAAGAAAAAAATAAGCGCTGTTTTTTTATTATTTAATTAATGCTAATTTAAAGGTTCTAAAACAATGTACGTAAACAGCCAAAAAAATAATTGTGGAAGTTTATATAAAATACTTTTTAGTTTATAGTAGTTTATAGAAGTTTATATAAAATACTGATACTAATAATTAATAATAAAATTTAAAATAATTATTCTGATTAATAATAATACTACTAAAAGCAAAAGACAATATCCCCTAAACTTATATCACATTGTTTAATCAAACAAAATTTTCAGCTCACTGTGACTCATTATCACGAGTTGTAAAAGTTTAAATTTATCGGAATCTTATATTCAACTTTTTATAAAACTTGGGGAAGGGGGGAGAGAATTAAAAAAAAAAAAAAAAAAAAAAAAAAGGCCCGAATAATGTCGAACTTATACCATTTTGTAAGCCCACAACAATTAGAATCTGACTTATAAGGTAGGGAGCAAAGAAATAACAAGGGACCAAAGTTGCTGGGGACTGAAATGTCTTGGGACCGAAATGGCCAGGGACCGAAATGTCTCGGGACCGAAATGTGTCGGGACCAAAATGTCTCGGGACCGAAACGGCGGGACCGAATTGGCGGGACCGAAATGTCGTGTACCCCCCCCCCCACACACACACACACATACACACACACACCACCACCACAGAAAAACAAGGGAGACTGAATTTAAAAAAAAAAAACACATTTAAGTACCTGGTTATCTAATTCTTCGTATCTTACATTTTTTTTTTTCATTCAGGCAATAACAGGTTTTGAGATAACTTTTAAAGCCCCCCCCCCTCCCACCTTCCCCTATCTCAGTCCCGAGAGAGCAAGGATGCTCAAACTTCATAAAATCGTCTCAATCTAGCGTTTATATTCTAAGGTTAACAATGTGTACTATTATCAGACTTATTTAAATATGTGATTTGTAAAAACGCTTTTTTCCGGTGCGCTTTTCTCCGGGGACGCTTTTTTCCGGGGGTACTTTTTTCCGGGGCGCTTTTTTCCGTGCACTTTTTTCCAGTGCGCTTTTTTCCGCCTACCCTAAAAAACACACATTATCACAAACAAAAAATGCAATAGAAAAAAAAAGTGGAAGGTGTGCATGTATTGGTTTATTTTAGCATTTTACACATTTAGGATAAATTAGTTCCATAAAGTATATTTAGAATTTCGGAGTGTACTTTACTCTCTAAAAAAGGGGGAAAAAAAAGAAAGAAAGATAATGTCCCCAGCATAGATTAAGAAACACTTTGTTTTTACAGAAATTTCGCTTTTCAATAAGGTAAAAGAAAATCTTAATAAACGATAATAATAAATAAAAACTCAGCTTATAACGCATTTTAAAACCAAATTTCAACAGTTACAGCCAGAAATTCAGCCAAATTATTCTGTTCAGCCGTGAATTTAATCTATATTATTTGCACATGTTATACATAGTATATGCTTAAACCTGGTTTAGTAAAAAACGCTTAGGAATTTAAAATTTTACCTTCAGAAATTTGTAGCAATAAATGGAAACATATGCTTGAATTATTTGGTACAGCCTAATGTATTATCAAAAGTTTTTTTTTTTTTTATTCGCCACACATTAAGCTCAAATTTAATTGAAGCTAAAATATTATTAAAACTACTCAATCCACACTATCAGACATTATTATTCTTAGTCGCCCATGTATCCGGGTCTTTGGATGTCCTCATGTATGATTATTTAGTCAACGCTCATTATAACGACCACCCATTAGCGCCCATTAACGACAGCCCATTATATAGCAACCGTTCCATTATAACAATATATGCAATATCCTGGAAATATATCTCATTTATGTTATGTTATTTTGACATCCAGTATAATTACGAACAAATGCATATTACCAATACAGCGGCCAAATTTACCTATCACCCCCTTTTTTTCCTTAAAAAAAAAAAAATATATATATATATATATATAATAAACATTAATTTAAATTAATTTGTAAAAAAAAAAAAAAAAAAAAAACTAGTCGTTTGCAATTTGTTCAAAATTATTTCGCCAATCTTGGATTGATAAACTTTAAATGCTGTATTACTCATATACGTTAAAGAAACATCTTATAACTCCAAAAATAAAAATAATATTATTTAACAGTTTACTGCGTCAGATTAAGTGTGCCATTTCCAATTAAAATATATCTTTCAAGTGAAATTTTAATGATATACAGGCTCATGAAAAAAATCAAAGAGTGTGGAAAATATGATTACAAATATCTCAGCTACTGGTTATCCGATCGACATCATTTTTTTTTTATGGAAAATTCATGCTTATGTAACTCTCTTTTCAATGACTATTTCGAGAATCTGAAAAATATAGTTGGGGAAAATAGGAGTTATTGAAATTCAATAAGCTTCCTTCCATTATTACATACTAAGCACATACAAAAATTCAAGTCTCTTAATTTATTTTGGAGAGCATTTACAGACATGCAGGCAGACGGACGGCAGTTTTTTTTTTTCTCTAAAAAAAATGCTTTTCGAAACTTCCAGTTTTTTTTTTTTTTTTTTTTTTTTTTTTTAAACGATTTAAGATTTACCCTCTACTACGTAAGATGGGTCTTAACTTTTATTCGTGATTTAAATTTATTTTGAATTTTTTTTCAGAAATTTGTTATTCTGTTAAAATGACTTATATATTGTCAATGTTTATTTAGTACGAAAGTGAAAAAAAATGTAATATTATTTTATTATGTAAATTTCTTTGAAACCCCAATTTTCCCTCACCAGATTAAAGTTTACTTTTTTTAAATTCATTTTCATTATAGCGATTTCTCATTATGAAGACCCCCTTTTCGGACTACGAGGAATCATTTTAACGAATTTAGATTGTATTTATATTATATAAACATATTTTAGTGTACTAAATATAGTTCTAATTACACTTTACTGAAATAAAAGCCACCTATGCCATTCATGTTGATAATGTGTAATTGTTAAGCTTTTGTGTTGCCCCTTATATGATCTAAGCGTTTATACATTGTATACACATAAAAAGCAAAAATATATTAAACTTAAATACGCATATCATAAATGAAATCTAACTTCCAGCTCTTATATCTAATTGACAGTACTGCAGATGTAGGGTATTGTATCAAAATCTTTTACGTGTCCCTGTAAATGAGATGATGAATGCTATGCAAATCATGTTATATAAGAAGCCACAGTAATGTATATTAATTTTATTGTGTTTGAAATAGTGTAAAATGACTAAAATAAGCTAAAAAAAAAAAAAAAAAAAAAAAAAAAATCACACTAGACCATTATGTAACAAAATTCTTTTTGCTAACCTTGTAAATGCATAAAAAATATTTTGAATCCTTGTTTTACAAAATGCATGATTCACTGCGCTACATTTATGCATATGAAAATCATTATGTTTGAAACTGCTTTACTTTATTAAATTGAACTTGAAACGATTTTTTAAATTCCAGTTGATCATATTGTAACAGAAATTGTTTAATCGTCCTTGTTAAATAAACTGTAAATTATACATACTTCGTTTTCGATACCGATCAAGTTTTAATAAGCATCTGTAACATACAAAAAATCAGAGTAATCCCAATAAACTTACACGAATCAGAGACGGTCGGGCAGACAGAAAAATATAAATCATAAATAATTTTCAATTAATTTGAAATGTGTTTAAAAAATATTTTTTTTTTTATGTAATTCAAAATTTTACCTGGAGGGAAGAGGCGATTTAAAGGAAAAAGCCCAAATCTACCAAATAATGTCCACCTTCAACCTCGTTTTAAAATGCCCAATTTTTGAAAAAAAAAAAAAAAAAAAAAAAAAGGGAAGAAGAAGAAGAAAAAAAGCATTGCTTATTCCTGTAAACTGCATTTTTATTTTTTGGAAATAATTGACGTTCTTCATCCAGAATTTTTGATATAAATACCCCAAAAACAAATCGAACACGCATATTTAAATTTACAAAGATGACTTTAGTTTTGTTAGATATTACTATTGACCCAATCAAAAATAATAATAATTATGAATAGGGTATATAACAATAATAATATGGAACAATTTATTTTTCCATAGCCTGGAAAAATAAATTCCTCTCTATGACAAAACTTTTACAAAACAATTTCTACAAAACAAATACTTCGCTTAGCCGTCGCTCTATTTCGCTAGTGTCGAGAGACTCAAGGTCTACTATCCCTGCTGTGACACTAAAGGGAAAATTTCTCGGAAAATTTTTAAGAGAGATCCCAAGCGAATCACCACAGGGGGTGGTGGGGAGTAACAATTAAGTATTGTTGACAAATCTAGATAAGGTAGGGTGGTGAAGTATGGTGGGGGAAGGCACGTTTACCAGATTCGTTCTTGCCATTATTGAAGCCATATTCTTTGAACGTCTTGAGTCGGTGGTGCCTGTTTAGAGTAAGTTTTGAAGAAACGCGCCGAGTCGGCCTTGCCTGTTTCAGAGAAACTTTTCGCGAACGTCTATAGACGGTCTTGTCAGTGAGGGGGTTAAGCTCAAAGTTCTTTTGTAATTTTTAAAAAGGCATATATTTACTTGTATATAAAATAAAGGCTTGGTTTTATAGTACAGTAGAACCCCGCAAATCCGGACCCCGATAGTCCGGATGTCCGGATAATCCGGATCGATTTGGTCATTTTTTTTCCAAGCTTGAGAAACATTTTTGCTGATTTCTATAACACTAACTTGTTTCATCGTCATGTTTTGAATTTAAAAAAACTTTTTCTGAAATTTTTTCGACTTTTTTATTACAAAGTAAACATTTTTCTGTATGTAAATATTTAATAAGTTTAACATAAAAGTGATTTTGTGTAAGTATGCTTAATTTTATTTCATTTTTTTTTCTAAGTCTCCGGATAATCCGGATTTTCGCTAATCCGGATTGGGTCTGGTCCCAATTAATCCGAATTATCGGGGTTTTACTGTAACTGTATTTCTATTCCTCCCTTATCATTATTACTTATTTTTATTAACCCTATTAAAGTTTGAATCAAAATAAATAAAGATTATAACAAAGAATAAAATATATATCCTAACCTTCTTGTCACTTGCCAACCAGATAAAAAAACCTCTCCGATCTGTGCGTTCTTTTTTATCCACGTGCCCAATCACTCCATTTCCGTAGTGTAGACAAAAGAATCTATTTGATGTCCGACATGTATTGTTAGTTATTTGGGTTGTTCAACAAAATTTCTCATTTATTTAAACAATTAAACGGCAATTCTGTTTACAATTTTTCTTTGTTATAAAAAATTTTTTTATGAAAAGAAAACCAATTTGTCCGTTAAAATATCGAACACCTGCCGTGTATGAATACATTATTCGATGTCCGGACCACGTGCGTCTCAAAATATTAAAATATGAAATATCTTTGTATATTTTCAAATTATACATTACTACAAACTTCCAAAACATTATTATTTTAAATCTTAATTTCATGTACATTATTTTAAATATATTCCGAGGAAAGATTGCACTATCGGCCGGCGCCCATGCCAATATAACAAAACCTCCTAAAAAAATATTAAAATATTATTAAACATTAAATATATTTACCAGATACAATATGGAGTAATTTGTAAATTGTTTGATAAAAAACGATATATCCTATTAGCAAGCAAAAACTAATTATTTAAATAAAACAACCTATAATTATTATTATTATTATTATTATTATTATTTTAGACCCAAAATAATCAACATAACACTTTTTTTTAACATTATAGGTGAAAAGTGTACCGATTCATCCCATTTTACGGTACTTAGATTTAAAAATTTTAAATTTGCTTTATCAACATTTTTCTTGTGCATCTGAAATTTGTTAGATAACATGTTTCTGTACTACAACTATAGATTATATTTAATGATAATTCATCAATTAAATTAGAAACTTATGAAAATGAAATTAATCACAAGTACACAATTTTATAATTGACAAAAATGTAAATAAAAATCTACATCTTTATTGTTTTTTACAATGATCTGAATGAATAAATACAAAATTTTTTGATACAAGTACAGTAAATAATACTGATGTTTATAGTTTTGTTTTCATGAGCACAAATAACCACAGATTTGTTAACTGATCATAGAATTAACATGTTTCATATTTTTTTATGATCAACCATTTAGTACATGTCACTTACTAATACATTTTTATTACATAAAATTTTACAATATATGTATATGTTTGTAGATGTGCATGTTTCAATTCTGTTATTCTTTGCAATTTAAATTTTTAATTGTCTTTTATATTTAATTGATATTTTATGACTAAAATTGTCAAATGTCAAAATGATAATTTTGTGCCAAGTGTTGCCATGCATTGATTTGAAATCACAACACATTTTTCTTGTTTGATAAATAAATTAATTATCGAGTTATCAGCAGTTTTGATCACATGACGACAAATTTTTCACGCTTCTCAAACAGCTGGTATGGAAATTCAGCTCAAAGCATTCTATTTGACAGTATTTTCTTTTAAATATCTTCTGTTTTTATTTTTAAAAAATGGAAGCGCCTTGTGATAATATAGATTTTGAATAAGAAAATCTGGAAATTGATAAATAAGCTAAAAAACTTTGTAAAATCATCATAAAAAAGAATGGTGATTTTACAAAGTTTTTTAGCTTATTTATCAATTTATCGCCAGTGATTACGGTTTTTTCAATAAATCTGGAAATTACATGTGTTTTCAAACAAAGAGGAACAGTACTTTGAAACATGTCATAAAGTTGCTTGTTTGGAAGAAATGGCAAAATGGATATAACAAATTTGGAAAGATGGCTCTGTTAAAAAAAAAATCCAGTTTTTCACAGATTGGAATCATTGCATCACTTGCTAATGATGAAACATGTGATATTTCTGATGATGATAGCGAATCATACAGTATGGATGAAGAAAATTTACAATTTTTGTCATTTTGATATTAAGGACTCAGATTTCGAGAGCTTTAAATAGAAACTAAAGAAGTCTAAAAGTGGATGTGACCCACTCATGAAACATGTG
Source organism: Maratus speculifer (assembly GCA_964019185.1). Classification (NCBI taxonomy): domain Eukaryota; kingdom Metazoa; phylum Arthropoda; class Arachnida; order Araneae; family Salticidae; genus Maratus; species Maratus speculifer. Next base: position 94,082,839 of record OZ025297.1, on the reverse strand, counting down.
CTAAATGGTAAAAACCATAAAAAAAAAAAAAAAAAAAAAAAAAAAAAAAGGAGCTCCTAGGGAGAGATGTCCATGTAAAGCTCTCTGAATGGTGTGAATAGCAACTGATACCTCGTTAACTTAAAAATCACATAAAAATACTTAGTATCTGATTTAAATTTCTTTAAATAAAGTTTTAAACATCTTTTTATTAACTAAGCACCCTACGCTGTCTATAAAACTTTGATTAAAGTTAGATCAATGTGATATATCGATGAAAGTAGCATTCCCACATTTGCAGCTTTTTACATTTTTTTAAGCTTATTAAGGTCAATTTTTGGATTTTAATACTTATGACAGGCATGGGCGTAATCTGGCGGGGGCAAGGGGGGGCATCTGCCCCCCTAGTTTTTTAAGTGCAGGGGCAAGACATGGGTTTTGCCCCTCCAGTTTTTTGTCTTGTTTTCTAGTTAAAAAACATTTTTGTATCTATTTTTTCCTCTTTTCACCCCTATAATTTAAAAATTTATGTACTATCTTGCATATATTTTTTTAAAAAGTCAGAAATAATGTTTGCCGTGTTTACATAAGTAATTTCTATTAAAAACTTCCTGGCATATTAACATTTGCAGTAAAAATATTCTTCCTCTCCTTTTTTTTCCGTTTGTACAAAGTAGAAAGACTTTATTTCCCCTTTTTATCTAGCAGGGATGTTTGGACACAAGCGTGAGAGAAGATATCATGACTCCTGTGTCTTGACTTTGATCATTGTCCTTTTCCTTAGGATAGTATAACAGGACATTTTAACTCCCTGACCCCCAGGTCTCTCGAATATATATAGAGCTTCCCTCGAATATACCCATAGCGCCAATACGTCTGAAGAAATTGTCCGAGGTGTCTGATTCTGAACCTGATTCCTTCTGTCGCTCAATGTCACAAAAAGCGAGACAGGGAGAATGTAAGGCTGCGGACAAACAACACTACTTTCATTTACACTAAAAGAGCAATAAATCTATCTTTGCAGATTCAGTTTCCGACTATCGGTGGGAGGAGAACAAAAGGATGCTAGTTTTCGAACCTCATTAAATGATTTTTGAGAAAAGAACCCTACCGAATTGACAAAGGGAAGGAAAGTTTATCTCCCCCATCTTCAGTCGTAAAGCTGTCAACTGATTTCGAGTTCGATTTCTCTTTTGAAGTGCAGATTCCGTTCACTGAAATAGCAATTTTACATAAAAGCGCCGACACGAAAGATAAAAAATAGCGACGCCTGACCACAAGAAGTTAGTACTATGTGCCCGGTCATTAAAGGAGGAAGAGTAACTTCTAAATCGGAACATAAAAATTACAATAATTCGTATACAAATGTATCTGTTTATAACGTAAAATATTAATATTTCTTACGAAAGAAATAGCATACAAATTATACCTGTCAACAAGAAAACATGTCTAAAACTGAATTTTCCTTTGGTCACTTACACTTGAAATTACGTCTAATAGCGTTTTACTGAATTAAATAAGCAAAGTAATCTTATCTTATACTATAATGCGAGCAAAAATTGTGTGTGTGTGGGTAAATTTTATCTCAAAAACGGCTCTAACGATTTTCGCAAAAATTTGGATTTTACCATTTTCGGGCACGAGAAGACCATTGGGCTAGGTCACATGTTCGAGAAAATTCGATTATTGGGTCATTTAGGGTCATAATGGGTCAAGACCAAGCTATTTATATCTAGAGAACGGCTGGATCGATTTTAAGGAAATTTTCTATCCAATCGTTTTTGGCACAACAAAACAATTGGGCTGGGTCACATGTTCGAAAAATTTCGATTAGTGGGTCATTTTTGGGTCATTATGGGTCAAGCCATTTTTATCTAAAAACGGCTCTAACGATTTTGACCAAATTTTATATTGTATCGTTTTACATTACAAGAAGACCATTGGGTTAGGTAACATGTTCGAGAAAATTCGGTTAGTGGGTCATTTTTGGGGTCATTGTGGGTCATGCTATTTTTATCTAGAGATTTTCTCACGCAATTTTGACTAAAAATTGCATTCTATGGTTTTCGGGCACGAGGAAAACATTGGGCTAGGTTACATGTTCGAAAAAAATTTTAATGGGTCATATTGGGTCATTAAGGGTCTGGGTCAAGCTATTTAAAGAACTGCAGAATCAATTTCATCGAAATTTTGCCTGTAATAGTTTTTTGACACGAGAAAGCTAATGGGCTAAGTCACACGATCGAGAGATTTCGATTATAAGAGTCATTTGTGGGTCATGATGGGTCATAATGGGTCATGGTCAAGCTATAGCTAAAGAACAAGTGGATTGATTTTAACGAAATTTTGTATACAACATTTTTTTAGCACGAGAAAACTATTGGGCTAGGTCTCAGTTCGAGAAATTTCGATTGCTGGGTCATTTTGAGTCATAAAAGGTCTGGATCAAGCTATTTATATATAAAGTACGACAGTATCAAATTTAATGAAATTTTGTATGTAAGTTTTTTGACACGAGAAAATTAATGGGCTATCTCACATGTTTGAGAGATTTCGATTATAAGAGTCATTTATGGGTCATGATGGGTCATAACGGGTCATGTCAAGCTATATCTAAAGAACATGTGGATCAGTTTTAACGAAATTTTGCATAAAACATTTTTTGGCACGAGAAAATCATTGGGCTAGGTCACATGATCGAGAAATTTCGATTAATGGGTCATTTTGGTTCATAAAGGGTCTGGGTTAAGTTATTTATATTTAAAGAACGGCAGGATCGAGTTTAACGAAATTTTGAGTGTAACAATATTTATACACGAGAAAATTAATGGGCTAAGTCACATGTTCGAGAGATTTTGATTATAAGGGTCATTTGTGGGTCATGATGGGTCATGGTCAACCTATATCTAAAGAACGGGTGAATCGATTTTAACGAAATTTTGTATACAGCATATTTTTGGCACGAGAAAATCATTGGGCTATGTCACATATTCGAGAAATTTCGATCAGTGGGTCACTTTTGGGTTATTCTAATTTTATCTAGAAAATGTCTCGCACAAATTTGAGTAAATTTTATATTCTATCGCTTTTGGACACAAGAAAATCATTGGGTTAGGTCAGATGTTTGAGAAAACTCGATTAATGAGTCATTTTGGGTCATAATGGGTTATGGTCAAACTATTTATACCTAAAAATTGGCTCAATCGATTTTATCTAAATTTTGTATTTAACGTTTTTCGGCACGCAAGAATTAATGAACTAACAATGAAGGTCTCCATACTGGGCATACTCAGATTTTTTTGAAAAAAATACTAATTAAGCTACTCATGTATGTAATAAAGGAACAGTGAAAATTAGCGGCGGAATTACAGAAGAAAACATGTAAAAAAATAAAATACTTTCGAATATTTGGCGTAAAAAGACCAAAGTGTCACACGATTTGGCGAGCAGTACTTTTCCCCGCCAAAAGCAAACGATTTTAATGCGACTGAAAACTTTTGGATTTTTAGAATCCGCGTAAATGGTGTTTGATGCAATTAAACAATGAGAGAGTTTAATATATTTTATACATACATATATTAAATTGCATGTGTATATATAATTTGTTGCGGTAGTTATTTTATTTAATTTACCTCTGCAAAAAATATTTTTGTATATAAAAATTCTTATTCAGTAAAATTATTTTCATACATTTAAGCGTATTCAAAAATAAAAGCCAGACGTTTCCATAGCAACAAAATCGAATTGGCAATATTCAACTGGACTTTGAACTTGAAACAATTTTAATTAACTTAAATTTGAATTTCGTTTCAAATCTCGAATTTTGATGGTTAAATTTGAATTAAATACATATAAATATCAATATAACGAAATTATACTTAAAACAAACTAAAGCTGACAAAACAAAAGATATTTAATTTATCTAAACACGTTGAACATGAAACTTTTTTCCTTTAAAATTCATTTGACAGAAAAAAAAAAAAACATTTTTTGAAATTGCTTTTTATCGCCAACCGATGATAAATCGCCAAGTAACGAAATTTTCATTATTTTTTTACGGACAGGGAACGGAGTTTCTGCCGAAATTTTTTTTATAAACGTATATATCCTTATGAGAAGAACATTCTGTAATTTTTTCAGATTTTTAGGAATATGCCCGTATGGAGACCTTCCTTGTAAGTCGCATTTTCGGGAGATTTCGATATAAGAGTCATTTGTGGGTCATGCTAATTTTATTTAGAAAATTGTTCTCACCATTTTGAGTATATTTTCTATTATATATCGTTTACGGGCAAAAGAAAACCATTGAGATAGGACACATGCACTTAACAATTGAATTAGTGGGTCGTTTTAGGTCTTAATGGGTCCGGGTCATTCTAATTATATATGACAACGACTCAGTCAATTTTACCTAAATTTTGCAACGGAACGTCTTTTGTCACGAAAAGACTATTGAGCTGAGTTGCATATAAACAAAATTATATTAGTGGGTCAAATCGCTTCATTGCTGAATGCTGTCAAGCTAATTTTACTTAAGAAATGGCTTAAACGATTTTGATTCATTTTATACTCTACTGTTTTTGATTACCTGAAGACCATTGAGCTAAGTCACATGTTTGATCCCATGTGATTAGTGGATCATTTGGGTAATAAGGGTCAGGTTCACAAGACTATGGCAAACTAATAAGTTGGCGATATTTGACAAAATACTGGCGAAATTTGGCCGAAAAATCGACTATAAAGGTTACGAAACCAAAACGCATATTTGGCGCAAAATGAAAGAATGTGTCCAAATTTGGTTATATCTGACAAAAAATATTGTCTTTCAGAATGTGAAGAAATTTCTTATACTTCTTAATAGTCTTCGAGATGCATAGTTAAACTAATCAGAGTCGAGCTAAAAAAGTGATTTGGATTGATGTCCTTTCGTTGTAAATTTTAAAATAAAGTAAAATTTATGAACATGTGCATACAAACATAGTTTTCTTATTGAATGTTTTTGTAAATAATACTATTATTAATAACATGTTTTACAGTAATAATACTATATCGAGTTGAATACAAAGTTAATTTTGACCGAGCTGAGCTCGGTCACCCCTGCTAGTATAGTATAATGCGGGTAAGCGGGATTGCTAAGGACTAAAAAATGAAATCCGTTTATGGAAAATTTCCGGAGAAGCTCTTATAATTGTAAGATATTATGTAGAACTATGAAATTTTTAAGCTTCTAAAATAGGATTCTATTGTACACAAGTGCAGATTTTAAAAGTTTTATTAATCAAAATACAAAATACATAAAATAAATATACACCTATAAATACATCTGTAACCTCTTTAGACCTGAGCTCAAAATAACTCTACAAATATATGTTTATTGGTTTTGCATAATGGAAATGACACCATAGATGACAGAAAGAGTCATTTTTATGAAATCAATACTTTTAGAGGACTGGTATTTTAGGTTTACAAATATGGATATAAATATAAAAGTACTAACCCTCTTAAAACATCAGTTTAATTATCAGTAATATAAATTTACGCAATAACAAAATTAAGGCCTTTAAACAAGTAAATGATCAGAAAATTCCCAAATTTTTTTAATGTAAAGCATTTAAATTAAATAATCATGAATGTTTCTTACTTTTTTGACCACAATGTCTTGAAGATATTTTCGGAATTCGGATGAAAATAATATTTATTTTATGAGGTAATATTCATCAGTGCTGATATTTATTGGTTTTGTTTAAAAGCAAAAATCATTCAGCTATATAGAAGTAAAGAAAAGATGCAAAAAATTCGAACAGTTTAGTTTTTATGAGAAAAAGAATGGAGGTACACATTTGTGTACTTCGGGTCTGAAGAGGATAAATTAACTGAGAACACACTCCGTTTCAGCAAGATTTTGCCATTTGTATATTATTCCTTTCGGATGGCGTTATAATAAAAATGTTGCTTTATAGACAGGTTTAGGAGATTTCGCAGTTTCTACTGTATTAAGTTTCATTCAACACAGACCAACGAATAACGAATAATATGGTAATAAACCAAATTTAAAAGAATTTATAGATCATGAAAAATCGGAACTCTTAGCGTCTCGCTCAGAGGTTCAAGGGACAAGTCTTGGTCTTGGAGCACTTGAAAATCGGGACATCGTACGTAAAACGGGACACCTGCTAGCGTGTGTCCCGTTACTCGTTACCCGTTATCTGAACACACTGTGCTCCGCGCGTTTACATAGGGACTAGAATAAAAAAAAAACACAAAATTCTGCTAAAGGTTTGTGAAAAAAAGCATAATCTCGTTATAGTGTCGCAAAAAAATGCATATTGATTCATTTTGTCGGTGGATAGCGGAAAAGAAAGATTAACTTCGTCAAAAAGTTGCAGAAAATACGCATATTTAGCATCGGGAAACGAATTTTTCCCTACCTCTTTTCTGTAACCTTTCAGAAAATTTGCAGTAAATTCACATTTTTCCCCCTTTTTTTAATCAATACCATCCTTGAGAATTTAGTCGATTATACATTGAAAAATTGCAAATTTTTTGAATTTGTCACGGGAGAAAATACTTTCCAGGGTCTTACGAATCGGGAAAATTCAGAAGTTTAGACAAAAACGCCAGAAGTTTACACAGAAGTTTACGCAGCACCTGTCTGTCCACATATAACAGAGCTAAAACTACCAAACGGAATCTTTTGAAAATTAAAATATATAATTTTTGCATAATTTGTCGACTCGAACAATAATTTCGTGCATTTTAATGATGTTATACTCTTTCGAATGTTATAAAAGTGATATGCATCTGTCACGAATGTACTGAAATATGCATTCTGTACAATGTGTGTTATAGAAAGAATATTTGTTAATAATTTAGAGGGCCAACGTATTCCACTGCATAATAGTATAGGGGGGAATATTGTTTGAGGCGCGTTTTAATTTCATTAAACTGTTTCACATTTCACGCACTTAATGCAGACTAAGTTTAAATCGTTTATTAAAATGTCAAAACGTTTCGACGAATTGAAGTATTTTTTACAAAATAAAATATGTAAAAATTTTGACGAAAGAAGAATCACATTGACGCCCATGGAAATATTTCCTAAAAATGCATTTTCAACTGCTATACGCGTTTTTTCGCTTAACCAAATTTGACTGTATTTTTCATATATTGACATATTATTATCTATTAAATAGTAATTCCACAGAAAACTTGTTTACTTGTTTTATGAGTTTGTCAGCTTGATTTAAATTTTAGCTTGTTTCACTTATGGTTTATACTTATAGCTCTATAGATCATATGCAAAGTTGCAAAAAATAATTCACATACATTATTTGCTATGGACAGAAATTCGTGAAAATAGATTTATAACTGCGTTCCGTGTTTCTAAATTTTTAATTTAGATTGACTTCATTGTATGAAAAGATGACTTTTCTTAACAGTATTCTAATATAAGTGTAGGAAAATATTTCATAATCAATAACCGATACTCTACTTTTTGTTTTTGTTTTTCTTCTTTGAAACAATGTGAAATGGTGCAATTATTAATATTTTTTTTTTCAAGACAATATTAATTTTTATATTCTTAATCTAAAATTATTCCGTATATCCTAATAAGGCGCTAAAACAAAAATTTCTTATTCATTCTAAACAGAACGTTAACCAAAGATTTTTTTAAAATAAAATTTTGTCATCTGTTGCCGTTCTGGAATGAAAGGTTTAAACATATTTATCTCAACCTCCTCCCTATCTACTTACCACCATTAAATAAAACTTTTGAAAGTATGGGGCCGGATTTTGCCCGAGTCTCGTACACGACATTCGCGAACCGGGCAGGTGGAGTGGGGGCAAACTTCAAAATGGGTCGGCAAAAAAATCAAATGGGCCAACTGGGCTTAGGCTGGGCAGAGAAAAAGAAATTTCATGGTAACCAGCCCGATAGATAAGTTTACGCAAAACCGATAAAATATCAGCTACTTTCATTGAATAAGACTTTTGCGAGAATAAGTGCAAATGTGCGTCACGAGCCGATGGTAGTTCGACAACATCAATAACACGTTCAAAAATATAACATGTCCACCGTAGAGACCGACATCGGACATGGTATCTGAGATAGTTTATTTTATCTGATATTTATTTATTTATCTTCAGCAGACTTATGGCGTGCTGACATCAGGCTTGTTTGTTTTCCCCACACAGTCGAGCCAAGCCGGAGCTAAACTTAATTATTCTTAGGAAGTATAGGGCAAGTAATATGTTTTGTAAAAAATATAATAGCAGTAATGGACGGTTGTTAACGTAATCTTTGGAAATATATCTTAACGTGGTTCTCAAATTCACAGTTCCATAACACGAAGTTTTAACATATTTTCTGACTAACTTCTAACAACAAAGGTTTAAAATTGAGAAGCTTCTATTGAAGGGATTTGGAATCAATTGACACTTTCTATTTTTGATTAATAAATTACTTATCAGCAATTGAGAGATTTGTTACAGCTTCAGGTTTTTACAGTTTCCAGTGATGTCGCTTCTGAAAATTCGATTCAAAATTTTATTACTATTATCCCAACGATACGTTGTCTTTATGAAAAAATGAATAACGCCATTTGATTACACAGTATCTGAATAAGATCACCTGCCAATCTTATGAGTTTCCGAAAAGAAATGAATTCAGAAATGTGTCAGAAAGTAGCTCTTTCGGATTTGAGAATAGCCTTAATAAATGGAATATTTTCTCAAATCAGAGAAATATATTTCCACAAATCTACTTTTTATTACATAGCTTCAAAAATTACGGTATTTTTAACCAACCTTTTGTTCTTTTATACTAAACTACATTATTTTTACGAATCCTTATTTAAATGGGACCACCAGTGGCTGAGAGTTTCTGCTGTCGAAGCTAGTGGACGGGAGGTGCTGGGTTCGATCCAAATCGCGTCCGTAAGTCTAATCGTTCGGAGTTTTCATGGTTTCCTTTGAACTTTGCGTAAATATGGGTTAAGTTCCCTTAGAAAGACTCTGACGAAGGTCACTCCCCCTAGGGCCTATATCGAACGTGCAGATAATCGGCCGTCATACATAATTCCACAAATACACCTTATTTAAATGTTGAAGCGTCTGAGAATTTAAGTAATCGCTAATGTGTATTGTTTTGTTTGCACATAAAAGTTTAAAAATATACTGTCAATTTATCCGATAAATATTCATGCAGTAGTTTTTAAAAGAATCTTTATTGTATGTTAAGTAAAATCCAAATTTTTGTAGAAATCGAATCGGGCCAGATCAAGCAGAGCCTGCTTTAACTGATTTCTGTACGGGTAGGGCTGGGCTCCTGTCGAAATTTTAATTTTTACACCGAGCCGGGCCAAAATAATTTTCGTTCGGACCGGCCCGGAGCCAGAATTTCCGACCCGTGCAGATATCTAGAAGGCTGTGACAGTTTTTTATTAAGTTTGTTTGAACTTTTTTCCGGTTGAACAGTGCATCAAAACATAAGAGATAAATGGTTGTGCATCAATATTTTAAAATATTTTTTTAAAGACATAAAATTACTAATTTCGGATTTTTCCTTATTTTTTTTTCGTATATGACTGAACATTTATTTTTCTTAAATATTAAATTTTTTAAATATTTAAGTGTAATGCGGACACACGATAACTGGAGAAAGGAGGGGGGGGGGGGGGTATAATTTTCTAAAAAAGTACTTCAAAACTTTTGCCCCCCTACTTTTAGAGCCCAAGTTACGCCTATGATGACAGGTGTTCTATTTCTTTCATAATATATCATACAAGTACTTCCAAAGACCCCATGAACTCTGATGCCAAATAATTAAAAATCCAACATTGTTAGTTATTCATCACTTTCATGTTCAATATTAATGAGACTGCAAATGTCAACAATGCTGAAAAATACACTGTTAAGAGGTCAAGTCTTTGTATTGAAATGGGTGATGATATTTAAGATGACTCAACAAATTTGTAGTGCAACCTGCAGACACCGGCTTGGAGCATAATTTACAAACTGCAGTATTAACACTTATGACACGGCCAGTTTCATCTGCAGGTAAACCAAAGTGGAGCCAAGCACTACTCTTTGTGTTTGGCTTTGGAATTATATGATGATATTCTAATGTTTGTTGATGAACATTATTACGAGCAGCAGCATTAGATGTTCCCTATAAAAAAAAAGGAAAGCCTAAAATTAATGCTTTCAGGATTTAGAAAGACAATTACAGTAGAGGACCTATTTATTATTTGGAATTACGAAATTTGGAAGGACCCAAAATCTGGAAAAGAAATTTTTTTTTAATTTGTAAATTTCTGAAAATTTTCAAAAATTTTACAGGTTGTTGCAGTGTACAACCACTAAAATAAGTTATTTTAGTGGTCGGGGAACCTTTCCCCTCCTGCTTTCAAAATTAGGAAAAAATTCTCTTTTTGTCAAATTTTAGTTTAAAATTAATTTATATTAAGATTTGTTAAAAAATAAATAAATAAATAAAAATTTAAAAAAAAGCTCAGATATTTTGACTATTTTTCCTCATTTAAAAAAATATTGTCTTTTTATTATTTGAACACACACATAACACTAGTTTACAGTACATCTGTTGCCAAAAAATTTTTAGCTGTTGCTGACTACATATGATATGCTATTTTCAAAAATATAATTAGAATAGTTTAATCAGCTCTAATTTCTGAGTTTTAGCTATGTAGATATTAAACAGAAAAAACATGTATTTACTAAGAAAAACTACTAAAAAAATAATCATTGAGTTCTAAAAAACTCCGTTTTAAAGCTCTTCTCTGATGTGTAGACTTTAGAAAATGACGTATCAGAGACCAACAATAGTCAGACATCATATTCGTATCCCAGAAACCCTGATAGAACTCTTCCATGATGCATAAGTCCTGATGCATACGCTCTCCCTGCTCTTTGCTCATATCTCTTAAATTTTCTGGAAATCTGCCCAGGTGTCTACTGAGGAAGTGGAGTTTTATGTTCATATTGCACCCCATATTTTTTAATTGTAGCAGAAAGTCTTCTACAAGTTCAATATAATTTTCAGATTTTTTATTTCCGAAAAACTTATTTTAGTATCTGAGGAAAGCAATTTTTTTCTTTTGGTTTTGATGTCAACAATTCTGAAGCTTGTTTAGAAAGATTTAAATCTCTTACAAGATCATCTAACTCATTTTGGGAAAAGCATTTTGGCTCATATGACATACCTTCAAAATCCACAACATTTTGTGATAAGCTTGGTCCTTCAATATCTTGTTCTAATGGTTCAGATATATTTTTAGATTCTGAAGAGTCAGGTAAACGCTGCACTGGACTTTGAACACAACTAGTACTTGGGTACTGCCATTTAGCTCAATTTTTAGTGTTTAAACCGTTTACGATCAAAATAACCTACAAAAAGATACTACAAAAATAACCGTCTTCGTGATAATTTCGTGGTTCTCGCCAAATAGTTGTTCCAAATTTAAAGGTACGTATCTCAAATATTACACACGCGATTTACAAACACAATTGGGAGCCCAAGACTTCTCATTTTTATCCAAGAGCATCCCAAAATACTCTAAATAGGTATTTTTCACCAACTCTGATATAACTTTTCTACAATTGTTAAACACATATTCGCCACATATATAGCAAAAATGATCTAGATTGTTAAACAACGTAATCTTGAACTACTCATGATGCAAAAACTTGAGAAACTAATCTAAAACAGTAAAATAAGCCTGTTATCGATAAATATATATGCTTAAATAATAAAAATCAAAAACAAAGAAACTCGAGCTGCTCAAAAGATTTTTCGGTTAGATTTGACAAAAACAAATCATAAGTGAACATTATCACCCACAGAATTCGCGGCAAAAGACAAAAAGTTTAATTTTGTAAACTAGTGTAATAGGAGAGTTCCATTTTTTTTCTTGTATCCTTTCTCCTTTTTCAGACATTCCAAAATGTTCTATCAGCTCACAGTTTCTATTTTTTTTCCCCAAGGAATTCCCACAAAATGTTAATAATTTCCATGGAAAAAGTTTTCTTTCATGGTCAACAAGTAAAATTATTCACAAAATAAAATTTATTAAAAATTTAGCAAATTTTTTTACATAAATTATGTAGCTAACTGTAGCAAAAAAAGGGTAGAGCTTGTAAATAATATAATAATAAAGGGTGGGTTCTGAACTTAAGAAGGACCTGAAATCCAGAAAGCCCTTAGTCCCAAGGATTCCGGATAATAGGTTCTCTACTGTAATGCTGAATTTAACTCGCTGATTACTAGAATTTAATTTTAAAGAATGTTCATGCAGTTCATTTCATAAAATGGAAAACATGAAAATGCAGCTCCAGGATACAAAATATGCAAAGAGAAAAAAAAAAGAACTCCTCCCATGAGTCACTTGTCTTAGAAATTGCTTGTTTGTATTAGTGAGCTATTTATTGCTGTGCACACGGCAAGGACAAGCTAATTATGCTTTATATTTATATTCTAATTACTGTCCAAATTAGTTTAAAGAAGAAAATATAAAACTAAAATAAATTAATTTTGAATGTTTCATTTTAGTCGCTCTTTAAGCTGATAAATGATGCTACAGTTCAATTTATTGAAATGTTTTCAGTTCTGACAATCCTGAGTCTGCTTAGTTTGATTTTGCAAAATAAATACAGCCTGTTTTATATCACAGGAAATATTCCTTTTTTTATGTTATTTTCTTCTCTTGCTTGTGGATGCTTTTTCACAATTATATTTTAAGTTGAATAATTTAAATTTGTTTTGATATTATGAGAACTGATATTGTGATAGAATGATTTTATACTAGAAATGTTGAACTTGACCTATTTGTGTTGAGACTGTCAAAATTTCTGCTGTGAATGCAAAAAATAAATAAGAAAAAAATAAAATATATATTTTTATTCTAAATATTGCCTATATGCACTATGTAAAAAGCACATACGACAGCAGTACAACCTATTTGACAATGTGCACCAAACTTATTTCAAGAACTAACTAAATTTAATTTTGCAAAAATCAACAAATTAATTCTGCTGCTAAGGAACTACTGAATTTGTATTAATACACAAAGATACTTATGAATGAAAAAATAGTTAAACCATATAAAAGACACCCAAAATGTCCACAAAAAAAAACACACACAGAAGCTCAAAACTTTATAAAATTCATATATTAATAATGAATATATATAGATGAAAAATAGAAGCCAAATGTAATCAATTATTTGCAATAAAATTTCCCTGAAGGTAATTCTTATAGAATAATCTAAACTTATATCTTTTGCAGCACCAAACTACAATGAAATCTCCCTGAACAACCATTTTTTCCATGAAATGGAAATTTATTCCATAGACACAATATTAATTTTACTTCCATTCAGAGACTGTCCTAGTTGAACTCCCTCTGTAAGCGACCAATTTTCTAAAAAAGAAAATGAAACAAATTCTGTTTTTTCCAGGTCTCTTGAAGAAGTTTTATTTGAAAAATGATTCTGGAAAGTGCATTATTCATCAAACTTCTAAACTATGTTTATTTTTTTTTTCAGTATTTTTTATGTCTTTAATTCCTTTTGTGCCTTTTTAGGCAATGAATTTCACTCTGATGACAAACCAAAAATGATGGTCAATAAACTTTCTAACTATATTCTGTCAAGAATTCTGTCAAGTTTGTCTTTCGAAGTACTTGGAAAGAAAAATTATAAAAGATAAAATTGAAAAATCAAAGAAAATATCAATATATTCATTTTTTTTAAAAAACTCTACAGTAATTAACTTATGTAATTAATTTTTGTTTCAATACTTAACCTTTTATATTTTTTCTTAATATGAAAAATAAATTTTAATAACATTAATTGTTACCTTTTTCTAACAATTAAAATCTAAATTTAACATGACCTTCATTAAGAGACCACCACGCAGAACGACCAATTTTTATTGGAATGGGACATAGTCATTTTAGGGAGGTTTTACTGTATAGCAAAATTTTTATTGTAAATAAATAAATTTAAAAAAAAATCTACAGATAATTTTGGATAGATAAAATATAAAGAATTTCTTGAACCTGGGTGCAACCAAAGTGTGAGATGCTCGAATAAAGAAGGCACCAAAAAATGAATATTTTTTGACAAAAAGCAATCAAATATTAAATAAATAATCTAACAAAAACTATGACAAATGACATCTCTCTTGTGTTAAAATAGAAGAATAAGAAATATTTAGCTATATGAAAAATAAACAAATATTTGCCTTTATCAATGGTCAGAGCAAAAGGAAAATTTTTACTGTTCCCACAACTATCTCCAAACAAAAATATGCAGAGCAGAGTAAATGCTCTTAATACATGCAATAGAATTATATCATGAAGATATTTGTTTTAAAACAGTGATAGAAAAAAATAATGATGTTTCAATCTCTGCATAATACACACAAGGAGTGCTGTTATCCAGAATGTTTGGATCTCAGGTATTCTGAATAAGGGATTCATCCATAATTCAAAACACTTTACTGTAAGTGTTAAGATTAGCATTAAAAAAAAAAAAAAAACAGTATGAAACACATAAAATATGAATAATATATGTAAATGCATAATTACAAATTTGTTAATTTAATAGTTTATTTAGACAAAATAAAAAAAAAAAGCATCCTAAATTACAATTCAAATTTAAAAGAAAGGCATTCCACAAATCAGCTGTTTAGTTGACGAATATCAGTTTGTTTTTATTCACCTTTTTGTGTGTGTGTGTGGGGGGGGGGGTCATTATCATTACTTCTGTTAGACATATCATTTGTCATCATGTCACATATTTCACTGCTAGTCAACTGATGACTTACAGGAGTATCAACATCAGCAATAAAACAAATCTTCCATTGAATCTTGATCCTTCCCCTCCTCCTGTTGAATTTAGAAAAAAATCTTTTTTTTCTCAAATTTTAGCTTAAAATTAATTTATAGTATGATTTGTTAAGGGAGATAAATTATCAGATATTTCACCAATTTCGATTATGTACCAAATCTTCCAAAAATTTAAGGCATTACACAATCCAAATTTTTTTAAAAAGTGGTCTTTGGTCTGAAAACTTGGACATAAAAATTATTGCAAATTTTGATAGATGATGAATGAAAAATCACCAATTTCATCAAAAGATCAAGGGAAAAAATGCAAATTTTATCAAAGGATTACAAAAAAAATACTAATTTTGTCAAAAAAATCACAGAGAAAATGTGAATTTCCTAAAATGATCTTGAAGATAACACACAATTTTTTTGAAAAAAAGAAAGAAAAAATGTAAATTTTGTCAAAAGATTGGAAAAAAAAAAAAAAAAAAAAAAACCTTTAGGGGGATTTATCTGGAAAGCCTTCAGTTCTGAGGATTCCTGATAAATAGGTCCTATACTGTATTAATTTAATTTTCTTTCCCTTCTAAGTGTATATTGTATTAACAGCAAATTAAATTTTAAACTGCTGGAGTTTTTTTCTATGTGTATTTTACATGTATATTAAACCCTTGTAATTACAAATCTTGCTAATTACATAGATAAATATTTTTTCCTAGAGCTGGAAAATAAGTTCGGCTTTTATGGCAGTCACAAGTAAATTTTCATTGTAATGATAAGGCAGTTTATTACAAAAATTTCTGTTTCTGAGAACATGATATTAAATGAATTGATAGTGTTCCCCATAAAATAATTATCATCAAGAACAAGTTATACACACCTGAGTTTTTACTTGGTGTACTGTTCCAATTTCGAATCTTGCACATTCCAAATGAAATAAGAAGATGTCACAATTTTTTCATCGCTTGAGTTCTTTATATTGTATATTTCACATTAAAAGTAAGCAATGAGGATAAAATACGACAATAAGATAAATGTTAAAATTCTTATACAGTAAAGTTTTATGATATATACGATTATGTTCCACATTCTAACAGAATTTTAGCTTTAACAATACATTCCACGCTGGTTCTTGTAGAACAGAATGGTCATTTATTTGTATTTCTTTTACTTTGTATTTGTTATATACCATGTCATTTATTAAATTTAAATATACTTTAAACTAAATATGTTTATTTTCATTATGGTATCCAGAAATTAATTAAAAAGAATAAAATGAGGGATCATTTAACAGAAATAATCAGAATAAAGATATCACATTGAACAAGAAAATGGGATTTTGTGATAAATTTAATTCAATTGAATCAGGGATTTAAAAAGCTAAAAGCATAATTGTTTTTTGTAAATGTGTCTTTGAGGATAGGTTCATATGTGCAGACAAAAATCACATAGCTGTTCAAAATTGTTATTTATTGCAAAACAACAACAATACCAAATTACATTTTAATCGTCAATGACAGAAGTGCAGAAGAAGAAAATATGATTGAAACACCTACTTGAAATAAGACAGACCTCATTTCGCATGAAGCAGACATATATCACATATGTTAGGCATTTCCTTGAATAAAGATCCCAAAATTGGCAATAATTTTCTCCTTTTACATAGTAAATTATAGTATGAAACCAGTTATACAGAATAATATTTCTAATTCATTGATTTTGGATTTTTAAGTGTTATACAGTTTTAGTTTGACCATGAGCATTGCTTGAACCAATCCAATATGCATAGTATAAGTTGATGTCAACATTTGAAATAAAGACATTCAGCTAGATATGACATTTTGATTTTTATGCAAAGGAAACATACGGATTTTTGTTTTCAAAATAGTCCCATAAATTGTCTTCCTTCAAATTTCAAATAACTTTTGATCTTGTTTGAATTCAAATCTTAATTTGTATAATCTAGAAATCAGAATGAATGTCACAGCTCTGTCTGACCAAGACAAAAAAAAAAAAAAAAAAAAAAAAAAAAAAAAACGAGTAGGTTGTGATGTAACACATTCTATTATATATATTTTTATTAACTTTTCAAATGTTAGTCCCCGCCCCTCTTTTAAAATTTAATTTTAAAAGAAAAGCATTTTTAATAGGTATTTTTATTGTGTGTTCATCTCCAAGTGCATATAAAATAATAATAATAAATAAAAAAACAAATAATAAATTAGTTTTAAAATATCATTCCATTTCCAGATTTTTCTTTCTTGTTCTTCAGTCGATTAAATATCAAATGACTGTTTTAAATATCTGCTATTTTTATTTCCCAATCATTTCATTTTGTCTTGTATAAAGAACTTAATTTGTTACCGATTGAGTAATTTTTGTTTAGAGTTGCCGGGTGTTGGACGTTCCCACCACGAGCGATAATTGCTGTATTCTTGACAACACTCTTTTTTAAAAATTCCCCTTTGCTTATCATGTAACGGTCCTTCTTACCTGTACATTTTTTGCTCGGATTGGGAAGCTATTCTATGCCAAAAGACTTTTTTTGGCGTTTGTGAAATGTGAAATTTTTGTCAGTTTTACGTTTTATCTTGGTGAAATAAACATGCACTCTCTCTGTTGTCAACGATGACGAATCTTTTCTATATAATGTTCGAAGGTTTTTTATGTTAGCGTGCTGCATTCTCAATGTTTATAGGTGTTCAGTTTCTTGTGTTTTGAAAAATAAAGAAATAGTCAAGAATATCTCTGAGAACTGATTTTCCCTTGATGAAAATGTCTTCATTGTTTGACTTCAGAAAAAAATGTAAATATCGACCTGGTGTTCATCACAACATAGTACTGCGATCTCGGCCTAACACAAAAAATGTGGCATTTATTTCATAATTTCCCACCACAGAACTATTTTGCCATCACATAGGTTTCCTGCTTTTTAAAGGGCAAAATTAGCACTAGCCACTGGCCACAGGGCCAGTAAATTAGAAAAAGTGGCCAGTGAAAAATTGTCCATCAGCGGCCACCTTCTGGCCACTTTTTTACAAGGAGAGAATACAATTTACTTACATTTCATCAAAGATTCTACTTTTTCAGGTTCCAATGTATTCATATTAACATATTTATTTGGGATATTCAGTTTTAGATTAATACTTATAAATATTTATACTGTTTAGTATTTTTAAATAAAAAAGTGGCCACTTGAAAAACTACTCTTACTGGCTAGTGGCTGCTAATGGAATTTCCCAATTTTGCCCTATACTGCTTCTGAAGGTTCCAAAAGTTGTAGGAAGGGAACTTCATCAATAGGACAAAAAAGACTGTTCATTCTCAGAATGATGAGTTGAATGGAAGAAAAGAAAATGCCAGACTTCCCTAAAATAAAATCGACTGACCAATTACCTTGGCAACATGGCCAAACTGAGACCAGTTTTAGAATATTTCTTATATAAGCTAGACAGTACATATATATGCTACCAATTTGATAAAATGGATGTTGCTATAATGCCCAACCAATTATCATGTGTGTTAGAACACATATGAACCCAAGCATTCTGGATAAGTAGTTATGTACCGTATATAGTAAAACTAATTTGTGCCTTGCTTTTATTTTTTTTTTTTTTAGCTTTTATAATTTTTATTTTCATTTGCATACGTTGTTTTCTTCTTAACTTAATTAAGAATAATAATTTATTATTATTATAACAATTTATTATAATTTATTATTATTAGAACAAAATTTTAATTTCAATCAAGCAGAAAAAACTGAGAATATAACTTCTAGAAAACTAATAAAAGAGAAAAGAAATCAAGTAACTTTTTTAAAAATGGGTAAAGAACATTAGAAATGAATTCCCATAACTTACGAAATTAAGTATAATGCTTCAAAACTCTTCAAAAAGAAAAAAAAAAAAGAGAGAGAAAAAACACTTTGTAGAACAACATAAATCTTATTGACATATTTATATATAAATGCATTAAATTTTAAGGAAGACACTGTGGTTCAAGTTAGTTAAAAGAATGTAAAAACCACTAACAGCAAAAAATATTATCTAGAGATGTATGCATTAACTGCACTACACCTGTGGCAGTTAACAAGTTAAAAACATTTTTAATGTATACAAAGAAAAACCTAGAATGATAAGAACATCATGCTCACACTTACAGTTTTATCCAAATTCTGTCTCTCTTTTATGTCTGCCGTTTCAGTAAGCTGAATTTGATCAGGAAATATTAAAGGCATCTTAGCGCAATCTGATGGGCACAGTGCCTTGGGGAGGATGGAGCGGTATTTAGTACCTTCGACTAAGTTCTTCATCCTTTTCTGTTCCACCATAATATTTTTTAACATCAGCAAAACTGAACTTTTAAAGTCAGCAGGTGATTCAAAATCATCTACTGTAAAGAAACATGCATAATAGTAATAAAAATACAGGTATGAGAAAAATAAGATCTGTTATAACATATTAAAACTCACAAGGAATTCATGAATGAGTATGTATGTCTGCATTTATATACATACTGAAAAATTAAAATATGTAATAAAAATTAAAAAAACATTAAGTTTGATGTTAATGTTAATAATAAACATTAAATTTAATCAGTTGAGCTGATTATCAGAGACTGTATTTACTTGCATTTTATGAATAAATTCCAAAACATTCATGAAAGACAGATTTTACAACAGAGATTCAAATATTTATTTACAAATTAACATTCTATGCCGTTGGCCCACAACTTAAATTTATGTAAGCTTTTAAAAATATTTCTGTTTATTGTTTACCTTCATAAACCTTATTCCTATTGTTTTCTACTTTACCAGCAATAAAATCATTTAAGAAATGGGGAATTATATTTCAGTTGCTGAGTTAGAAGATGAAAAGTATTTCAAAAATTTAATTGCAATCTGCATTTATAAAAGATTAACAGATTAATTATCATATTTTCTATAATTAACCTCACATTCCATGGCTTAATAGAAAACTCATCAGAACTGATGCTTTTGAATATGGTTTATTCTTAACTATACTCAAAAACATCTCAGCCAACAAATCATGAGAATGTAATTTTAAGATGTTTTATGATGAAAAATTTTGAGGACCTAAAAGATTCCAAAATAGATACTTGGAATTTATGATTTATTAATCCTTTAGAAAGCAAAGGTATGAAATTTTATTCCAAAGAATGTTAAAGGGTCCATACTGAAATTAAGTTGCATTTAATTTTTTTCAATTTCTAATCAATCAGACTGAAAAGCAATAGACAAGCTCAGAGTCCAAATTTGTATAACTTCAACGTATTTTGATTTAAAGCCTAGATCAACAATATACAAAAATATTCATTACTTTTAGAGCAAGGAGCCAGTATTATATACCCACATATATGTACATACATATATACAGATACATATGCACATATAAATACATATATGCATTATACATCTACTTATAATAAAATGGGACTGGAGAAATGTGTAGGAATGGTTTCGGGACAAACCATTCTGATATCGACCATTGCTAGACGCCGTGTTAGGCTTAGTTGAAAATAGATGATAAAATGATGCTTTTGAAATTTCTTTCACTTGAAATAATGTTTGTTCAGCATATTTTCATATAAAACATGTATATCATACACAATTATAATACAGAAAGATAACAGTGGAAGTGTAAACTGATAAGTTTTTTATGATCTAAGACTGCCATTGTATTTTATTTATCGACTCTAGCGCCGTCTAACAAAATTTTAGTGCTGCCATCTATGAGCTATTTTAGAAGCCTTTTTGGTAATACAGTAGACTCCCTCAAATCCGCACAGCTTGGAACCAGAGGTTTTGCGGATTTCTGGTCAATGTTTTGTTTACATTTTTTAAAAAGTAATTTGAATGTAATGTAATTAATAATGAAATCAAAAGTATAATGAATGCTTACAATATGCTAAAATAACAAAATAACTAATAAACCAAAATAATAAAAATTTAGATACCTTTTAAAATGATAAAAATACTAAAAGCAAAGGTCAAATTAATAATCAATAATATACAGTTAAATATTCATTATAAAGATGAAATGTGTTTTTCCTAAATTATTCAATGAAACTTGCCTCATAAAGGTACATTACTAATTCACATCAGGATCATAAAATAATGATGCTTTGTTTCAGGTTTAGATAGACTTAATTAAAAAAGCTTGATTAATACATAAATAAGTTTGGTAAGATTGTAATTACCAATAATATCAGCAATATCTTTATTTTTTCAGAAAAAAATTATTCTTTCTTCATGAAAAAACATGAATTCAATAAACTTAACAAAAATTATAAATTAAAAAATATATTGGATTGATATAAAACTAAAAAAGTCAAATTTTGCATCTACATCTGAACTGAATGTTTCATTGTTTACATCTGTAAAATATGTGCGGATTTTAGGAGTGCGGATTTGAGGGAGTCTACTGTATTATAAAAGATTAAGATGAATTTAAATTTAGTTTTATTAATTTTTTAAGATGCATTTATCCGCTTGATTTTTTAAATTTTGCTTTCTATTATAAATAAAATAAGCTCTTTTTTTTTCTGCAAGTTGTTATGGATATATAAGATATTATCATGACTGCATTAGTATTACGGAAAATTATTTTTTCATATGCTCTTAAATTAAAATTTTATCTGCTTTGATGCATGCAAATAAATCAAAATTGCTCTTAAATCAAAATTTGACGATTTTTATTTAGTTTATGATATTATATATTGCTTAAATTTAAATGACATTTTATAAAAAATATTAAATTCCGTTTACAATGCAAGCAAATTTTGAATGGTTATAATATAAGCTTTTAAAAACTGGTACATTTAAAATTTACAGAAGAAATAATAACAATAATTTTGGTTTTCATAATTTACGGATTGAATTTTTAAAGTTGCATAGATGAAGTTTTTAAAAACTGATTTTGATTTAAATCAATGCATCCTGCTATAGAAAATAGCAGTATTTTCTATAAGAAACTACAATTAAAAAAAAAAAAAAAAAAAAAAAGTTGTTTTGTTTTTATTAATTGCATATTAATGGCCCAAATCTAAATTTAAAAACAAAACACAAAGCTTCATAATCGATGTCTAAAAGCATCGAACTAATAATCTATCATATACCTACGACTAAAACCACTGCTGAATCATACTTTTAATATAGATAATGCATTTTAAAACTTATTTTGCTAATTATTATTATTATTGTAATAAATACTGTTCTTTGTTTTGAAATTAAAATTTGTTCAAAAACTAAATATCAAGTTTAAAAAATAAAATAAAAAAAAATCTTCATTGTTTTGCATTCTGTTTGTTTGTATGAAGTATTAAAAGATGAAATGCAAGTGAAAATTCTTTCATTTTTGACGGGGTTATATATGTATATAATACTGGTGCCTGGCTAACCAAAAAGTGCCAGATATTGTGCTGTATTTATATTTTCATTGTATCTGGCATAGACAAAACACTAAATCCATAACTTTAGTGTCAAAAACCAAAATTTATACCACATCTCCAATAATGTCATACAACATCTATCACTATAGAAGAGTATAGTAAACAATACATTTCTAATTTACATAGAAAATAAATGCACAAAAATGTAGAGATATGAATATATATATTTAACTCTTCCAATTCTTTAGACTTAAACAGTTTAGTTTAGTTTGCATGTGCCTGCTATCATAATATATAATTTTTATTATCAGGATTCACAGAAGGGAGGGTGCTATAAAGGAAATTTAGGTACTATGTTTTGTCTGGGCCAGCTCAGATCAAACTTTGCCAAGCATGATGACAATTATACTTATCATAGTAAGTCTATTATTATTTTTTTTTTTTATATAGCTATATAGTATAGCATATATAATAAGAACTTAATAGATAATGTAATTTATTTATTATGTATGTTTTTTATTATAGTTTTTCTGTTATTTATTTATTTCATTTATTAGAATTTCATTATTATTAATATTATTATTACTTATCAATTTTAATCAATAACGTTAAATTATTTTTTTAATGTAATTGTTTGTAACAATAAAGAAGATTGGCTATTAGCAATCATTGTTTGGTGATCCATCTCTTGGCCCAGATAGAAAGTAAGCAATTCATAATAGTTATTTATATATTACCAATTTTGCAAAATGAAGTCAATAAAACAATTCATTTTAAGATAGCAAATATATATAAAGAATACACATGTAAATAAAAAAGGACACCATATGTTCATTAAAAAATATACTGATAAATTTCACACTGATTACATAAAGAATAAAATGAAATTATGAAACTAAAACATAGCATAATAATTTAAAATAGAATAGCATAAAACCTTCTCTCATCACACTACTTCAATACATCAAAAGATAAGTATTGTATTTTCAGGAATCTATTAATTGCACCCACCGTAAGCGCTGCACCTTCGAAAATATATTAAAAGAAAACAAATATTCGTCAGAAGAACTACACTTATGAAAATACACCAAAATGAAAAAAATCATGTTATTTTTCGCATTTTGTGGTGATTTATTTAGTATTTGTAAAAGGAATTCAGTTTCAAACTGTTAGTACAATATAGTACAGTTTATCCTTTTTTTTACGATAAAATTTAAATTGAATTTGTGCAGTGGTATTTTTTTTTTTTTTTTGTGAGTTTTTTGTAGTTTTTTCTCATTTTATGGAGATTTTTTAAAATCTGAAACAGAAATCTTGCTTAAAATATTAGTTGAGTACAATAATTATGTAATCTTCAATTTTTTATTTATTTTTTTTGTAAAATTAAGCCTTTTTATTATGTTTTAACCCCTCCCCCCCTCTTAAAAAATTATTCAATAAATTTTATTTCACAATTCCCAGCAATGTTTTTATATTTTAAAAATTTATTAGTATTAATAATAAAGTTATTATTACTGTAACTAGTATTAATATTTTATCCCAATATAGCAAATTTGGTCCTCTTTTCAATAAAGTTTAATTGCATTCATCATTGATCATGGATGCAAGTATGAAATTTGGCCAGGACTGAAAATATTTTGAAGAATGGGTAATTTGAAAAAATGATATGTTATTGACAAATTTTGTTCAAATTTTCACAATTGGCAATAGTAATAAATAAGGCTATATACCAAATTTTTATTAAAATATAAGTTTAAAGAAAATATAGATACCCATAAAAAAGTCCACTGTTACACTCACTGGAAAAAAATGCCTCATTACCATGACATGTTTGTTTATTTAGACCATGAAAATCAGATAAATGTTTCATTGATAAATGTTTTGCTATTCAAAAAAGAAACAGTTTAAGCCAAAAATATTTTGTGAAGCACAATTAATACACAGTGCAAGCAAGTATTATTTTTTTATACAATACATCATTTTTCATAACGTCTTACTTTAATGTCAGTTTGCATTGTCATGAAAGCATCACTTTAAACAGTGAAATCCTGTGGAATTTAGATAAACATGTGTCGTTCTCAGACGATTTTCCAAATGAAAATGCAATCAGTATCAGTTATTTATATGAGAATACCTGCTTGCCATTTTAATATAATGGAAGATTTTTTAAAAATATCTAGTCTGCACTTCAAGATCGTTATTTATTTTTGCATTAGCTAACAGAGATTGATCTTTACAAAGGCCACTTTCTGCTTTTTTTTTTTTATTTCCTTTGCAGGTTTTTTAACAGGAATACTTTCACTTTTGAAACTGGTTCCAAAAATAAAAGATTTAAAAGATAAATAAATAAATAAATCCTGTGAATAAAGTAAGAAAATTCTTTGTTCAGCAATTCCTTTTTTTTTTGTTTGTGTGTGTGACCATATGCATTTTTCTGCAATCCTATGATGAAATTTGCATTTTTTCTTTTTCACGATCTTTTGATGAAATATTTTGTTTTGTTTTCTTTCATCTTCAGATGAGATATTTTCTTTTCATATGATCCTTTGACAATTTTTTTTTTTTTTTTTTTTTTTTGCAATCCATTTATAAAATTTGTATTTTTTTCAGTGATTGTTTGATGAAATACACATTTTTTCAATAATCCTTTACAAAATTTACATTTTCTTGCATTCTTTTCACAAAATTCATGACTCAGATAAAATTTGTGTTTTTTTCTCTCCAATCCCTTTGAAAAATTCTAGCTTTTTCTGCAATTTTTGATGAAGTTTGTTATTTGTTTAATGAATGATTGACAAAAATATTTTTTTGACAACCATTTGTCAAATTTGTAATTTTTTTTATATTTCGAATTTTTGTATTGATGACTGAATTCTGACAAAAATGTGAAACAGAATCACCTCTGTAATACATATTGATACAAGGAAAAATAAATAATAAAAAAAATTACTGTATCCGCCACCCCGGCAGAAGCCACACTAAGCGTATTTTTAACTCTTGAACTTTTATGTGCCGCAGCGCTTATTCCTGAAAATATGCTAAATAATAAAATCACTGAGATGTACAGAAATAAAAAACTATACAATATCTAAAATTAAACATTATAAGCTACAGTACTTTCTGCATCTATCTAATCACCAACAGGTTACCTGAAAAAGATTAAAAAAAAACTACATGTACATGTAAATTATATAATTTAACAAACAACTAAGACAAAGATGGATTGAAAATAAATGAAAGCTTTAAAATTAAAAGTAGCAAAGGAAAATAATAAAATGATTAAATCAACAATTTAAACAAATTGTAAAATAAGATAAAATAAAGCTACTTAAAAACACAAGCATATAAATGCTCCAGTAATGAACCCCCTTAAGGAATCTAAAATTTGTTGGTATTTTCGAGTTAGCGTGTGCCACTGCTCATACACATATATATGGGAGGGGCAAATGTGAACGGTACATTTCCCCCCCGAGTCAATCTGAAGAAGAAAAAATAATAATAATAATAACAAATTACCAATAAATGCCAGTACTGGTACAATCTTTTGACTGAATTTTCAGAACAATCAAACATTTTGATTTCTGGTTGTTGTAATTTGTTTATTTTAGAAGATGTTAAGTAAAATGTCTTCTAAAGTTATTGAAATAAAAATTCTTTCAAGACATTCTTTAAAGTAGAATATCAGCATTAGATTCTATAGTGACATTAATTAGGTAAATCTACAAAGAGTTTTCTTTCCTTATTTCAATTAAAAATATTTTTAAGTTAGACATAAGTTGGTAGATGGGGCACTTGTGAACAGAACATGTGAAGGCAGATGTGAATATTTCACAAGTATATATTTTAAATCTGGAAATGATTTTTTTTTTTTTTTTTTTTTTTTTAAGTTTAAAATTTAGCTATCCTTTTTAAACATTCAGCTATAAATTCAATGTTTTTAGGATTTATTCACAGTTTTAAACTACTGGAAGTTAGATAACAATTAAAAATGGTAGCTTTCTGTAAGAACCAACATGTTTATTTTTTTAGTCTTTAATGATTTCTAATTTTAAATATTTTTTTTTTCTCTTAGGCATTTTTAAAGTAAAGAAAGATATTTATTTTATGAAAGTAAAATTTAGTTGAAAATAAAAATAACAGTAATAATAAATAGTGCTGTAATAACACCTATTTTTTCTATCACAATTTTACCACTTTTTAAAGCCATGATACAAAATTTTGCATAACATTTATGCAAAAATGTTATGCACATTGCATAATATTTAGAAAAAAGGTAAAAACACAATTACAGAATTATTCAATAACTTATTTAAACGAAACACAGCTTTGCTATGCTTGACTCAAAAGGAGTGGATACTTTTAGTGTATAATTTTACAAATAATTTTCTTGTATCTTTGTTGAAACATCTATCCACTTATCTAATAGATTCATTTATTATTACTAAAATGAAAAGAGAGTCCAAGCCCTTCTCAGACCCTGGCTGAGTTCATCTGATCTCTAATGTACACATACAGTAGACTATCTCAAATCCACACAGCTTGGGATCAGAGGTTGTGCTGATTTTAGAATTTTGTGGTTTTCTGGTCATTGCTTTGTTTACATTTTTTAAATAGCAATTTGAATGTAATTAATAATGCATTCGAAACTATAATGAATGCTTAAATTATAATGAAATAAGTAATAAACTAAAACAATAAAAATTTAGATTGTAAATATTAAAAACAAAGGTAACTTAATAATCAATAATGTATGATTAAATATCCATTATAAAGATGAAATGTATTTCCTCTAAATTATTCAATAAAACTTGCCTCATTAATGTACATTACTAATTCCCATCAAAATCATAAAATAAGGAAGTGTTCTTTCAAGTTTAGCCAGACTTAATAACTAAAGAAACTTTATTAATACATAAATATATTTGGTAAAAAGGTAGTGATTGAAAATGATATCAGCAACATCTTGAAATTTTCAACAAATAAATTTATTCTTCCTTCACGACAGGGTTCCCAGCAAAATATGAAGGACAAATTCTCTGATTTTCCATGACCAAATCTCAAAAAATTCCCGGATCAAATCTCAAAAATTTCTTTAACCAAACAGGAATACAATGAAATTTTCTACTTATTTTCACAATCTTTTGCCAAAACTATCTTTTTTTTTTTCTGCAATTATTCTTCAAATTACTAGTTCTTTTCCCCCTTGCGATTGTTTGATGAATTTTGTGATTTTTTCCCCCTGAGATTATTTGATGACGTTTGCATCATTTTTAATTTTTTCTCTAAGACTTTTCCATGACTTTGTAAAATCCCCGATTTTTCCTATATAATTTGAAATTTCCATGACTTTTCCTGACTACTTTGAAATTCCATGACTTTCCATGATGCTGGGAACCCTACATGAAAAAACATGAAATCAGTGATATTAACAAAAATTACAAATTAAAATATATATGGAATTGATTTAAACAAAAAAAGTCAAATTTTGTCCCTATATCCCCCCTGTTTAATAGTTTACATCTATAAATTATGTGCAGATTTTAGAGAGTTATGGATTTTAGGGTTGCGGATTTGAGAGAGAGTACTGTATATACATACATCAAAATTATAACAATAATGAGAAGATCAATATTTTAATTACTTTAGATGGATAGTTTTACTAAATGTCAGACAATTACAGCTATTAAATTATTGAGACAATAGAGGTTTCAAAGGGTTTTTTTTTTTTTTTAAGTTTTGAAGTATTATCATGCATAGTTTTGTCTCATTATTTTTAACAATTAAACAGCTAGGGACTAATTTATATTTGTTTGAAATAATTACATTATAAATATGAAAGAAATGATATTGTGAGTTGGATATTTTAAATACAGTAGACCCCCTCAAATCTACACAGTTTGGGACCAAAGGATGTGTAAATTTTAGAATTTTGTGGATTTCTGGTTATTGTTTTGTTTGCATTTTTTAAATAGTAATTCCAATGTAATAGATCAATCAAAATTATAATGAATACTTGCAATATAGTAAAATACTAAAGCAATTAAATAAAGTAATAAATTATAATGATAAAAAAATAATTATTAAAAATAAAGGTCTAGTTAAGTATGCATAATAAAGATGATATACATTTTTCATGAAATGCTCAATGAAAATTCAGGCGTGAATTTCAGGGCGGGATGGCGGGATTCACGCCCTACATTTTGAAATCCCGCCCAAAAAAATTTGCATTTTGAAACTACGATCAACTCCCATGACCATTTTGCGAATTTTATGATATTTTTGTGCAACTAATTAACAGATTTTGGTGAGTTTTTTACCGCGAAAGATTGTTAAAATGCATGATTTTTTCCACGACCGATCTACAAATTTCCTAAATTTTTTCCTGCGATCGATTGACACATTTCATACTATTTTCTGCAGCAAAAAAGAAGTGATTCTATTTTGAATTCAGGGGTGGTTCTCGTCCGAAATTTCCGATAATTTGAAATTTGGTTATCAGTTCCGCATAGTTGCCAACTTGTACAGTTTTGTGTGCAGAAAGAACAATCGCAGAGAAATGCAAATTTCATGAAACAGGGATGCCACTCAGAAAATAGCAAAAAAGAGGAAATTATGCGTAAAGTAAAATTTACGACATTTTTCACAACATTTATGTGTGAATTTTGTTTATATTAAATGTGTGAATTTGTTTATAATATTTCATGTGCGATATTGTTTATAATAAATTAAATAAAGAATTACAGCTTTTTTTGTTGTTGTTGTTGTTGTTGTAAACTTTTAATTTATTGAAGTAAAAATGATTTTTCTTTAGTTCACAGTATTTTACATTAATAAAGGTAACCCAACAACAGATTCAGTGAGGAATTATATGTATTGCATCATTTTAAACCAATTCAAGTAACGTAGCAATAGATTCAATGATTATTCCACAAGTAAATAGCAAAATTTTGCTTTTTTTTTTTTTTTTTTTTTTACGAAAATAACTGTTTTATTTCTTGATTGTTTGACGAAAATCGTCGTTTTATTTCGCGATCAATTGACGAAAGTCGCCGTTTCAGATCATGATCCTTTGACGAAAATCAGCGTTCCACATCGCGATCCTTTGACGAAAATCGCCGTTTCACATTGCGATCGTTTCACAAAAATCACCGTTTCGTTTCACGAAAATCGACGTTTTACATCGCGATCATTTGACAAAAATCGCCGTTATATTTAGCGATCGTTTGACTAATATCGCCGTTTTATTTAGCGATCGTTTGACTAAAATCGCCGTTCCACATCATGATCGTTCGACGAAAATCATCGTTCCACATCGCGATCCTTCGACGAAAATCGCCGTTTCACATTGCGATCGTTTCACAAAAATCGCCGTTTCGTTTCACGAAAATCGCCGTTTTACATCGCGATCATTTGACAAAAATTGCCGTTATATTTAGCGATCGTTTGACTAATATCGCCGTTTTATTTAGCGATCGTTTGACTAAAATCGCCGTTTCACATCATGATCGTTTGACGAAAATCACCGTTCCACATTGCGATCCTTTGACAAAAATCGCCGTTTCACAATTAGGATCGTTTCACAAAAATCACCGTTTCATTTCGCGATCGTTTGACGAAAATGGCCGTTTTACATCGCGATCGTTTGACGAAAATCGCCGTTTTATTTAGCGATCGTTTGACGAAAATCGCCGTTTCACATTGCGATCGTTTCACGAAAATCACCATTTCGTTTCGCGATCGTTTGATGAAAATTGCTGCTTTATATCGTGACCGTTTGATTAAAATAGCCGTTTTTTTCGATCTTTTAATGAAAATAGCTGTTATATTTCGCGATCTTTTAAGGAAAATCGCTGTTATATTTCTCGATTTTTTAACGAAAATCGCTGTTGTATTTCGCGATCGCTTGACGAAAAAAGCTGTTGTATTTCGCGATCGTTTGTCGGAAAAGGCTGTTGTATTTCGCGATCGTCCGACGAAAATCGTAATTTTATTTCGTGATTGCTTAATGAAAATCGCGAATTCTTAAAAATTAAAAAAAGCGGAAATCCGCCTTTTGGCGGAAAAGTGGCATCCCTGATGAAAGGATCACCAAAAAAGTTCAAATTTCGTCAATATTTCGTGGAAAATGACGATTTCGTCAATATTTTTGGTTTTTATCAAAAGTTCGCTGAAAAAGGCGAATCTCCTGTGCGGAAAAAAATGCCATTTTCGATAAAAGATCGCTTAAAAATATTTTGTCAAAAGATCATTGAAAAAAAAAAAAAAAAAAGAACACCGATTTCATCAAAAGATCAGGAAAAAACTGCCGATTTCGACAAAAAATCATGGAGATAAAACACCGTTTACGAGAAAAGATCGCATAAAAAAGCAAATTTACTCTAAAAACCATCACAAAAATGCCGATTTCATGAAAAAAAGAGCACGGGAAAACTCCGATTTCTTTAAAAGATCGCAGAAAAACTGCCGATTTCGACAAAAGATTGCAATAAATCACCGATTTTACTAAAATATCACAGAAAAATTGCTGATTTTGTCTAAAGATCGCGGATACCCCCCCCCCCCCTGTAAAAAATAGGCTGTATAAAATGTTGACCTCTTTTTTAAAAAACACATTTTACATAATTATTCTCGGTTGTTAAAAATTGTTTCAGTAGTATTTCGTTATCTGTCTGTATTCTTATAATTCTTTAAATGACACATAAAATAATAGTGCATTTTAAAGATTTTTTTCTCCCTCCCAAACAGCTAAACTCCCCTCCATTTATAAATGATGGAAGGGAGACTACCCTCTTCGGAAAAATCAAATTTCAAGCCCAGAACTTTCTTTATATATATTTCCTTATAAATATATAAAAGGCAAAACTAGGAAATTTTTTTACTGGCAGTGATTATAGCTAGGGATGGGACGAATAGTGATTTGGCCGAATAGCCGAATACCGAATATTCGGCCAAACTTTGGGCCGAATACTGAATATTCAGCGACCGAATACTAACTTTTTTTTTTCAACAAAGAAAATAACTTTTGATTATATATAATTTTAAATATAGGAGTTCATTAATCATTACTATTCTTAAATGTGCTTTTAAATGCATTTTTGAATTTGAAAAACTTATTTCAACAGAAAAAAATTATGAAATTACGTTATATTCTTTTATCCTAATATATATTACATTGATTTTCCGTAAGCCAGGATGGTAAAATATTCCCATTAAATTATGAAGAATGTACTTCACTTTTCCTATCAAATTATAGTTTTACCCTTTCTTGCATCCAAAATCAATAATATTTTTAAACACACACTCTGTCTCTCAGAATTCAAATGGAGATATTTTTTTAAATAAACCAATAATGAAGCAAATTTATCTTGTCCCTAGTAATAAAAAAATTTGTAAGAATGAGACTGTTCTGAAATCAGTTGCTGAGCTTTAAAGTACAAATTATGTTAGAGCAAAAGGTATGCTTAAAGTAGAATGCATATGTTAACAAAATCTTTGACATTTGAATTGACACATACATTATTAAACTTCAAAATTCTTCTTATTCAACAAGCATTAAAAGGATAAACAGAAATTGATAATAATATGAAAGAAGGAATATTAACAATATATATATTAAAACAATAATATTACATATTAAAGTCAGTAATTATGTAAATAATTATTTAAAAGTGAAAACAATAGAATAAAAAATTTATTTTGTTCAATATTTAGAATTTATATTTAAATATTTTTAAAACCATCTTCATAAACAAGTTGCGTCATCTAATGAGTATCTAGTTTCTAGTTTGACACCAGTTCTGTTTTCAGATGTACTGTTGTACTTGGAATAGTGATATTTGATATGAAATCTTGAAAATGAATCTTCGTTAATACACCTAGAGAAAGAATTTTTTCATTTTTTACTTTATAGAAAACAAGAATTTCATAAAAGCCTTTTTATATGTGCATGGAATTTGCCGACATTAATAAATATTAGTGTTTTAGAGTAAGGCAGTGTTTTTTTTTTAAAGGGGTTTTTATATTTTGAGTTGTAATTTATCATTCTCTAATGAAGACATTTTCCATACAACTGAATCTCCAATTTGGGCAGCATTTCCTAAAGTATCACTAACTTTTATAACAAATACCGAAAGGCTGTATATTTTTTAGTATCTGAATAACAGCATATTTTGTAAGTAAGAATGAAAATGACTTCATGAATTTGACAGAAAATAGTCAATTTGGATTAGAGGAAAAAAAATTGCAAGAAACAAATTCTTTAAATCCTAAATTTATTTCGCAAGATATAATTCACTATTCGGCAAAATATCTCTAAACATTCAGCCGAAGCATTCTGTGAACAAGCCTTCAATATTCGGCCAACCGAATTTTCGGCAAAAGAGCCAAATAGGCCGAATATTCGTCCCATCCCTAATTATAGCACAAAATTAGCACTAGCCACTCGCCAATTGTCGAGTAACTTTTAAAACATGGCAATTAACTTCATTGTTGTCACTTGCCAAATTTAATAGACGCCACTCGCCAAATGTGATGGTTAAATGATGTATCAATGCCAGTGAGACACGCTCAGGGATGCTGCAGACTTGCTATAGCGCATAAAATACGCAAAAAATTGGCGATGGGACGCAAAAAATAGAGCTTACGTGTCTGGCGGGATGCGCAATTTTCGTCAAAGAATTGCAAAAAAGGCAAATTTTATTAAAAAATCGTGAAATAACGAATAATTTTCGACAAATTCCGTCAAGAAATTCACGAAAAAAAGGCTAAATTTGTTAAAAAATCCCCCCAAAAAAGCTGATTTTTCTCAAAAAATTGCGAAAAACGACAAATTTTGGCCACATATTGCGATAAAACAGCAAATTTTGTCCAAAGTATTTGCGAAAAACGGCAATTTTTATCAAAAACTTGTGATAAAACATTAACTTTTGTCAAAAGATTGCAAAAAAGGCACATTTCGTTAAAAAAAATTGCAAAATAATGAATAATTTCCGTCAAAAGATTCGCGAAAAAATGGCTGATTTTGTTACAAAATCCCGATAAAAAGGCAATTTCCTCAAAATATCGTGAAAAAACAACAAATTTCGTCCAAAAATTGCGATAAAGCAGCAATTTTCATCAAAAAAATCGTGATAAAACAGTAACTTTTGTCAAAAGATCAAGAAATCTCGACACATTTCGTGAAAAGATTGGGAAAAACTAGCATATTTCGCCAAAGAATCGCAAAAAAGGCAAATTTCGTTAAAAAATCGCGAAATAACAAATAATTTCCAGCAAATTTCATCAAAAGATTCGCGAAAATGGCTAATTTTGTTATGAAATCTCAGAAAAACGGCAGATTTCCTGAAAAAATCACGAAAAAACGACAAACTTCATCGAAAAATCGATAAAAAAGGCAAATTTTGTCAAAAGATTTGCGAAAATCGACAATTTTCATCAAAAAATCATGATAAAACGGTAATTTTCGTCAAAAGATCGCAAAAAGCGACAAATTTTGCCAAAAAAAAATCACTTAAAAAAATAAAATTTGTCAAAAAATTGCTTTAAAACACAATTTTTGTCAAAAGGGCACAAAAAAAAAAAAAAAAAGTTAATGCCAGGATAGAATTTTTCTGTTCCAAAAGTTAAATTTCCTGATTCCAATTTTTTTTTTTTTTTTTGCTGCTCTAAAAACAGATTTTCCTGCTTCACAATCTGTTTTTGATTGTTCCAAATCTTTCTGAGTGAATGTAACTTCTGAAAACACCCCTTCATTAAACAAAAAGTACCCCTTTACTCAAGAAAAGTATTTTTTTTTTAAAGTCTTTTTCAATAAATCAGTTTTGCTCTTTTTTAAAAGAAATGCAAACAATAGTGATACTTGTTATCTTCTTCTTCTACAATCAAATAAGCATTATTTTATAATTCAATTTGTATCTTGCACATTTATTTTTTTTTTAAAGTAAAGAAAATTTCTCTTAATAGTTTTTAAAAACAATTAATATTGGCTTTAATTATTTGTACATTATTATTAAAACAATAATTATTGCATTTAATTTTTCTTTTGCAAATGAACAAGTTCAATTTTTGCACCTAAAAATATTACTTATTATTAGTGGGGACCTGCTTTTGTAAAAAAAGGACCCTGGATTTTTCAAGTCCAGCGGCATCACTGCACACTGCATAACCGTCTAATGGTGAAATAATCTAAAATTCGATTAAATGATTATGATCCTGATGCAGCAATAAAACTTTGGTGAGAAGACTCTGTTAGATCACGGAGACCTAATGTGAATGATAAACACTAGTGTCAAAAATAACTTTTAATTTCCTTGTTTCTTTTATACATTGTATTAAGTACGTCTAAATATCATCAAATACATGTTTGACTTTTATTTTGACTGCAGTAATTTGTTATATTTTTCTATTAGATGTAATGCCAGTTTTTATTTAATCGAATGGCAAGTAAAAGATATTAATAAATTACAATGTTGATAGTTAAAAAACCACAATTTTGTATGAAATGTTATGAATTTTTTACTGGCCAGTGAAAAAAAACTGTGTACTGGCCAGTGGCCACTAGGTAAAAATGTTAATTTTGACCTATAGCAGTGATTTCTTTCTTTAAATTAGCAGCCATTTTTTAATTTAAATATACTAAACAGTAAAATTTTGGTAGAATTTCCATGAGTAATTTAAAATTGATTAGCACAAATAATATAAACATATTACAACTAGAAAGAAATAGAAAAACATGATGAAATGAAAGAAAATTTTAATCTTTCTTTGTTCGAAAGTCGCTACAAGGTGTCTGTTGACAGCCATTTTTTAAATAGCCACTTTTCTCATTCACTGATCCTGTGCCAGTGCTAATTTTGCCATTTAGAAAGGTACTCTATTAATTCAGATCAAAATCATAAATAACAGAAGTTTTATTTCAGGTTTATCTTTAGCCAGTTTTAATAACCAAAAAAACCTTGATTAAAACATATATTTGGCATTAAGATTATGATTACCATGATATCAACAATAATCCCTGTGGCAGAATGCACATGACATTGCGACGGACATCGCAGACTTTTAAGAAAACCTGGAGACTGAAAACAATATTTAAAGAAAAAACAAAATGAACACAATCTTTTTCTGAAAAGCCAAACGAATTCACAAGTGAAAACGAAGCTCTGAAACTATCTTAAATATGCAATATGAATAAAGTATTACCAAGACACCTCAGACATTTTATTTTCCATTTTTGTCCCCCTTTCCTCCCCCTTTATAGGTAATATAATGCAGAAAAGGATCAGAGCAGATGGTGGAAGTGCACAAAAGATAGGCACAACAGATATGGATGCTTTTATTGTGCTCAATGATCTTCCTGCAGGATATAAATCTGTTTGAAAATTTTTTTAAAGTGCATTAATATATAGATATGGCACAAGTTTTTGCTAACATTTCAAAAATACATCGACATCAACTTCTTTTGTATCATGCATTAAATCAACAGTTGTGTTGAGAATTTTGGAAAATGATAAAACAATATTGCCTTCTTTCAAATAGAGCATTTTCTATTGTTCCTTTTGTATCTAATTTACTGCCTAGTGCCATAAATAAATCTCTTTGTTTATCTAAAGGATTTTTTTTTTTTTTTTTTTGTAAAGGATGGAAATATATTTTGCCCATATATACACATGTTACCATAATTAATTAGCACTACAACAGCACAAAGAGTAGATTTATATAATACATTGCATCTCACAGACTTTTTGTAATTAGTGTTGCAGACACTTGAAGATAGTTCTGCCACTGAGGCAATAATCTTGATTTTTTTCAGAAATTAATTTACATTTTCTGGATGAGAAACCAGAAGCACAGTCATATTATTGAGAATTACATTTTAAAATATACATTGAATCAGTGGCGTAGCTAGGATGGCTGATGCTTGGAGTGGATGTAAATGATGTCAGACACACCCGCCATGGTGTAACCCTCCCTTCCCACCCACCCGTTCAATCTCTCATATTTTTTCAATCACATTATTACAACAAATGACTATTCTATTAATTATTTACTTTTTATTATCCTGCATAAAAAAAACCACAGGAGCGACTAATCACTCATACCACAGTCTGTATAAGTGAATGTGAAGTCTATACGTAGAATAAAAGTCTATCTTTGCCTTTGCTATCTACTCATTGGATAGGTTGGTTTTTGTTAATAATAGACAGTTCTTTTGTCTTAGGCCATTCCCTGTTCATGTCATTATCTTAGCTGTATATCTCTTGAAATGCGTCTTTCACTGATTAATTCATGATTATTATTATGCCTATATCTGTCATCCTCTGTGAGTTTGATAAAAAGAAGATGCAATGACCTCAGACTTGTTTCAAGTGCTTGAAAATAGATTATTAGGTGTCAACAAGTCTTGTAGTATTATCCTAAATTTGCTTTTTAAGGTCATACAGCATGATGTAGATATTAATGCAAAAGCCTGAAGGCTTTAGAAATATTTTCATAATGTGAGACTTGTTTTTAAACTTTCATGTTTGACGAATGAATGCCTTAGACCGACAAACTGGCTTCGTTTCTAACGGAGAAATCACCGGATTATTGAATCCATTTGTATTGCTACACTTACACCCTGAACATATGCACTAGTAATACGACTGCAAAACAACCACCTTGTGTTCTCAATGGAAATTATCCAATCTTAGCAATTACCAACAATTTCACACAAATTAACTATATTTGTCGACTTCAAAATAACACAACCTTTCACAAGCCGCCAAGATTTCATAAATTTACTGCATTCATTTACACAACCTTTCACACATATCAATTAATTACCTCTATATAAAAAAAAGAAATGTTGAATTTTAAACCATTCTACAATATGAACGAATTTATTGAATACACCGCAACACGATTCTTATAAACCCATGATAATCTTGATAAGTATGAAAGCCAGTCAAAATAATACTTTATTTGTTAATGTTAATTAACGTAAAATTTACGTAAATTTAAATTCGAAAATAATCGATTGGAGATTAATAGAATCTTTGATGAAAACATGAAAAACCGCCATTTTTTGCGATAATAATTTTTCATTAAAAATATTAATAGCAATAAGCAACAAGCACACATGGAAGAACGAATATAAATATTCGTTGAATATTTATATTCGTATATATATGAACATGAATATTTATATTCGTTCTTCCATGCAAGCACACAAAGAATGATTACAATTTTACGAATCAAACAAAATCAAGAACGATTCGTGAAAATGAATTGGATCATTGGTGCAAAGACTTTTCATAACAGAAAAAGTAAAACAGTGAAAAAAAAATTAAGCTTTTACTAATCTGACATATGTTTTGTGATCTCTGAAAATTCATACTTTCTTTTTTTTTAATGATAAATTTAATTTTAACCAATATTGAAATATTTTTAATAATTCATTTGGCAATACTAAAGACAAGATCCAAATGTAAACAAATAGCGCGAAATTTGCTTCTTGAAACTTGAGTATCTGAATAAAGTTATTTCGTTCTTTTCAAAATACAAAAGCAGTTATGCCGAGAGATTTATCTACTTTTCCACTATCTCAAAGTGCTAAACTCAAACTTTCGAACTGCGGTTTTATTACTGCTGACGATTTAAAAGATTTCAAGCCAAGTGAACTTTCAAAAGGTTCTATAAATTACCAAGTTGCGCATATACGTATACTGCTTATTCTTTAGTAATCTTTTCCATTAAAAAAAAGGAAAATCATCCTATCAAATATAATAGAATTCATTATATAAATTTGTATGTTCATCATTTGTTACAAAACTTATTTTTCATTACGATGTAATTTCTTTTTTGGGTCATTCCACGTGAAATCAACCAATTTAAGGAAAACTTGTTGCATCATAGTCACAGATTTTTTTTTAATTTTTATCATAGACAGACATAGTACTGAAACCCTCAAATCTGAAATTTAAAAGTAATTTTCACAATATTGGCCGAGATATGGCCATTTGAAAACTGGCCATTTTTACAAAATGGCGGCCATCTTGGAATTGTATCACTGTCTAAATATGGCCATAACTTGACAACTAATGGCTCAAAGTTTATATATCTGGTACCAATTTGAAGCTATTTGTACAAAGAATGAATATTTCACATCAAAACGATAATAAATTTTCATTTTTTTACTTTTTATTATGTGCAAAGTGAAAATTTCACCCCAAAAAAGGGCAGATTGTAATGGCTCATAAAAAAATGAATCATCATGAATTTTTCTGAAACTTGGTAAAAACGTTGCTCCATCTGTGTGCTTTAAATAAAAAAAAATGGAAAGGTAAAATTTGTTGTTTTAACCTCTTCGCGACGGGCGAGTCATATATGCATTTCGTACGGACGTATCTCAGGGCCGGGCGGTTCACCCGTGCATTGTTGGAGAACTAGCCTGGTGAACGGGCGGTGCATATATGCATTTTAAGCTGGAACAATTTATAATAACCACTAGATGGCACTCTGTGTCCATTACATTGAAACTGAACATAGTTGTAGTGTTTTGACCTTCAGACTATTGACCTTTAGAGTTTTAGCGTCAGTTTTGTTACAGTTTGCGTTGCTTTCGGATATATTTTGCGCACTGCTCGTGTTAATTCAGAAAGCTTTGACTCCAGATTATTATGGCGAGAAAGCGTTATTTATCAGAGGAGGAATATACTCGAATGATAAATGAGCCAATCAGTGATATAGAAGATAGTGATGATTCATGTGCTAAAGAGTTAGAAAGTGATAGTTATAGCGACTCTGACACAGACATCTTGTCAGACACTGAGCTCGCTGAATGCCTGCCTTCCACTTCCCGTCAAAGTTTGACTCAAGATGCTTCATCTTGGACTCGAGAGCTTGAGGAATTGCATCCTCATACATTTATTGGAACACCGGGAATAAATTCTGCAGATCATGCAGAA
This sequence comes from Maratus speculifer, assembly GCA_964019185.1. Classification (NCBI taxonomy): domain Eukaryota; kingdom Metazoa; phylum Arthropoda; class Arachnida; order Araneae; family Salticidae; genus Maratus; species Maratus speculifer. The sequence goes on along the minus strand of OZ025297.1, from coordinate 94,043,656 downwards.
AGAGAAATTGATTTCTTCAATATTTTCTTCAATGATGATCTTTTAAATTTGATTGCTGAAGAAACAAACAGTTTTGCTCAAAGCGCTCAGAGAAGTTCTCCATCAACTTCTAAGTCAGCCAAATTTTCAAATCTGAGTATTGAGAACATAAAAGTGTTTCTGGCAATGATAATACTCATGGGTATCATCAAGAAGCCTAATTTGAAAATGTACTTCACAACAAACGAGATATTCGCTACTCCGTTTTTCAACAGAGTTATGCCTAGAGATGTGTTTCTCAACATTTTAAAATTTTTGCATTTCACCTCAAACAACAGTGCTAAAAAGTTGGAAAAACTCGGATTAATTGTTGAAAACCTGAAAGATAAGTTTAAAAGAACCTACACACCCGAGGAAAATATTTGCATAGATGAATCCCTTTTCGCTTGGAAAGGACGTCTTGGGTTTCGTCAGTATGTTCCATCGAAAAGATCACGTTACGGCAGGGTTGGCGAGTTTTTGCCGAAGGTGGAAAAAACCGCGGAAAAAACCTGGTAAAAACCGTCCCGGAAAAAATAGGTTTTTGCCAAAAAGGTGGCAAAAATAGACTGTCCATTTAATTTTTTCCCCAGAAAGAGAAAAAATATTTCACGAAAGAAAAAATAAACTGCATACTTAATTGAAGAATCAATATTATTCTAAATTTATTTTAACTTTTAAGTTAAATAAGAATAATTATGCACTTTATGAAAGAATACTAACTTTTATAACAAGATTATAAATGAAATAAATTCCAATTTTATATAAATGAAAAGAAACTTCTTTATTCATGTTTATACAATTATTAATAATTTACATAATAGAACTGTTGAGACTGAGTAAAGCACTTATGTTTATAGTTTATATATGTTAGAAATTCAAAGAAACAGTTATAGTAACCTAAATTTAATTTAATATAAAATTATATTTAAAGCAGAAAACTATTAAATTTCGAATTTTTCAGCAATATCTTCCTCACAACCTAAATTTTGCTGTTTTAGTATGGCATAGGAGTAAACAAGTTTTGAAAGAGCATCTGTTGATAGCTTATTTTGAATTTTAGTTTGCACAAATGAAAAATTTGAAAGCAATCTTTCAATAGCAGCACTACTTGTTGGCATATTTGAAGGTGTGCTACTAATGAACAGAAGTTTTTTGAAATTGCACAAGCTTATTCAATACTTCTCTACTAATTACATGCACTGACACTATTAATCACTTCTGCAAAATATGAGCTAGGAAAGGGTTTTTCTTTGAGCTTAAAATTAATAATATAAGATATAAAATCAGGATTGATTTTAGATAACCATGCTTTACAGCTTTCTTTTTGTTCATAATTTAGAAGTTCATCTCTGTACTTTCGATGTAACAAATTTGCTATAAGATGACATGGCAAAATTGCTTGTTCAAATATCTTTTTTAGTTTTGAAAAATGTGGTTTTAACTTTTCATTTTTCAAAAAATTTAGCCATACATGACAAGCATCTGCTATGGTGGGGGCAGGGGGAATATAATGCAAAAAGATATAGAGACAACAGGCTACTTACTGAAAGTAAATCTAAATAATTTAACATTTTGTTCTTTTCTTGGAGAGTAAAAGTGACAGAAAAAAAATCTAGTTTCCTAATAAGCCATAACAGTTTTTTCAATGCATAATTTTCAATTTAATTTACTTATTTTATCTTTAACAAACTAGTTTTATCAGATAAATAGCTATAAAATAGTACCAAAGACTTAAATATTTACATTCCTTAAGTCTCATGACATAAAACAAAAATAACAAAATTGTATAAAATCTTTTGATAATTAAAAAAATATATACATATTAATGACTGATAAAATATTTTACTTACAGGGGTCTGTCTAGACTTTTCTCACAGGGTGCTTTTGTTAAATTAAGAAGTTTTTCTTGTCTTTGTGAAAATTCTAGACATACTTTTGTGAATTTTAAATTATTAGTGTTTTCAGGTTCTAACCTTCACATATAAAGAAACCAAGTAATATATTTTTTGGTGAGTTCAATTGTTTATTAACAGGGCAGATTTTATTTTTAAATGATTAAATTTGTGAAAAGTTCAATTTGAAGGTGAAACGTCTATTTCAGGGACAAATAATTTTATGAAGGGTCCTGTTTGAGGTTAAAGAATTTTGTAAAGGATCCTATTTTAAAATAAATTATTTTATGAAGGGTCCTTTAAAGGACCTAAAATTTTCTTAAACATATCCCTGACTTAAGAAAAATAAATTAGGTATGTAATTTTTTATTTTGTTCTTAAATTCTTAAGTAAGAGTGAATCCTACCTATTTTTTAAAGATTTAAATTATTTAATATTAATTAATTAGCAAATTAAATTAAAATATTAAATAGTACACTGTTAAATTTAATTGTTTATACCATTATTATCCTTATTAGCATGCAGATTTTATTACACATTAAAGACAAATAGGTTTTTTCCATTTTTGCCGGTTTTTTCCATTTTTCCCCTGGTTTTTTCCAGTTTTTTCCACTGTCCTGGCAAAAATACCTTTTTGCCGGCAAAAATGCCAACCCTGCGTTACGGCATAAAAATATACAAATTATGCGAATCAATATCCGGTTACGTGTGGAATTTTCTAATTTATTGTGGTAAAGATACAGAGATGTTAAGCAGCGAGGGATCTTATGGAGAAAGAGTAGTAAAAACATTGATGGACGACTTATTTCAGAAAGGATATAATTTATATTTGGATCGGTTTTTTACTTCCCCATCGCTTGCAGAATATATGCATTCCGTAAAAACGAATATTTGCGGAACAGTGATGAAAACAAGAAAGAGAATGCCCAAACACTTTCCAGAAAGAAAATTAAAAAAAGGTGACATGGATGTGATGCAACTAGGCAACGTGAACGTCATTGCATTCAAAGAAAAAAAGAAAGATGTTTTTATGCTAACAAGCATACATGAGCCAGAAATGGCTAAATCTGGCCGGAAAGATAGAGTAACTGGAGAGGACATTTTAAAACCTCGCTGTGTTATCGATTATAACAAAAACATGGGTGGTGTAGACGTAGGAGACGGAGTTATAACACACCATTCATGTTTTAGAAAATCTGTAAAGTGGTACAAAAAGTTATTTTTTGGGCTTATGGACATTACAATATTGAATTCAAACATTCTCTATGACAAAAAACACGGCACTAAAACGCCCCTTCTCCAATTTAAAATGAAACTGATTGAACAAATTTTGGAGAACTACGAAAATTATAGAGACGAAAGGCAATTTACAGTTAGATCTGTACCAGCAGCTATCAGATTATCTGGTAGGCATTTCCCTACCCTTAATATGAACAAAAAGGGAGAAAAAAGCCGTAGAAAGTGCATAGTTTGTTCGCAAACCGTGCTGAAAGAAAGGAAAACGCAACAAACATTTTATTCTTGCAAATCATGCAATGTAGGACTTTGCGTTTTTCCGTGTTTCGAGATTTTCCACACCCAGTCTTCATTTTAAATTTTTTTTATTTTTTCTTGTAAATAGCATTTCTTGTATATGTCTTATTAATTTGAAAATATATTAATTTTTTTTGTCAATTAAAACTTTGGAATAATTGGAATAGCACTATCAAAAATTATTTCTTGAAGGTTAGTATTTTTTTTATATATATGTTAATGTAAATTAAAGGAAAAACATTTTTAAAGTCTAGTTTTAATGTATATGACAGATTATGTAATAATCTAAAATGGTACCGAAAATTACGGCGGTTGGACTTAAACTTCATTATTTCTGATTTTTTTTCTAAATTTAGGCTTAGTGATACAAAACCCCCGTCCAGTAGCATAACTCCTTTCGCTTCCGCTTCGTCCCGAGCGAGCGTCTTACGGAAAGGCGCCCCGTCCCGAAGAGGTTAAAATAAATGGTTTTTTACAGATAAGGTGTGTCATTAACCAAATAATGATATTTTTAGAATCTGTGAGCATTCCTGATTCAAAAAATAATGGTTAAAATAAAATTTTCTAACATCTAAATTAATGTAAAAGTATAATCAAAACCTCATTTGTACTAATTTTGTAGAAATCTGCCTCCAGCCCCCCTCCCCCCCACCCAAAAAAAAAAAAAAAAAAAAAAAAAAAAAAATTAGACAATTCAAAAAATTTTACACTGAAAAAGATAAGATAATAATTAAGGAATATAATGTATAATTATAAAATACCTATAAATGCAATGCATACATATGGTGATTTACTTCACATATAGGGGCAAGTGGGGTAGAATGGGACAGTAGGTTTTTCTCTTTATGTATCATTCTAAATATTTCATCAATCACATATTAGATGAAGTAATGGTACCCCAATCTTCAGTTGAAAAAAGTAGCTAATTTACACAAGCTTGCAATTATATAAAGAAAAAGATTATTTCAAGAATCAAAACATGAATTCAAAATTTTAAATTTTGAATTCAAAACATGATGTAAAAATTTCATTATGTTTCTATAAGCTGATGTAATATTGCATCATGTTCTATATAAGCTGATGCAATTTAAAGAAAAGATTGCTACTGTACCTTCATCTGCTTCTTAATTGGCTATAATCAAAGTATGATGCTATCTTGCATCATGTTCTATATGAGCTGATGCAATTTAAAGAAAAGATTGCTGCTTTACTTCATCTGCTTCTTAATTGGCTATAATTAAAGTATGATGTAATCTTGCATCATAATGTCCAAGAAACTTGAGTAATTCCTTTTAAATACCATATACCACTTCTAAAGTTTTCAATGAAGTGTATTTAGACATACAATAATTATTTTGTACTTATTATACAGTGGAGATGGAGTGTTTTGTATGTAAAAAACTCAATGTTTCTCTGAGTACTGATGTTATTTCTGTTCTTCAATTATCCCCACGGGATTTACATTTATTAAAAAAAAGGTTACATTATATAATCCCAGATGAAAAAGTTTTTTGCATGCGAATATATGCAAGGTTCACAAGGATAAATTTCTAAAATTTTATAGTTTAATCAGAGACAGTGTTGTGATCCATTTAATAAACATCCAAATAGTAGCAGAGCAAAATCACTGAAAACAATTTCTTTAGATATGTCTATGACAAATCCAGACATCCTCATTCCAGGAAAAAAATTATGTACTTCCTGCTATTCATCAATAAATAAGATGATTTCTATTGTTGACATGAAAAGCATCTCTGATCCAGAATTTAGTGAACCCACAGTAGTAATGGAACAATTAAACAAAAGCTGTGAAATGTTAGAGTTATCGCCAATAAAAATGAATAGGCGTAGCTCAAAGAGGAAACTTGGTTATTTGCAGACAAAAGTTACAAAAATTTTGAATGAAATGAAATAAAAAGTACTGTAAAAATAAATATTTAGTGTAAATAACTGCAAATTGATATTTCTTTATTGAATTATATAATATAAACACAATACTTTAATTTAGATGCTAGAAAATTTCATTTTAACCAATATTTCTTAAATTAAGAATACTTACAGATTTTAAAATAATCATTATTTGGGTCAATGACATCTTATATGTAGAAAACCATTTTTAAAACAACAAATTTTAGCTCTCTAATTTTACAGTATAATGTTCCATATATAGAGAAACTGTTACATCTATGCATAATCAAATCATTATACAGAAAGCGTAAAAAGTATATGAACTAAATTTACTTTTCATTTTTGAAATAATCTTTTTCTTTATATAATTGCAAGCTTATGTAAATCAGCTACTTTTTTCAACTGAAGATTGGGGTACCATTACTTCACCTAATGTGTGATTGATGAAATATTTAGAATGATACTTAAAGAGAAAAACCTACTGTCCCATTCCACCCCACTCGCCCCTATATGTGAAGTAAATTATCATATATATATATGCACTGCATTTATTGATATTTTATAATTATACATTATATTCCTTAATTATTTTCTTATCTTTTTCAGTGTAAAATTTTTTGAATTGTCTAATTTTTTTTTTGGGGGGGGGGGGGAGGGGGGCTGGGGGCAGATTTCTACAAAATTAGTACAAATGAGGTTTTGATTATACTTTTACATTAATTTAGATGTTAGAAAATTTTATTTTAACCATTATTTTTTGAATCAGGAATGCTTACAGATTCTAAAAATATCATTATTTGGTTAATGACACCTTATGTGTAAAAAACCATTTATTTTAAAACAACAAATTTTACCTTTCCATTTTTTTTTTATTTAAAGCACACAGATGGAGCAACGTTTTTACCAAGTTTCAGAAAAATTCATGATGATTCATTTTTTTTATGAGCCATTACAATCTGCCCTTTTTTGCAGTGAAATTTTCACTTTGCACATAGTAAAAAGTAAAAAAATGAAAATTTATTATTGTTTTGATGTGAAATATTCATTCTTTGTACAAATAGCTTCAAATTGGTACCAGATATATAAAATTTGAGCCATTAGTTGTCAAGTTATGGCCATATTTAGACAGTGATACAATTCCAAGATGGCCGCCATTTCGTAAAAATGGCCAGTTTTCAAATGGCCATATCTCGGCCAATATTGTGAAAATTACTTTTAAATTTCAGATTTGAGGGTTTCACTACTATGTCTATCTATGATAAAATTAAAAAAAAAAATCTGTGACTATGATGCAACACCCATTGGTTGAATTCATGTGGAATGACCCTTTTTAAAGTAGGATCATCCGGGGTAATTCCTAATAATAAAAAAAAAAATCATGCGATAATTATAAAAACTATTAAAAATATTGTTTTCATTTTTTTTGTGGAATAAGTACCCTCTGATTTTCTATAACAAAATTAAAATACTTAAATACATAAAGGGAGAGTGGGACCGTATGGAACACTTAACAAAAGTAAGAAAAACAGCTTTGTTTGACACAGAAATTTAAATTTATAGAGTGCAAGATGAAACATTTTTTAATCTTCCTAGACAATATAGAAATATAACTTGCAAAAACTACTTTATAATGAAAGACATTGTAAATTTTGAAATATGTGGGATAGTGATAGCAATAAAACAAAGCTATAAAGCACAAATAGTTTAGTGTCGGCTAGCTATAATCAAACTAAGATTGTAGGTTGATAGTGTATGCACCACAAAATAAAATTGCAGTATCTACATGGCAGGAATGTAAATTCAAGATTATCAGTTATAGATGACATTAAAAAATCATCAGTTCAATTTATTTACATTTTGAAGTACATGAATATATTATCAGTGGTATAATTTTATGATCCTGTATTTGCATTTTTCTGCATCCTTTTGACGAAATTTTTTTTTTTTTTTTTTTTTTTTCAATCTTTTTCACCCAGTGCCACCTATAGGACAATTTACGCCAAAAACTAAACAACATTATTATATATCATGAACTGGCTGAATCTGTAGTTTGATGAAAAATTGTTTTTTAATTTTCGAGATAGAGCTATTGCGATAATCATGAATAATGCAGCATAGCAGCATCATCTGTTAAGCAATTTACACCATAAAGTAATAAACACGAAATTATATCAAGGATTAACTTAATCTGAAGTTTTATGAAAATCCATGGATTAGGTTTCAAGATAGAACTATTGTGGAAATAATGAATAATGTAACATAGCAGTACCATCGGTTGGGTGATATACACTAATAACTAAACATCTCGAGTTTATATCAAGGTGTAACTGAATCTAAAGCTTTGTGAAATTATGTGCATCATTTCTTGAGATAGAGTGCTTATAAAATTTTTGTCACATTCAAAACCATAGAATGACAGATATTTTCCAAAAACCAGCAAATCGTGTTCGGGACCTTTTAAAACGTTTAAATACACCAAAAACTGGAAGTCAAAATTTTCATGAATTCAATACTTCTTGTAAAGATAAAAGAAAGTAATAAATGCATGCTTCAAATTTTATGTTAAATTTTTATTTTTACCTTTTCCCTTAATTGGCATATTATTGAAATAAATTTGCATGTGAATTAATTTTTAAAAAGAGAAGTTGTATTTAATTACATCTAGATTTTTTTTCATGTAATCCTGTTTTTGTGAAATTGTGAACGTGTTATACTTACATAAAATAAAATCAGAATTTATGATTTAGAAATTATTACTATATTTAAGTTCTTATTTAGCCATTTTTAATAAGGTTATTCATACATATATACAACTTGATAAGATTCAGCTGCTATATGACATGAGATTTTTTTTCTTCAATCACTGCATTTGTAAAAGATTCAATTTGGAGATTAAACTTTTTTCCGAAATGTCTATTTTCAAGAGAAATTTTGCTATTTTTAATGTGTTTAAAACTAGAAAAAAAAAGTGAAGGATCCTTTCAAGTCATCTCAAACAGATTTCTGCTCAGAGATCAGATTACCCACATTAAAATTTTCATGTGGGACACTCAACATAAAAATAAATTAAAAGTATGAGAATGTAGCTATTACAAAATTTTCAGTACATTATTTTACAAATGAAATGTCAATTTTTCCAGTTCGGAAAAATTAAAAAAATAAGCTTTTGGGAAAAAAACTGAAAAAACCCCTTTTTTTTCCCAATTTTTCCGTTTTTTTAAAGCATTCCCATTTCTAGCCAAGATATTAATCCGGCTTTTTTTAACCTTAAGTCTAGCTAAATCTGAAATAAAACTTTTTTCATTTACGATTTCAGTGTGAATTATTAGGATTAGGTTATGTGTGTATTTATGACCAATCAAGATAAATGTATATAATTTTTATTATGCATAACTGATTATGTACATTAATTATTTATTTAAACTTTCAATGATTTAATCATTTTAAAAATTATTATTTTTGTTGATTACTTTACTATAAATTGTAAAGTATTCATTAATATTAATTTGATTGCATTATTACATTAAAATTACTGTTTTAAAATGTAAATATTGCAATGACCAAAAATCTACAAATATCCGAAAATCACACCAAATTGTTTGTTCCAAACTGTACAGATTTAAGAGAGTTTACTGTATTCAGGAAAAAGACATTGTTTTGAGTCTAATAATCCACTTTTATTGTGATTTTATTGCAAACAATCTGAAAATAAAGGTGGTGTATTGTTATTTTTAAAAAATTATAAATAACATTTTTATAGTTTTTTTTTTTTTTTTTCGTAAAAACGATATTATTAAGACTAATTTTTCTATTATCTTTTATTAATTAAAGTTTAATGCAAAAATAAATTTGTCTGCTTTTTAATAATAACAAATATCATATTACAGAAACTGGTTTGACTGCTGAAGAAGCTCTTGATGTTCTTAATATAATTTTTCCTGATTCTGATAAACAAAAGTCTGCTGAAAGATTGAGTTGTAGTGCTTATGATGTGTTATCAGAAGAAAAAAGTTGCATTCCAATATCAACTTCATGTACTGCTTTGGATGATATCTTAGGTGGCGGCATTACATTGTCAAAAGTCACAGAATTGTGTGGTTGTCCTGGAGCTGGAAAAACACAGCTGTGGTACTTTTAAAAACATTTAATCATTTTTTTTTTATTTATTTATTTATTTTTTTTTTGTATAATTTTTTTTAAAATTGTTTAATGCTCTCATTTATATACAACGTACCTACGCTACTGGAAAAAGGGAAATGTCAAAGAAAATGACAAGTGCTCAAAAAGTCAGAGAAAATGGCAATTTTTTTCTAAAAAATGTTTAAGAAAATATAAAAGAAGAAAAAAAGATCTAAAAGATTCTTTTTTTCTTCTAGAAAAGTCAGGGAATTTCTTTTGTGTATGTGTGCTATCATGTGATAGAATTCTCTTGAGTTCCAAAATCCGTCTACAAAAAAATACAGATTTTTCACTTGCAAATAGAATTTTTGATAAATTCACATTTTTAACATAAATATCTTTTAGCTATACAAATTTGTCGAATATTTAAATAATAAAATTATGAAATAAACAAAAAAGAAATGGAAAAGAGAAAAGTTGTAGCTGAATTTAAAATGTTAAAAGACAAAAAATTTAAACTTACACAATAAACTGCTTTTGAAATTATACAAACAAAATGATATGATGAGCAGAAATGTCTAAAAAATTTGAATGTTTAATATGTATAAATTTAGTTATTTGACTAAAAAGTTACTTTGAATCCATCTACATAGCTGCCAACTTGTACGGTTTGGCCGTATAATGTACGGATTTTGTTCTAAGTGTACGGTTGTACAGATGAACGGTACGATTGTACGGTTTTGTGCACGGAAAAAACAATCGCGGAGAAATTCGAATTTCGTGAAAGGATCGCCGAAAATGTGCACATTTTGTCAATATTTCGTGGAAAAACGACGATTTCGTCAATGTTTTTGTCAACGAACTTTGTCAAAAGATCGCTGAAAAACGCGAATTTCGTGTACGGATCGTGGAAAAAATGGCGATTTCCCCAAAATATCGCAGATTTCATCTGAAAACCGCGGGAAAACGTCGATTTCGTCTAAAGATTGCGGATATAACGTCGATTTCATCAAAAATCGCTGGAAAAAATGCTGTTTTTGAGAAAAGATCGCGTAAAAATGCACATTATGTCAAAAGATCGTTGGAAAAAAAATGCCGATTTCATCAAAAAATCGTGGAAAAACATCCGATTTCGACAAAAGATCGCGATAAAACACAGATTTTGCTAAAATAGCGCAGATTTCATATAAAAATTGTGGGGAAATTCCGATTTCGTCCAAAGATTGCGGATAAAATGATGCATAGTGATATAGAATGCATCGTGAAAATTGTAAGGATTTCAAAATTGACATGTTGGCAGGTATGCATCTAAATTGTATTTTAGTAGATTTTTTTATTTGTTTTTAATTTGTTATCATATTTGTTATATTTTCAATAGGGTAACACTCTTAGTAATTGGCACATTAAGAATTTGTCGTTAAACTTACTTAAATTTTCATTACAAAGAAATAAGCTATTTACTTGGAAATATTTTTAAATCAAAGAATGTATATCTGTGCATCTATTTTGCCCACTAAAAGAAAAAAAAAATTGAAAAAGTATTTTTATAAAAATATATTTACAAAAAATTGCTGAAATCACCAGTAATTGGCACCTAGAGCACCAATGTATGACACCTTGTGATCCAGTAATTGGCATATGTTTATATTAAAAAAAAAAACTTTACATTTTGCATTGGGTTTAATCGCTTTAAATGAATTTATTGTAGATGAAGATGCCATATTTCAGGTTTTTGAGAGTAAGAAATCAGCATATTAGTCTGAAATGCGAACACTTTAAAACAATACAATATACTTACATTAATACCCAGTAATTGTCATGCTGTCCCCATTAATTGTCATATGAAGCTTTAATGGATTTTAAATACTGATAAAATTTATATTTTCAAATAAAAACAAATGATAAACAAAATTAGTCTATAATTTTAAAAGTACTTCCAAAATAAATAGTTTAATTTCAAATTCCTTGCGAATTCCTTGTAATTGGAATAGGTGCCAATTACTTGGAACTAGCAAAATTGAAGCACCATTAATTGGCATCTACCATTAATTCAGAAATCCAAATATTTGTGCCGAAAATACTTTTGCACAATTAAAGTAACCCTTCTTAACTAAACAAAACTGTTGTCAATTAAAATTTAAAATATATTATAAATCAGATAATAATGAATTGAAAAGCATGCCTTCCTTAAGCGAAAGAAGAAGAATTTGCTACAAAAATGGCTAATTTGATACATGCCATAATTGTTTCTCTTTCCTAGGCTCTATTGTCATCTTGTAAAATAAATCAAAGTTATAATCTTTAACGTAAATGAGCATATAACTGATATATGGTCTTGAATTTTTAAAAGACTGGATATAAATCTTATTTTAGGACATGTTTGTAAAATGTGCCAATCACTGGTGCATGCCAATTACTGGGCGTGTTACCCTATCAAATTATACTGATTTTTAGTTTCAAATGTATAGGTTATTTTCATTTTCAGAGGTACATTTACATTTTATTGTTATTAATCTATCAATATATTCTCTTTTGCTGTATATTCGAATTTCTAAAAATGTTGTGAATTGTTGGTCAGGGAATTGTGGGAAATATGGCCTAGAAAAGTGAGGGAAATTTGTTATTCAAATACAGTATGAATCCTGATATACTTTTTAGAAATTATTTTTTTTAATTGACATAAGGGAGGATGGCTCACCTTGGGACACTTTTTTCTTTATTTTATTACTTTTTCTTACATTGATTAATTGTCAAAATTTTACCTGGTAGTAATTTTTTCAACCTTTTCCTACATTATTAAGTAGTTTTTTTTTTTTTTAAATCTTTATTTATTATAGATATTTATTTTTTTAAATATTTATTATACTGTGCTTTGCCCAAAGATGTATAACCTGGTGGAGCACAAGAATAGATTTGAAAAACTCAAAATAATTGAATTACAATGTACATGGAATTGTTTGTTTAGAAAAAATATTATTTAAATTGATAAAGATTGTAAATATTCTAATTTTTCTTTTTTTTTTTTATGTAATGAATTTTTGGTTGATATTTGGTATTCAGTCTTGGTATTCCTTTCCAGTTTTTTTTCTTCTTCTTCTTTTTAAGCTTACAATTTGATGGAATATTCTTTTTATTTGCTGAAACATTCATAAGCAGAATATGCACACAATTTTTACTCCATAGTGATATACAGTAGACTCCCTCAAATCTGCACTCCTAAAATCCGCACATATTTTACGGATGTAAACAATGAAACATTCAAATCAGATGTAGGTGTAAAAATTGATGTTTTCAGTTTTATATCAATTCCATACATTTTTTAATTTATAATTTTTGTTAAGGTTATTGAATTCGTGTTTTTTCATGAAGAAAGAACAATTTATTTCTGAAAAAATAAAGATATTGCTAATATCATTGGTAATCACAATCTTACCAAATATATTTATGTATTAATCAAGCTTTTTTAGTTATTAAGTCTGGCTAAACCTGAAATAAAGTTTCATTATTTTATGATCCTGATGTGAATTAGTACCTTTATGAGGCAAGTTTCATTGAATAATTTAGGAAAAACACATTTCCTTTTTTATAATGAATATTTAATTGTACATATTGATTATTAACTTTACCTTTCCTTTTAGTATTTTAATCATTTTAAAAAAATCTAAATTTTTATTATTTTAGTTTATTACTGTTTTTAATATTTTAGTATATTGTATGCATTTATTATACTTTTGATTTCATTATTAATTACATTCAAATTTTTTGTTAAAAATGTAATCAAAGCAATGACCAGATATCCGCAAAACCTCTGGTCCTAAGCTGTGCAGATTTGAGAGAGTCTACTGTATTGCAAAGTTTGTAAAATGTTTTCTACCAACTTTCCTTCGTCATCATTGATGAATATTTTTCAACTTTGTATCTTTAATATAGATTTGAAATTAAAATTTGGCTGCTCATTTTTTAAAAAGTACTAATACGACGATTCAGAATGGTCTTACTAACATTGTCAGGGATGTAAGACCTGCGCCAATTGCGCCAGACTGCGCCGAAACCGCTTTACTGCGCCAAACTGCTACAAAACAGCTATTTTTTTCAATTTTGCGCCAAACCTGCGCCAAAAGGCACTTAGTGCCAAAACGAAATTTGGCGCGATTTCGTCGATCCAGGAAACAACAACAAAAAACTTTTTTTAGGCTGTTAATTTCGTCAAAAAACAACGCAGCATTGCAAAAAATCTCGAAAAACGTGCAAACTTCGCCGAAAAATTGCGAAAAACATGCGCATTCGGTCATGAAAAGCACGCGATGTTTTGTGAAGTTTTATCGTGGCTCCGCAAACTAGAGGTCTGCACGGGCCGAAATTTCCAGGCCCGGGCCCGGCCTGAAAGTTAAAATTTCAGCCCGGGCCCGGCCCGGCCCGAACGAAAGAAATATTGGCCCGACCCGGTCCGGCCCGAAAGTTAAAATCTCGGCCCGAAAGTTAAAATTTCGGCCCGAGCTCGGCCCGGTCCGGAAAAAAGTTTAAAATTCGGCCCGAACCCGGCCCGGCTCGAGTGAATTTCTACAGAACATTGATCTTTAATCTTATGGAAGAGTTCTGACCAAAAAAAATTATATTAGTCTTTTTTTTCCCCATGTTTATAATCTCCATTTATGCAGAAATGCCGTAGGCTGCGATATTTATGCTTTTAAATGAATCTTTGTTTGTTGTATGTAAATGTTTTAGTTATCACTAGTATTATTAATCCATATTCCCTGTAATGGAGACAAAAAATCGAAAAAGCGGTATATGGTAAAATTTCCAAAGACGAAATCGTTTTGGAACGAAAAAAAAAAAAAAAAAAATTGTAATTTAAGAAATTACCCCAACCATTTGAAAAATGTTTCACTCGATACATTCATCTATCATTTTAAGCTAAATACCAGTTGTTTTATTGTGTATTATCCGTGCCACTGCTATAAATGACTTTATACATGCTGCAATTTGAAGGTACGGTTCGTTTAAGTTATATCACTCTATTGTCGCCAAGCATAAAAGTTGGCGACGAAAGAAACATTTCAAACTATTTAACATTGTTGGTGCAAAAGTAATCATTATTAAAATACAGCTTTGGCATATACTGTTATACTTGTAAGACTTTGGCATATATTGTTTGATTTTACAGAGCAGAATTTTGGTGATGGAGGTTTTAAACCAAAATCGATCGCAGCACATGCATCTGTGAATGGGTCCATCAGACATCGAATCAAAAAAGTTTTTTCCCAGTTTTTCCCAAGCCGATTGCTTTTTAGTTTTCTTTTTAGGTGGTGGAAAATCAAGAGTAATAGCTATAACATTTTCCGGCTTGTTAGAATCACTATTGGCACTCAAATTTTCCTGGTTAGAACCGACCGATAGTAAAACGCCATGGCTAGTGGATTGGTCGCCCTGGCGACATGATGTTTTACAATTAATCGGTTCGGCATTAAATTGCTTCCTTTTTCGTGATCGCCTTTCAACACGTAATTGGTTTTCAGCGGCTCAATAATCTTTTGATTTTATCATTTTCTGCATTGAAAGACGTTTTTGCGCCAAACCAAATACAGTATTACTCAGTTATCCCGTCGACCAATTTCGCCAAATGATACGAATCGCCAAACTAATAAGCAACTTATACATGTTGACTGTGTTTAATATCATTGAATGCGATATTCACGTTCATTCATTTCTTTGGCTTCGGCTTTTTCCGTATCTGTTAATTTCCGTCTACCCATTTTTAAATTTGTTAGTTTTCTCCTTTATTACAATGATTTTAACCATTTTAATTTACTATTCAAATAAAAATTCTTCTAAAAGTAAAGAATTTAATTTAAATTCAAATAAAAACTCTTCTAAAAGTAAAGAAATTAATTTAAATTCAAAAGTGACCACATCATTCAAAAGTGGTAACATCATTCAAAAGTGGTAACATCATCGGGTCCATTCTCCCGAAAACAACAACCATTTTTCAAATGGTTAAAAATGCATTCCCTTCTTAACAGATGTAAATGTTTAATATTTTTTTTTCTCCCGTATTGTTGTATTCATTTTGCATGGATGAACATTTTAAAAGAAACTTTCAGTTTTCAGTTTAAAAAAAAATCCGTCATAATCATGGTTTTGTGTGTGTGTGTGTGTGTTTAATTCTATTTTAAAACGCCTAGTAATCTACGATTCTTTAAAAGGAATAAATTCTAATGTTTAGTTGTAGAATAATGACGGCTTAAAAGTATATGCTTTTTTGCAGAAATTTTTGGACAAAGCTAAATATTACTGATTTATAAAAAGTCGAGAAAAGGATTTTCATATAGGAAGATTCAATAGGAACTGATTATTTTGGTCCATGAAAACTAGGAAGAATGGTATCAGTCTCGGCTTCGTACGGAAAAAAAAAGTTAGGCTCGGCCCGATACTCCAGCAAAAAAATTAAGGCCCGAGCCCAGCCTGGCCCGAAAAGATTAGTGACTAGGCCCGGCCCGAAAGGATTAGTGACTAGGCCCGGCCCGGCCCGGCCCGAGTCTTCAGAAGTAAGGCCCGAGCCCGGCCCGGCCCGAATGCCATTATTGGAAATCGGCCCGAGCCCGGCCCGTGCAGACCTCTACCGCAAACGACCGGAAGTTGTTTTTCTCTCGAGTCATCGTACGTTCATTTTCATTGCAGCCGATCGCAGAGTTCGGAGCGGAATGTCATGTGACTTATAGCGCGCGCGTTGGGGGAGACGAATGAGAGCTGCTTCAATATGTTTATTCTCAATTAATGAGAGTTCGCTTCTTATGTCAGGGGTAATTCTCGTCCGAAATTTCCGAAAATTTAACGCATCTTTTTCCGAAAATTTGAAATTGGGCTATCAGTTCCACATAGCTACCAACTTGTACGGTTTTGCGCCAAGGGCGGATCTGGAGAATCCTCAAGGGGGGGGGGGGGGTGATTTTTGAAATTTGGAAAATCAAGTCTAATGCACGGGTCGAAGCTCATTTTTTTTAATGCGGGTCGTGTTTCGTCAACTTTTTTGCTGTGGGTCGGGTTTGGGTCCGGTTAGCTTCCATTTTTTGCCCCTGGTAGGGTTAATTTCTACTTGGGTCGTGTTTGAGTCCGGTTAGCTCCCATTTTTTGCTCCTAGTCGGGTTAATTTCTACTTGGGTCCAATTGACTTTTACTCTTTGCTTGATTCGAGTAAATTTCTGATTTTTTGCTTTTGCGTCGGGTTTGGGTCCGGTCGACTGCTACATTTTGTTGTTGGTCGGGTTGACTTTTACTTTTTAGCTGTGCTTAACGCATTTGGGGCAGTTTGACTAAGAATTCTGATTTGGGGCAGTTTAGGATTTGGTTTTTACTTTTGGGAGAAGGGTTCGGGTTGACCCGATTTTGATTGGGGCGAGTCCTTTCATAAAATATTCGTTCTTTTTCGCAATCTTTGTACAAAATGTGCGTCTGTTTCACGATCCTTTGAAGAAATTCGTGTTTTCTCCGCGATCATTTCACAAAATTTGATGTCCGGTTGGCATCTGTTTTATGCTGCTGGTCGGGTTAATTTTTACTTTTTGTTGTGGGTCGCGTTTGTATCCGGTTAACTTCTACTGTTTGCTGCAGGTCAACTTAATTTCGGATTTTTTCCTTCGGGTCGGGTCTGGATCCGGTTAACAACTATATTTTGCTATTGGTCGGGTTGACTTTTACTTTTTTAGCTGCGCTTAGCACATCGGGGCAGATTGTTAGACATTTCGGATTTGAATCAGTTACAGATTAGGTTTTTACTCTTGTGAGAATAGTTGACCCAGTTTTGATTGCGATCCTTTTACGAAATTTGCTTTTATCCGTGAATGTGATCCTTTGAAGAAATATTCACGTTCTCCGTGATTTTTTCACAAAATTTGTGGTTTTTTGTGATTTTTTGATGAAATTCGTGTTTCTTTTGCAACCCTCTGACGAAGTTTGCGTTTCTTTAATGAAGTTTGCCCTTATTTGAGGATGTTTGATGAAATTCTCTTTTCTTTGTTTAATAATTTTTACGATTAACAAGTCAGAAAGTTTTCAACCCAACTTAAGCTCGTGAGAAAGAATTTAGAGGAGTGCACGGGTCGCGGTCGAGCCAGTAATGTTTTATCATACTATCTAGATCAGAGACGTACCGAACGTTTAGTTGCACGGGTCGTGGCCGGGCAAATATTGATTATCATGCTATCTAGATCAGAGACGTACCGAATATTTAGCTTTTATTCCGGACCAAGCCACGACCTAAAAATTTTGTTCAATGCAAACTTCTGGGAAAAATGAAATCCAGACCAGGCTCGGTCTGGAAGGAAAAGAATCCTGTCCCCACCCGAATCTGCGAAAAGAACAAGAACAGGACACGACCCCCGATTCAAAATGAGAGAAAACCTTACCCAATCCGAGTTTCGTGGACTTAAACTGGCGCGACCCGTGCCCGGCCGTGACGGGCTCGAGCTTCGCCCCAAGTTATTTCTCGTGAGGATGCATGATGTCACTTTGGAAATCCTTTATAAGCCCAAGGGGGCAGGGATAATTATCCCAAAAGAGGGAGGACCTCGCTCCCTCCACCCGCCCCTTAGAACCGCCACAGCATACGAGCTGTGTCGATCCCAGATCGAGCGTTTAGCCTTTATATCGGACGAAACCTGGGCTTGAAAATTTTGGCCCGTGTATACCTCTAGGAGAAAGGAAGTCCACGTCAGGCCCGACCTGGAAAAAACGGTGTGCCTTGGTCCAGCTCTGCAGAAAAAAAATAAGACCCGACCCGACCCGGGTCGCGCCGGTCTCGAGTTTAGGACCAACAACTTTTCCGTCCGGGCATCTAATGTCGTTCTGCGGATCCTTTATTGGGCTCAAGGGGGGGGGGGGCGATCGCCCTATCGCCCCCCCCCCCTTAGATCCGCCATTGTTTTGCGCGCGGAAAAAGAATCGCGGAGAAATGCAAATTTCGTGAAAGGATCGCTGAAAAAGCACACATTTCGTCAATATTTTGCGGGAAAACGACGATTTCGTCAATGTTTTTGTCAACGAACTTTGTCAAAAGATCGCTGAAAAACGCAAATTTCCTCTGCGGATCGCAAAAAACGGCAATTTCACCAAATATCGCAGAAAAAACGCTGATTTCGTCTGAAGACTGCGGGAAAACGTCGGTTTCTTCTAAAGATTGCAGATATAATGCCGATTTCGTTAAAATATCGTTGAAAAAAAACGACGTTTTCGATAAAAGATCGTTTTAAAATATTTTGCCAAAAGATCATTGGGGAAAAAAAAAACGCGGATTTTAGTAAAAGATTACGGAAAAAACGTTGATTTTGTCAAAGGATCTCGGAGATAAAACACCATTTTCGAGAAAAAATCGCGTAAAAATACAAATTTTGTCTAAAAGTCGCCGAAAAAACGCCGATTTTATAAAAAAAAAAAAAAAAAAAAAAACGCTGGAGAACGTCGATTTCGTAAAAAGGTCACGGGAAAACTGCCGATTTCGACAAAAAATCGAAATAAATCTCCAATTTTGTTAAAATATCGCAGATAAATCGCTGATTTAGTCTGAAGATCGCGGATACCCCCCTTCTCCCGCCACCGATTTCCGAAAATGCGATGTGAATCCCCCCCCCCCCCCCTCCAAAATAAAACCAACCCAGAATTGCCCTTGTCTTATGTATTGTACATATTTTCTGTAAATTAAGTATCTTCCTGTTCTGCGTCTTTCCCGTGTGGGTGGTGAATTATTTCGCTCCTCGGATAATCCTGCCAATAGACAGCAAAATTGAAAGCTGAATGAAAGCGCTTATGAAAATCCTCTACATACGTGTTAAACAATTACAAAAAAAAAAAAAAAAAAAAAAAATAGAATTTTGTCAAAAAAAAATTGCTATTTTGTCAAAAAATAAACAAAACGCAGTCAAAGGAAAACAGTGTTGAATTCAGACACTTTTCTCCGGGAGGGACTTCTGTAGCTCCGCCTCGGACATGATAGAGTTCCGGGGGGGGGGGGGGGGGGATGCACTTTTTGATCATTGAAAACCCAAAATCTCAAAAAAATTTTTTTTTTTTGGGGGGGGGGATGTCTCTCCGGCCTACCACTTGAATTCAACACTGTAGGAAAAAAACGTAAATCTCGGCAAAAGATCGGGAAAAATGCTCAAATTTCATCAAAAAATCGCGGAAAACACAGGAATTTTGTCGAAGCATCTCAAAAAACATACGCGAATTTTGTAAAAGGATCTTGAAAAAATAAAACATGAATTTTGTCAAAGGATAGCTAATTTCGTCACTCGAATTTCACCAATAGATCGTGAAAAACACTCTAATTTCATTAATAGATCGTGAAAAATTAGTCTATAGATCGCAAAAAGCATGCACATTTTATCAAAAAACACTCAAATTTCATCAAAGGATCGCGAGATAAATATGAGTTTTGCTAAAGGATCGTTATTATATAAAAAGAGTGAATAAAACACAGCCAAAAGATCACAAAGGAAAAAAAATGCACATTTCTTTAAAGGATTCCGAAAAACAAGCATATTTTGTCAAAAAATCATAAAAAAACGTGCGAATTTTGTCAAATAATTGCAATAAACACGCAAATTTTTATCGAAAGATCACGAATAGTACTTGAATTTCATCAATATATCGCATAAAACACTCGAATTTCACCAATAGATTGTGAAAAACGCTCGAATTTCAACAAGAGATCGCGAAAAAGACGCAAATTTTGACAATAGATAATGTAAATTTCGACTGTAGATCACGAAAAACGCTCGAATTTCATGGAAGGATCACAAGAAAAACATGAGTTTTGCCAAAGAATCATTAATATCATAAAAAAGAGAATAAAACACAGTCAAAAGATTGTAAAAAAACGGTCATTTCTGTAAAAGATGGCGAAAAAAAACCCCCACAAATTTCTCTAAAGGACTCCGAAAAACAAGCGTATTTCGTCAAAAAATCACAAAAAACATGAAATTTTGTCAAAGAATATCTAACTTTGCCATAAAAAGAACAAAATACGGTCAAAAGATCATGAAAAAAAACCGTTAATATCTTTAAAAGATTGCGTGAAAAAAAATGAAAATTTCATCAAAGATCGTAAAAACCGCAGTTTTCATCAAAAGATCGTAAAAAACCCCACAAATCTAGTTAAAAAATGAAAAAAAACAGGGTCAAAAGATTGTGAAAAAGCGTGAATTATGTTAAAAAATCGCGAAAAACTGCAAATTTCATCGAAAGGTCTGAAATGTGTGGAGAAATTTAATCTGAGTATTTATTCTTTCAAATGTAAAAATATTTTTCAAGATAGCAATTATTGTAATTGTTAAGAGTTTATCCGCATTAGAATATTTCAATCTGCTCCTAAAACAGCTTTTATTGCTACAAAATTACATCTTTGCTGCTACAAAATCCGATATTTACTGCTACAAAATCTGATTTTTGCTGCTACAAAAATAGGTTTTACTGCTCCAAAATTCGTTTTTTGCTGCTCCAAAGCTGCTACAAAATGGCTTTAGCTCACTTTCATCCCTGCATTGTAGACTGCAGTAGCTTTCTGAATACTGTCAACACAAATTGCTGCTTTTTTTTTTTTTTTTTTTTTTTTTTTTATATATATATAATTTAAATTTCTAATGTTTGCCATGTTAAGCCTAATGAGTTCCTAAATGGAAAAATAATAACAATTATTTGATAAAAAATGTTTTAAAGACAATATTTTTTTGTTAAAATAATTTGAATAAAAGTTAATTAGGCGTATCTTGTGCTCCAAGGTGTCCCACCTCTATCTGTCCTGAGGTCTGTTATAAGCCTATTATGAAAATTTAGAATGTCTTGCTGTTAGTCTTAGTACCAGAACTATTATTATACATCAATTTTATAGAGAAATGTGATATATATATATTCATATTCTTTTGATTAAAAATATTGAGTGAAAAAACATTAAATATTATGAAAACAGACAAATTATATTAAAGACAATTTTTTTTTTTTTTTTTTTTTTTTTTTTGTTGAATGTGTTAATATGCTTTTTAAATAGACTAGCCTCCTTTGGGGACCAGTTTGGTCTCTGTTAAATGCATACTAAGTATGAAATCATATTGCTTTTATTCATAATTTATCTTAATTGCTCATTTTTTGCCAAATTAGAAGATTCTGCTAAAGAATTAGGCACCAGAAAAAAAATCACATCACTGTGGTGCATATGTGACATATGTGCTGATAAATCAAGAACTCGGTACAGTAGAACCCTGTAAATTCGGACCCCGTTAATCCGGATCTCTGGATAATCCGGATTGATTTAAACAATTTTTTTTCAAGTTTGAGAAGTGATTGGCTAATTTCCATTACATTAATTTGTTTCATCATCATATTCTGAATTTAAAAAAAAACTTTTTCTGAAATCTTTTCGGAAAAATTAAGCAAAGTAAACATTTTTCATGTCTATAATTATTCAATAAGTTTAATATAAAGGTGATTTCTGTAAGTATGTTTTATTTTATTCCATTTTTTTCTTATTCTCCGGATAATCCGGATTTTCGATAATCCGGATTGGGTCTGGTCCCAGTTAATCCGAATTATCGGGGTTCTACTGTATTTTTATGCTAATCTTACTCACCAAATGTTGTACCCATGGCATTTTTGTATTTCATTTAAAATGTAATAATATAATCCTGTCACTCATTTCATTTATGATACATAACTTTAATTTGAAACTGAAACGTTTAAAATTCATGATTTTTATTTATTTTTTAAGCCAAAAAATAGAAAAGAAAAATAAAATAATTCTGAGATCAATTTTGTAAAGGTCACCATATGGATCTTTCTAATTGGAATGGGAATTTTTTTTCTTGAGTAATTATGTAATTCATTGTTAAAATAAAAATCAATTGTATATTTTTTTGCAAAATTTCCATAGATGGCCAAAATTTCTCCCAATCCTAGATTGCCGGATCAGACATATTCTGCACCCCTGCCTCGGCCTAAATCCTGCAAAATGATTTTTACACACTAACCAAAGATGCGCTTTGTTTGGACATTACCATTAAACAATTAACAAATAACTGGGATTTTTGTGCCACATACATTAGCGTAATGTATATATAGATTCTGACTTTAGAACAGAAAATTAATATCAGTATGGTTTGGTATTTAAAAAAAAAAAAATTCTGAGACAGGTGCTAATTTAAAAATCTTGAAAAAAAAATCATTCTACATTTACATTTATTTTATTTTTGAACACTGCAATCCATTAAAAAACATATTAATAGGAATTTTTTGATTTTTTTTTTTTTTTTAATTTCTATTAATATGTTCTGTTAATGGATTGCAGTATTCAAAAATAAAACATGGAAATGTAGTGTAATTTTTTTTTTTTTTTATGTACAAAGCCAATGGTGAATGTTAAAAATTGGAAAAAGAAAAAAGAATGTGAGTTTTACAGACAAATTTTTATTAAAAAGTTAAAAATTGAGATTAACATAAAATGCAAAATATTGTAAATGAATGCTGTATTTTTTGCTATTTTAAAATGTTTGTTGTTCTGCTGATATTAAAAATCATATTACTATTAAAATATATCTGTATGTGTGCAATTTAACTACATAACAGTAATTCAAAATAGGAATTATCTCCGAAACGCCTGATAATAGAATCTCTAGATTCCAGTTACAAAAAGTATATAAATTAAACAAAGATTTTAAGTATGGCATTTGTTTTACATGTTCAGTCCATGACAAGTGGTATTTTAAAAACTTTTCTCCATGTTCTGACAGATTCCATTCTTCTGCAACATAATGAAATTTCAGAGTTTTCTTGCACTTAAAATAGATGATTTTTTAGCGCCAGAAAGATTTGAAATTTCATAAAATTCAAAGTATCATAACTTAGGGAGTTTTGATCCTAGATAAGTGAGATTTTTATTTTTAATCAATCAGAACATGGTGAAAGTGTTTCTAAGTGTAACTTATAGAACTCAAGGATCATATTAAAAGTTAATTTTTGTACAGTAGAAAGTCTTTATAATGGAATTTTATATCATGCACAAGGATGGGGAATTTTCAGAAAAACTTAGGATTTATTTTACCAGCCTGCAAGATGCAACATGCAGTTGAAAATAGTTATGACAAAATTGTACATGGTTACACAAATATAATTAAATACTATAATTACAATACATTTTATAATTCTTTTTTGTATATAATTAAAAATATGCAGTACAGAACCATTTATCCGGAATGGTTGGGGTCAGATGTATTTTAGATAACTGTTTTTTCCAGTTAAGTGGTTGGTCATTAAAAGCAGCATTCATTTGATAAGTTTTATGTAATATATATGGTTGTGGCATTACTTCTTATTTTGAATTAGTTATTGGATTACTTGAACTAAAAATCAGATGCAAGTAAGATCAAGTGTTAGAGTTTGAAAGAAGGTAATTTTGGGAATATCTTGGGAACAGAAATTCTTCTGTTTTCTCTGCATAAAAATAAAAACATCTATTATATCAGTATATATGCTTCTATTTCATATACTAGATGCTTTTATCAAGCTGTACAACTGTTTCAAGCAATGTATATCTCAAACTGGCAGTATATGGTACTTTTTTCTACAAAGATTCTAACATCTGTCTATTAGAAATATCATTCCAGATAACTGGTTTTCTGGTTAACTGGTTTCCAGATAAATGGTTTCATACTGTACAACAGAGAAAAGCTTAATATAAGATAGAATTTACAAGTAAGGTATTAACAATTATCAGCAATTGAATCATGATTTTAATCAATTTAAAAAAAAAATCATTAAAATATCATAAATTTTCTAAATATTTAAAATGACATGAAAAATACTAAAATCTAAGATGAACATGATTTGATGCATTTTTATAATTCTTTTTTGTATATAATTAAAAAATATATATACAACAGAGGAAAGCTTAATATAAGATAGGACTTACAAGTAGGGTGTCAACAATTTTAATCCATTGATTAAAATAAGCAATTGAATCATGCTTTTAAATATCATAAATTTTCTAAATGAACATGATTTGGAAAGTTTCTACAAATATTTGATTTATGAATGCACCACACACACACGCACAAAGCTTTACATAATTGTTTCTTTGCTTCGTTTCTGACTGTTGTAAAAAATTTAAGTACAGTGAATTTGTAAAAAGCCTAGTTTTTATTTTAACATAACATAAAAAGAATTTCATTTAAAAAACATATATTTAAATCTTATATAACTTTCAATGTCATATTTTTTTTTTTTTAAGTAGTCAAATTATTCATTCTTTTATATGAAATAAGCATAGCAAGTATAGTAAATTTCTGCAATTAAAAGAATAAAATAACCAGAATCTTATTTTCTCATTCTACTTTTGCAATAATAAATTTATTGCAAATGCTGCAGAGCTAAGAAGAATGAAAGAATAACATTTGCTGAACTGCCATTGAAAAGAATGTATAAGAAAAAAAGAACCTATTGGTGTCTCTTGTGAGATTTTTTTTTCTCTATGGTTAATTGGGTTTAGTATAAACTTTTGTTTGTTTTTTTACATTCCTACATTGGAATTGATGTTTTTACATTATGATTTTTTTTCATTTTACACAGTTTAAATCAATTGGTTAATCAACTCATGTTTCCCCAAAAGAGAATTTTTTTAAGAACAAATATAAATTGTCTCATATCTGTAATTTAAATGTTTCAAATTATTAGGTATAAATATTTTCTACTTTTAACAGACTTATCTCCTCAGTCATCTAAGACATAGTGAGTCTAAGTCATGTTTGTATGCATGTAGAATGCAAATTGCATGTGTTGGTAAACATATCTAAAGTTAAACTTAAAACATATGAATTTAGTAAAGGTAAAATAGATTTAAAACATTCAATACTAGGAATAAAATGTTTTTCTGTCAAAAAATACAGAATAAATTATACATTAATCGACAAAATTATAACATAAAATGACCTTTAAAATTACAGTCAAGCTGTTAAAGAAAAAAATTTAAGGGTGTATTCGAAAACATATTTTTCCACCCTTAACAGCTTAAAATTTTCTGATACATTTTCAGACTCATTTTTAAAAGTAGAAACATGAAATTTGCTGAAGTGATTTTTGAAAAGATATACAAGATGTCGTGTGATTTCATTCTTCACTTGATTCATTAGAATTTGATTTATAAACAATTATTGTCTCAGTATGACCATTTCTTTCTTTTCCACATGTCCAGCTTCAGGAAATTTGGTTCAAAATGCTAACTAACAGCATTTTTTCCAATATTTTCTGCATTCATAAAAAAATCAACAAGCACGACACATTGTGTAGTTTCTAAATAAGAGAATTTACCAATTTGATGTGTTTCAGAGCAAATATGAATTTAAAAATAAATCAGAAAATAAACATTTTGAATTGGAATAATTTTGGAGAATCCCTTAATTTTGGAGATCATATTATGAGAATAATAATAATAATAATAATAATAAAACTCAAGATATGAAATCAAATAAGAAGACATTGAAAAAAATGGGTGATAGTTAAACTCTCAATTACTTTTAACTAAAATATGTAATAAGATATATTTAATTCTTTTATTGTATAACTAGACCCACTATTTAGATCTGACAAGAAAATGAGTAGAAAGTTGAGATAAGGTTCACTTGAGACATAGAAAAATATCTTATAAAAATGTTTAAAAAGATATATTATTAAATTTTAGTTTAAACATTTAAAAGCAATATGTATTATAATGTAGCTTAGAAAAAAAGCCTGTGTATTAAGTCTGATAGCTGTTTAAATGTTTTAGTGGATGACAACTTTTATAAAAACAACTTTCCATTTTAAGATCAATATTTTAAGTAGTCGAAAAAGCTGGCATAGGTACTTTAGTTTATTTTATTGTCGTCTTTTTTAATCTGATAGTTTTAGAAGAGAAGTGTCATATGACATTAAACAATACTTCTGGGAATGTATAAAGACTTTACTGCTCAGTTTGAATCATTTCAAGCTAACAGAAAAATCAGGCATCTCAGATAACAAATATTTAAAAAAATTATTCTGAATAGCCCTAAGAAAGTATACTATATTCATGAAACTACATCGTATATATATTTACAGTATTAGTAATCAAAAGATTGTTTATTAAGATTTTGACGGTGTCAGTGTTTCACTATGTAGAACATTTTATTCATGGAACACAAAACATACCTTTTTCTAAAAAGGTTTAAATTTTAAATGATTTCAATTTTCTACATAACTAATTGTAATTATTTAATTTAAATTGTTTTTAAATGAAATTATATATACTTATGCATCCAACAATGTTTATTTTTATCGATAAATATGCATATATAAGTAATAGGAAAATATATTTAAAAGCCTGGTTTAAACCAAATAAACTGTTTTTTTTTTCTTCCATAGAAAGTTTTTATTTTCAACTCTATGATATCATATAATATTTATAATAGTTTGCAGCTGTGCACAAATGTGACAGTTCCAGCACGATTTGGTGGAATAGAAGGTGAGGCCTTATTTATTGACACTGAGGGAAGTTTTGTTATACAAAGATTAGCTCAGATAGCAAATGCTAAACTAATCACTTGCAGAAATAAAAGTAAAGGTAATGTTATCTTTTGTTTTTCTTTTTTTAATTTTAGTTTATTAAAACTAATTTTCTTTTATGTTCAAAATTGTCTTTTGTTTATTATTAGAAAAGATAGTACTAAATAACTTTGCTATAGTTTTAATATTATTTGGACAGTTAAAAAAAAAAAAAAAAAAAAAAAAAAAAATGAAGGTGATGCATGTCATAACTTTAAGCTTTAAAATTTAATTTTCCTTACTTAAATGATATTTTTAGTGAGTTTTCTTAAATTCCGTTCAGAAGTTCATTTTTATAGTTTTTGTAAAAGTTTAAATTTAGTATGAATAGCACTTAGAAGGAGAAAAAAAAAACTTAAAAATCCAATTTTGAATCTTTATAATGTTAATTGATCTAATGTAACAATAAGAAAATAATTATAAACTTATTTCGAGATTTTCCAAAAACAATGAAGAAGGGAAGGAAATGAATGATTGTTTGATAATTTCATCAATAGATGATTTCATTTATATGAAAATTTTCCTTATCCTGGCAAATTTCTGCTTTTCTTCAAAAATAATTTTAGAAAAATCTCTTCCCTAACCTGTAATTTTTTTTTTTTTTTTTTGCTCCTGCCTTAATACATAGATGTAAAGGTTTTGCAAATTTTAGAATTTTGCAGATTTCTGGTCATTGCTATGTTTACATTTTTTAAACAGTAATTTGAATGTAATTAATAATGCAATCAAAACTGTAATGAATGCTTACAATATAATAAAATATTAAAACAAGTAATAAACTAAAATAATAAAAATTAATGATTAAAATATTAAAAGAAAGGTCAAGTTAATAATCAATAATGCATGATAAACTATTCATTATAAAGATAAATGTATTTTTCCTAAATTATTCATTGAAACTTGCCTCATATAGGTACATTATTAATGTGCATCGAAATCATAAAATGAGGAAGTTTTATTTCAGGTTTAGCCAGATTTAATAAGCAAAAAAGCTCAATTAATACATAAATATATAATATATTGGGTAACAAAAATGTGATTACCAGTGATATCAGCAATATCTTGAATATTTTCAGAAATAAATTTATTTTTCCTTCATGAAAAAACATGAATTCAATAATATTAAAAAAATTACAAATTAAAATACATATGGCATTGATATAAAGTTAAAAAAAAAGTCAAATTTTGTTCCTAAATGTGAACTGAATGTTTCATTGTTTACATCCATAAATTATGTGCAGATTTTTAGAGAGTTGTGGATTTGAGGAAGTCTACTGTAATAGCTCATTACTTTAAGGTTATTTTCTATTTTTGATCCCCTGATTACCAACATTGTGCCAAGCAAATGGGTGTCCAAATAACTGGTAGTCTCCTTGTGACAAAAATTCTACTGTTATGTAAATTTTGAATCGGAGCTACCACCTAGAGTTAAAGCTATTCAATAGAGTCACATTGTCACAAAGAATGTGAAAAAAATTAACTATTCCATACTAACTCCATCATTTCCATAAAATGTAAATGACCTTTTGTATATTAAAATTTCTGTTATACTTTAAATTTTGTACTTGTTTATTTTGATTTATTCGTTTATTTGTTACAACATTAATTTCCCCTCCCATTTGTTGTATAGAGATAACTGTAAATGACTTTACAATTGAAAAAATCTTAAAGAGCATCTATTATTATCCTTGCAAGTCCTATACAGAGGTTATTGCTAAGATAAATCTTCTACATGAATTTCTTGAGAAGCACAAAAATGTAAGTTTTTAGCTTTTTCTGTTTTAAGTGTGAGTGTTTCTTATCATTTTCCTGGCTAACCAAATTATCTGATCTTTTCTTTACATAAAACCATACCCATAATAAATCCAATATGTGTATAAAAAAAAAAAAAAAAAAAAAAAAAAAAAATAAAAATTATTAAAAAAGATTATTGTGATTATTGTGAAAAACACATTAAAATTATAATAAAAATAAAATTTCTGAAATTTGTTTTCTGTTAATAAAATAGTGCTTAAAATATACAAAAATCATATTTTAAACACTTATGAACTCTAGTTACAATGCTCCAAAACAAGAAAAAAACAGAAATCTGTTTTTTATGTTTTTGCAGGACTCCGATGATTAAAATAGTAGCGGCAGCTGAAGAAAAATGAATGAAATTTAAAAATGAATTGTCATTTGTTTTGTTTCTTAAATAAAATTTGTTATCTGAACCAGAAAGATCAATCACCAAAAATGATTAACATGGTTAATAACCAAATGCATTCAAAATAATAATTTTGCATCTTTCTTAATAATGTAAAAAAAAAAAAAAAAAAAAAAAAAAAAAAAAAAAAAACTAGAGATGGACATTATTTAACATATTAGGATAAGTAACAATGTTATTGTTGTATAGTCCATTTTTTAGTGACAGCCTAGCAAAAAGTCCTTGTTAAATTTAGAATGTGATACCAGCAAAGTATTAAAAAAGATTATTGTGATTATTGTGAAAAACACATTAAAATTATAATAAAAATAAAATTTCTGAAATTTGTTTTCTGTTAATAAAATAGTGCTTAAAATATACAAAAATCATATTTTAAACACTTATGAACTCTAGTTACAATGCTCCAAAACAAGAAAAAAACAGAAATCTGTTTTTTATGTTTTTGCAGGACTCCGATGATTAAAATAGTAGCGGCAGCTGAAGAAAAATGAATAAAACTTAACATCTGGGAAGCAATTTCTTAATAAACCAATCGCACTTCAATTCATTAGAAAAATCTGGCTGGAAAAAAATGTGTTTTTATTAATCATTTTTCATTATCTGCTAATGTTTCTGTCATCATTTATTATTTGACAGTTATTTTATTGCAAGTAATTGGTATGAAGCAAAAATTGTTTTAATTCTTCAGAGTTATAAAATAACGAGCCATGGATAAAACTTTAAATAATTGCAATTTGGTGTGTAGATAAATACAGTAGTGTGTCATGATTTGAGTCGGCATTTGAAGTATTTTGGAATGGAATGGAAAAGACTAAATATTATTTATAAAACTAGTTATAGTACAAACATACCTCATTTGCCACATTTGACATGCAATTTCTAACTTATTTAGGCTATGTAGTAGGCTACATATGATACAAATAAACAAAAATTCAGACTTTTACTGGAATTGTTGATATATAGTTCCTGTAAAATTATCTGAGTTTTGAAATGTTTCTAAAACTTGATAAACTTAAAAGTGGGAGTTTTCCTTTACAGTGAAGGTAGTACTCAATAATATTGATTTACCGTAAAAAAATATAAAAATTTAAGAAAAAAATATTTCTGATACCTTTTTTTTCAGAAGGTTGCAGGAAAAAAAGTTTCAAAATGAAGTATATCTTTTTAAACAGAAAAATATTACTTTAAAATTAAAAAAAAAAAAAAAAACTCAACAAAGTATCTCTCACCATTCCAGGGATGGATCATTTTAAAACTTTTTTTGAAAATTGTAAATGAGAAATGATGTCTGGGATCTTTGGCACTGTGTATCTTGGGCCATCAATTTTTTGTGGCAAAACAAAATATATAAGTATTTTACTTTTTTTTTGCATTTTTACATAGGTTCAATTTAAAAACTTCTAAGACTATGAATGTAACTTCCCTGCCTGAGTTGACATAGATTCAATTTCTCTCATTTTTTTTTTAAATCAAAAGGAAAATGATGTTCTCGGTTGAGTAATAGATATGAGTAGAGAATGGTTTGTGAAGTGTAAAGATGTTTTTTAATTTCAATTCTTTGGGCAGCATTTGCTTGGCAGATTTGGCAGAGGGTAGTTTCTTTGATTTTAAATATTCAAATTATGGAGAAAAAATTTCTGATGCTAGATTTTTTTTTTTTTTTTTTTTTTTTGTATATAAAATGAAAAATGTCATCTATATCTATACTTATGTCTTATGAGTATTTTAAGTATTTTGTTTGAATGCCTTCTAATTAAAAAATCCATTGATATCATACACAGTGATAAGTTATAAATTACAAAAATAACAGTATTTGGAACCTGTTACCTGTGCAAGAATTAAATGATGAAACCTGTTAATCCAAATATACTATATTTCCTACTTCTATAGAACCTCATTAATACAAAAGTCACTAGTTTCAATTTGAAAATTGAAGGTTTTTATATTATTTATTCATTTTAATAACCTACTTTAAAGATGTAAAACAACATAATTTAACAATAGACATCTTTTTGACTAATGAGCAATCACTTTAGTAATGAGAAATAGAAAAAAATTCTACTTTTCAAAAATTTTCTATTTCAAGATTCTTTTTGATTTTAATAGTTATTTTCTTAAAAATGGATTTTTTAAAATTAAAAATGGCATGTCTACTTGCCTACAGTGTTGAGTTCTAATTTCTATAAAAATGAATAGTTTTAATAGAATTTGGAAATGTTGTAACACACATAATGTTATTTTACTTAAATAAGCACATGTTGTGTTAGTAATTTCTTTATTTCTCTTGATCTACAAGATTACTTTATTTCTTTTAAACAAATTGAAAAATCAGGATATAAAAAACTTTATATTTTTTAATGTTATACTTAAAATAATGACTGTGTTAGCATTTTTAAAAAATTATAAAGTTTTCTGTTCTTGTTGGAAGAACAATAAAGTGCAGTAAAGATACCTTCTTGCATTGAAAAAAATAATGTGTATCAGGTGGCTGCATTTTTTATCTTTTTCAAGTAATAGTTCTATTTTCAAAAGTGACACAGATTTAAATGTGTCACATGCTACACTGGCCATAGTTGAACGTGTCTGCATACACTCTCCAATATTTGTAATTTTTAATTATGGCTGATAGTATTCTATTTCATCCTCATGCTCCTTTAATGATAATATACTCAAAGTTATCACTTCAAATATGATCTGGTTTTTCTCTATTAAACAGGCATTGGCATTTTTTTAAGAGCTTAGTGCAAGTTGGATTTCAAAAAATGATATTTATTGCCAAATCATATAAAAACCATGAAAACAAAATAATTGAACTAGTATGTTTGTTTATGTCATGTCATGTATGAAAATTTGCTTCTGATTACACAAATTGGAAAAATTACTTCAGGAATCCTATGGGTCAGGGTAAACCTGTAAAACAGTTAAAGTAGGGGAATTCAAACATTTAGGCCAAAAATTAGAGAATTTTTGATGTGCTACTTTCCATAATCTTAAATGAAGAAATTTTGAAATAATTATTCATCCAATCTAAAATTTTAATATAAAATTTATGCTTACTATGTAACAATAAAGGAATTTAAAGTAATTAAAAATCGGAAATGCATACATCACATATTTTTTTAGCATTTATTCAGATTATAATCGTCTATTGTGGAGAGTTTCAAAACTATATATAAACCAGGGAATATACAGGGAATTTTTGAAAAAGCAACAGAATTTTTTTTATCAGAATTGTGTTAAAAGCCTGTATTTCTGTTTGTCAAGAATAACAGATAAATCATATTTTGTATGTTAAATAAATATAGCTGTCATGTATGAAATGGTATATAAGTTGTCAGTAAATATCTGTGAAAAATTTTCTTTTTTTGCCAAAGCCTCCATAACAGAGTGATACCCCACCCCCACCCCCTCCCCTTGTCTTCTGTTTATGATTTTGTGATATTTCTGCATTATCCCATTAGCCATTTTTCAATTTAGAAAAAAAAAAATGGAAGTCTTTAGAAATGCACGCACGCACACACACACACAAAAAAAAAAAAAAAAAAAAAAAAAAAAAAAAAAAAATAAATAAATAAAAATAAATAAATAAATAAAGTTTTACTTAGTAAATTGTCAACTATAATAACTTTAAACAGTTAAATTTATTATTTTATTTATAATGAACCTGTCTGGGTCATAAAAACTGGTTTGGTATATCCGAGGTTCATTATAAACAATTTACGACTTTTTACAATAGGTAATGTTCTAAATCAGCCATATTCAACCCCATGGCCCGGCGACATTTTATGTGCAGCCCAAGGCACTGTTGTGTCAGTCCCCAAATTAAGATGGGCAGACACTAACATGTGGTAGACTATAATTCATTCTACCAAACTTAAGCATAAAACTAAATAATTAAAATTTCAATGAAAATCATCTCAAAAATTAGGATCGTATAGTATATTTAAATACATCATCTGAAATTCAAAAAGTAATCTAAAAAGAATAAGCTGCTGTGGAATAAGAATAATTAATGACTTAAGTCATGAATTAAATTATAATTTCCATTTTATTTAAATTTTAAACTTAAATTAATTGATCATTAAAAAATACAAAGTGATTCTAATTATTAACACATAATAACAAAATACAATTGTTTACGTCCGCAGGGAAAAATAAAATATGTAGGTACCTTAATAAATTTTACATATTTGAAACAACATCAAGGCCTTGAAAATGAATTCTCCAACGAGGAAGTTAACAGTGCTCCCTTGTAGAATCGGACATCCTCTTAAAAATAACTTTCATTAATCGATCTTTGGCAATTCTTCGTTCGTCTCCTTTCCTTGTAGCTCACATACACTCCGTCAATGTACCACGCTGCGCTCGGCGTCTTGTGCTGACCGACAATCCTCGCTCCACACCGCCGTTCGCCAAAACCAAAAATCTCCTCCTAGCAGCTCACCTTCTCTTCGTTGCTCGCCGAATTCAAGACCCCGTCTGATCCGTGCGTTTGCCTTTATATCCTCGTGCCAAATCACTCCATTTCTGTAGACAAAAGAATCCATTTGATTGCCGACATGTATTGTTAATTATTTGGGTTGTTCAACAAAGTTTCTCATTTATTTCAATAATTGAACGGCATTTCCGTTGTACAATTTTTTATTTTTTTGTTATCAAAATTTTTATGAGAAGAAAACAAAATTGTCTGTCAAAACATCAAACACCTGTCATGTATGAATACATTACTCGATGTCCAGACCACGTGTATCTCAAAATATTGAAATATAAAATATCTTTGTATATTTTCAAATTACTTATTACTACAAACTTCCAAAACAAACATCTTTTTTTTTTTTTTTTCAAATTATTATTTTAAATCTGAATTTCACATACATTATTTTAAATATCTTTCGAGGAACGATTGTTCTATCGGCCAGCGCCATGCCAATACAACAAAACCTCCTCAAAAGTTATTAGACATTAAAAATATTCACCAGATATAATATGGAGTAATTTGTAAATTGTTTGATAAAAAGAGATATATCCTGTTAGCAAGTAAAAACTAATTATTTAAATAAAACAACCTATTTTTATTATATTATTTTTCATTATTATTTTAAACCCAAAATAATCAACATAACAGCACTACATAATCATTAATCCATATTTATACAATTAATTGACATGCTCATAAAATGTTTATGATTTTTAACGTCATTTCATACATTTCCTTGGGAATATAATTATATATAACAGGACATATTTTAATTGAAAATTGTGTTAAAAACTGTTTTCTTAGTCAAAAGTTGTTTTTGCAAATAGTCCTATTTTCCAAACACTGATGTACATATTTCTTAATCTTCAACAACAATGAAACATCCTTCCAAATTAAATTTGCACTATTATATTTCTACAATTATTATTATTTTTTTTTTATTGAGCAAAATATTAATTTAATAGAGAAAATCTCCTTGGAAATGCTACATTGTTATAATTATATGTTTCATATTTATTATATAGCTATTGCTAATGCTAATTTTTAGGGTAGAATTTTTGTCGTGGAAAAAATTGGCACCAAAAACATTTTACGATTCTTAATTTCAAACAACAGAGTTTATTATTTCGAAAGAATGATGTTAAAATTTTTGGTGATATTTTTTTCTGAGGCAAATGTTCTAATGGTAATATTAACTTTGTTATATTGCATTGTTAGACTGCTTATTTTATTTTAATTTCTTAAAAACCTTTTTATAAGTGTGTTGCTGCCTGCCTAAAGTCAATAATTTCTGTTTGCGGCCCATCTAAAATCTGAACATTATGTTTGCAGACCACAAGGAAAAAAAGTTGAGTATGGCTGCTCTAAATCAAACCCATATAACATATCTGAAATCAAGTGAATGTGATGCCATAATCAAACATTTTTTAGGTTAAATCCTATAGTTTGGCAGTACTGTTTTTAATGGAAAGTGGTTGAAGAGATGATAGAGAGAAGTATTACCTTATGGTTTTAGTATTGCTTACTTTGATCTTTTTATCATTACACATTGGTATAATTTATCAAAACTTCAAAATAAAAAAAATCTGTCATTAATAATAATTTTTATTTTATTATAAATTAATTATTATTTTTTTATTTTTGAACAGATTCGTTTGATTATAATTGACAGCATAACTTTTCATTTTCGTTATGGTTTTGATGGTTCCTATGCACTTCGTACAAGACTGCTGAATGGCATCATGCAAGTTTTGATAAAGGTTGCTCAGGATTATAAAGTGGCTGTAAGTATTAAGAAGGGGAAAAATACTTTTATTAAGTAAATTTTCAGATCAAGATTTTCAACATTGACTTTGCAAGACATTGTAATTTGTATCTGACTTTACATGGTTTTTAATATCTTGTAATCTGCAAAATAATGTTATATTATGTATCTATGTAACAATCAGGCTGTGTATCTGTAATGGAACGTGACCTGTTGGCTTTCCGGTATTACATTATGTGAACACAAGTGCATTCTCGGAATTTTGTTGCTGGTCAGTCATTGCTGTGTGGTTTGTCTATTCTGTGTAATCAGGTTATCGATGGCTTGACTTAGGGATTCTAAAACTGATCAGTGGACAATTCTTGGGGACAGAAAAACACTAAAAATTGGTGCTCCTCTCTATTTAAATATCATAATTCAAATTACTTCTGCCGGATTACAACACAAATGGGAGGAAATCTAAATTAATTGGTTAAAAAGAATCTGAGAATCGTTTTATCTATCTCAAAAACTAATGCAAAGATTTTCATAAGACTTCAGATTCAGTTAGTCTTTGATATGAATTAATGCTGATTACATTTTGGTGTAAATCATTCAATAGGTAGTGGCTGGTGTGTTGCATTTTTTATGATTTTCGCAATAGCTCTATCTCAAGAACTAATGTCCAAATTTTCATCAAACTTCAGATTTAGGTGTATCTTGATAAATATTGATGCTGATTGGTGTAACTTGCCTAACATATGGTCCTGCTGTGCTGCATTTTTCATAATTTCAGCAATAGATCTATCTCAAGAACTAATGCACAATTTTTCATCTAATTTCAGATTCTGTTAGACATTGACAAGAGTTGTCATTGATTAAGTTTTCATGTCCAATTGCCCCATAGGTGGTTCTGTAATGCTGGATTTTTCATGATTTTTCCAATAGCTTAGAAACTAATGCAAAAATTTTCTTCAAACTTCAGATTCCATTAGACTTTGCTATAAACTGTTGCTGATTAGGTTTTGATTTAAATTACCAACATGTGGGACCAACTAGTAGTTGAGAGGTTATGCTCTCAAAGCTGGTAGACAGTAAGGGTGGGCATTATTTAATGTATTAGGATAAAAAACACTGTTACTATGCTGAAACCTAATATTGCATTAATATGTTACCAAAAAGTCCCTGTTAATTAAATAACATATGGTTTTAAATGGCAGCATCTTCATTCATTTGCCTTAATAAAGAAATCAATTTCACACCTCTAAAATAGAACAATATTCACTAAAAATGTCCTGAACCATTTCTTTTGAGACGAGCACACCTAAATTGGTCCTATCTTCACTCTCTAGTCATAGGCAACTCTGTTAGGTGTGTGGTGCTTAAAAATTGTTTTGCATTTCATCAATCTCTTACGCAAAAATAGATAACCTACTTAAAAGTAGAAAACATACCAATAAAAAATAAAAACTATTTTTAACCAAAGATCATGTTACAAATAAAAAGAGAAAAATTTGATTGGATCAAAAATTATATCGATATAAAAAAAATAAACATTTCCTCCCCTAGAGATATTTTACAATATCATGTCCTGGACTCCCCCCCCCCCCCCCCCTGCTACTCTAAAATGATAACGTTATATTTGTGCAGCCCCAAAGTGAACACACTAGATTATTAGATCTAAATATTTTCCCTTTGTACACTTACATTACGAATGCATTTTAAATTGTGTTTTGCAAAAAATTTGCCATTTGTGTTACCAATGGGGAAAACATTGATTTCTAATCCCCCTCCTTTCTCCGACACACACACCAAGAAAACTTGAGCTCAAAATCAATAAATTTATAAAAAGTACATTTTTGCAATATTTAAGTAAAATGCATTTATTTATAATTCTATGCCTTAAAAATTAATTCTCAATTTTAGATAAAAAATCTATTTAAAAAAAACAGAACATTACTTTACTACATTCAAACAAAATGCACGAATTTATAATTTTTTAATTGATTAAATCGTCCAAAATGCGTACTTTAGAACAGGGGCGTGCGAAAACTGCGCCCGGGGCAAAGTTTCGGTTTGGTGCCCCCTCCACCAATTTTTTCTTGTGAAAAGCCAAAAATGACGTTAGTAGTATAAATATGGCACCCCCTAAATTTCCGTGCCCGGGACGATCCCCCCCCCCTTTCGCATGATGTCTGCACGGGCTGGAATTTCCAGGCCCGGGCCCGGGCCATTTAAATTTTTATATTTTAGGCCCGGCCCGGCCTGGCCCGTTTTGGCCCATTACAATTTCTAATATTTCTAAAAAATTCAGATTTTTTTCATATAATTAAGATTTTTTTAAAGAATACTGCATACATATCTATGAAATAATTTTACAGTATATTTTACAGGAAATACACATTAGCAACATTAGTGATTACTGAGATTCAACAATCAAGTAAAGATTCATCAAAAAATTAATATGGCTTAGAATAAAAGAAAAAAAGAAAGAAAGTTAAAAACATCGTAACTTTTGAAGCTGTTTAATAAAAGAAGATTTATAAAAATATTTCTATATCATTTTATTAAAGATTTTAAATCCGAATTCATTCGTTAACTCAAATATGCGCCTTTCTGATACATTTCTAAATTCATTTTTTTCTCAGAAACGCACAGCAGATATCTTTATTCAGAAACTATATAATCAAGTGGCATTATCCGTTTTTTGATACAAGCAATTTAAGAATACTGAAAGGAAATAAATTATTGTTATAGTTAGCATTTTCAATAGAATTTCTGGAAGCGATAGCATGGGAAGGGAGAAAAACCTGCAACCATTTGAGAAACTATTGTATCTGAACAAATTTATGCAAGTATTTTATTCATCAAAAATGAAAAATGCTATTCGATTCCAAATGCCTTCAATAGTCAGTCTTATCACTTTTATATTTTTACAATTAAAAAGTAATCTGAAAATATGTCAAACTTTCGCATTATTGAGAAATTACAGTGAAATCTGTCTAAGGCGGAATCGCTTGGGACTGAAATAAAATTCTGCCTTAGACAGATTTCCGGCTTAGACAGAAAAACTTTATGGGCATTTCGTTCACAGACTATTAAACATTTCTTTAGCTAAAAGTTAAAACTGACATATCTTTAAATTTTTTTTATTAATTAGACATAAAATCTTTACATGTTTTTATACATTTATAGTAATAACAATTTACACTACAAATTGATAGTACACATACACACTAGTACATCCGTTGTTCAGCAGTTCCCAGCCATATACAATAATAAAATCATCCCCAAACTACTGTCAGCAATCAGTGAAGCCTTTTCTTAACCTCTGGGAATGCAACTAGACAATACATTTCAATATGAAAAGAAAAAAATTCTTTCCATTTATATTTCGCGGGAAAAATGTCTTCTGTCTTTAACAGTAAATTTACTATCTGGGACCCAAAATGAATGTCCAGTTCCGCGTTACGCAGATTCTTTCCGTCTTAGACAGATTTATCAAAAATTTCTATGTTTCACTGAGAAAAAAAATATACCGCCTTCACCTAGAATGAATATTTAGTCACTTTCTGAATACCTACACTAGAATTATAGATGACCGAAATATGCAAATAGGTTGATCTACTAAGCTGAATAGCCGAAATGACCTAACATTTCTAGTCTCTTGTTTTTAAGGT